>SCLH01000975.1:203824-217775 GCA_004367855.1 Oikopleura vanhoeffeni | reverse complement strand
TATCACTGGTCTTAACAAGCGTCAAAAAATTCCCTAGGAATGTACCTAGTATACAGTTTATTTCAAAAAATTTTGAATTCCAAAACATTTTGCTTCATAATATATTATAATATAGTGTTTCAAGGTTCAGAGTTGGACCTTTTAGTCTCACTTACTTTCTCCAAGTACAAAAATATCGAACATTGAATTAAACATGTGTTAGTTAAATTAGTCTGATTGAAGAAATTCAACAAATTGAGGTCCATGACATCCTACAAGGAACGACCAATTTCTTCATCATCACATTTAAAATTGTTCATGTCCAAGCGAGCCGCTGCAAACCGCATAACAAAAACTTGTGGTTATGTGCGATTTTCACCGGAGAAAAATCCAAAACTTCTTATCAAGGAAAAATTAGCAAGAAGATTTTTTATTGTTATTAGGGGCTTGTTAAAGGTGGGGCCTTACTTATGAAAAGAAGAGATACATTTTGGACAAAAAAAAGATAATTTTTCAAATGTTATGTGCCCCGTTGCGTTTTTTAAGTACAACAAATGGTTCATGATTAATGTTATTCGGCGCGAACGTTGAGGCAGACTGCTGAGAAGACTTTTCGAAAAAAACTTTGATTTGGCCACAGAATGACCAAAGCATTATTTTTGATCTATGTCAACTAGTGGCAAAAATAGTTTTTTCGGTGATCCTAAAGCGCAAATTCAAGAAATTTTACAAACAACATGCTCAACGGTCTGCTCACGTTCTGGTCGGTTAACTTTAAATCATGTATTATGTTGTCAGTCCTTGAAAACTCAGGGAGAAGATACATTTTGAAAAAATTAATTCCGTCACTTGTTTGTAAGCACAATGTTTGATGGACGAGCCATCCGTTATTTTTGTTTTCTATTTAGATGCACAGATTTTTTGTTCAAATATAATCAAATAGAGGATACGTTGGTCCAAACGATTTGTACTTTTGTGACCAATCGGCTATTGAAGAAACCTTATAAAATGCGACGACCACCCCCTTAAGGGTTTTTTTAGGCAATTAAAAATATTTTTTTCAGAAAAAATGCTAAATCCTTATTTGATGACTAATTTGTTATTAAATAAAAAAATTTTAATCACATTTTTTAAATATAACTAAAATTATTACATTTTCTTTCTTCCATGTTTTTTCTCTCGAAGGTATCGATACGATGAAATAAATGTAAGAATAATTTTCAAAAATCGGTGACTCTGTGAGTAAAAAATGAATGTTAAATTCAAAGAACTTTAATTGTCATCGCCATTTTCTCAAGAGTTTTCAGATGATTACAGCTTAAATAGAGTTTTATTGTCCAAAATATGAAAATAAGACAATGGCCAATTGTCACATGGGACACAAAATACAATCTTTAAGAAAACATTATTGCTTTCCTGTTTAACAGGAATCGTTAAAATTGACAAAAATCTGCGTTTTTAGGATTTTCGAACTATTATTTAAAAAATGGTCAATGATATACAAGCACATCAATTTTATTCCTTCACGTTTTTTTCTGTCGAAGATATCAATACGAAGACATGAAATGAAAAGAATAAAATTTTCAAATCGTGATCCGCTAAGTAGAAATATGGAATCGTTGAATTCAAAAAAATAAAAATTAGGATCTCCCATTTTTCTCAAGAATTTGTGGTTACATGCTTAACCCCACCTGCACGAGATGTCATAACTCATTCACGGGCTGCACAAAGCGTTCAGAACACGACACATAGTTAGGCGAGCGCAACGTTTTTAACTAACGAGAGAACACAGTAATTGATAACGAGATTCTTTGACCTCACGTGGTTCTTGACCCAGAAAAAACGATTTCGGGCAAACAAAAATAAAGTTTTGGCCCATCCAGTGCTCCTAGAAACTAAACAGTTTTTAAACAACCGCCCATTAAGGCACTAACTTCGATTTTAAGTATACAAACTCCATTTACCTGCTTTTTCTGAATTAGGGCGGTTGTCACAATGAAAATTTGCTACCTTGTAAGATCATTATTTTGTTCCAAATACTGTTTTAACTGGGCAGAGAACTGAAAATTGCATTCAAAATAATGCATTGCCCGGTCGATCGAGAAATTTCTAGATCACCAAAAGTTTTGAATTGAAAGAAGGGAACTATCGGGGTCTTTCCGATATTTCCACCGGCCAAAATGACACTCTCCTCAAATATTTGGTCTTTGATGTTCTAAACACGCTCGTTGCAGGTGGAGTTAAAAAGTTTTTATGTCAGAATAGGGAAGCTTAAGACATGGGCCCAGTCACCTGGAAAAAAAACAACTTTTAAGAAACATTATTGGCTTCCTGTTAACAGGCATCGGTAATTAAATTAACACAAATCTGGTTTCAGAGTTTTCGAACTATTATTGGCAAAAATGTCAATTACATGTTAATGTAGAAAAAAAAGTAATGAGCTCCTAAATAAATTCTTACTTGGCCGAAAAAAACTCCTTGGAAACTTCTTCACCAACGTAGTTCTCGAACGTGCGAAAAAAAATCGATTATAAATATTTTACTAGTTTTGCGCTAACTTTTTGCGATCTGTTCATGGAATTCTTAGTGCCTTTTCAAACCTTCGTCTGAAAAAGTTACACTGACTTTACAATTTTCTGAAACCCCCGATAATGGAAACCCTTAACCAATTTAGTTGAAACCCAGTCTACCATTATGGGAAACAGTCTTCCCGAAAAAACAAGGCATGGTTTGAGTAAACTAAACTCTATTTTTTGAATGTTTAATTCGCTTCCAAACTCTTCTTAAAATTGTGTTGATTTCGGGCTTGCCCATAATTTATCCCGAACATGTAATTTAGAAACAAACCTAAACAATTTTTCAGTGTTTTTTCAATTTTTGTGCTGAAACACGCTTTTTCAAATTTTGCCCAAAAATACCATGTATGGAAACCCAAGTAACCATTATGGAAACCCATACCAAATTTATGGAAACCGTTTTTGTTTTTCTGCAAAGGGTTTCCATAAATGGTTAGTTGGTGGTACATGGAAACATTCTTTCGTATGGCGAAAATCGCGATCCATATTTCTTAAAAGTACAATTAGACATGACCAAAATTAATATTTGTTTATTCACAAAAGGTCGATAATAGTTAGAGAAAATAGCATAATACCGCGATTTTTGACTGAAGCACGCTGAGAAAGTAAAATATTGAAAACGTTTGGTGCTGTATAATTATTCACACTTATACAATATCATGGCGTACGCGATTCAGTTTGGACTCTGCAGTGGGAATTTTCAAGAACTGAAATGAGTCAATATTTGAGTCAACAGATAATGTTGCACCAAAAATTTTTTTCTATTTTGGTCATAATGACCAATAATTACTGTAGAACTTTTCTACTTAATAAGCGAGTCTGACCCAAGACGAACTTTCCCTGGTTGGGTGGGGCGAGAAAGGATAGGAAAAACATTTCATATCTACTTTGAGTTCAATATATCCTCACTTGGTACAAAAACCAAACTCCTAAACTTATTGATCCGCATTTTGTAACAATTGAGGGGATCGATGACCGTAAGTACCAACGAAAAATAGTTAATTTTCCGCTTCTTGAAAAAAAATTCAGAAACCACTTATAATTTATTTTTTTTGGCTGGTATATCGATTACGGGGGCCTCTGGTCGTGATTAGCCACTTTTTTTTCACCACGTTTGTTTTCAGTCCACGAAAGCGATCGTTTTTAGATCTGGGGGTCCACTGTCATGATTAGAACTTTTTTCAGTTTGGGGGTCCACTGTCCGTGATAGACTTTTTCAGTTTGGCCACTTGGATGACGTTTTTCAGTTTGCGGGGTTCCACTGGTCGGATTAGAACCGTTTTTTTCAGTTTGGGGTCCACTGGTGTGTTACGTTTTCATTGGGCATGTCTGAAGACGGTTTTTTCGTTTGGGGGTCCCTGGTCGTGATTAGACGTTTTTTTAGTTTTCGGTAGGGGGGCGCAATTGAGCCCTACAAAGTAAAATCGCAGAATAAGGTCTCACCTAGGATGCCATGAAGAAAAAAAATTCGTATTGAATCGGATCAAGGAGGGGTAAAAGATAAAAACTTTAATTGGATCGGATCGTATCGGAGGGTGGAGGTAAATTTTAACTGTATTAGATCGGATCGTACACTTGCATCATTTTTGACTAACTAGATCTTCGAGCAAGAATTCAGCTATCTGTTAAAAAAGTCCCAAAACCATGAAACTTAGGGTTCTATGGAATTTTTTCACGCTGTAAAAATTTTGTCGAAAGTATTTTTGGTCCAATTCATTGGCGGCGCTGTTTTTAGTGCTCAAGGTTATAGTTTTCAAAAAAAGCAAAATTTGCATCTTATTTCCAATGCCCACTCAACTTTTGGAGCGAACGTAAAAATTATGCCTCCAGATTGACACCTCAAAACTTTTATGAAGGACCAGGAATCACGTGGTGTAAAGGCACAAAAAATGGAGGTGCCCGAAATTTAAATAAATGATCAAAAGATGTGCAACAGCATCGATTTAAAGAAACCGGTATCAGCAGGCTGAAAGCGTCTTTAATAACCACATGTGGTGCTAAAGGCGATACTATTTTTTGTGGTGTAAACAAACACCACGGTATTCAGCATTTATTTGAAATGTGAACATTGAATAAATAAAGAATAGGCATTAAGAAAAGAAATTTTACTGACAGATCTCATTTTAATTTACTCTTCAAGAAAAAATTTCGATACTTTTTGCTGAATTGGTTGAAAAATAAAGCTGCTGAATTAGTCACCTTTCGACCCCGGAAATTAAACTGTAGGGTTACATTAGACTAGAAACTATACTTTTGAAAAGTTCACGAATCAGAAATGCGAATTCAGGTTATTCCAGACGGAAAAAAATTGTCTATTTTCAATTTAACGAAATTTATTATTCAGAATGTATGTGAAAGGCTAACACTCAAATCAATCAACGACAGTTATCCAAAAAAACAATTTGAAGGGATCATGTTTAAACTTATTTTTTCAAGAAAAAATTAAAAGTTTGCTTATTGCTGATTTGTCGATAAAATAAAAGTGCTTATAAATCACTTTTAAGCCCCTAAAACGAAACAGCAAGGTGAATTAGACCAGAAAACCAATTTTAAAAGTTACAACAATATCAGAAACAGGTATTAAGGTATCCCAGTCCCTAATTTTACATATTCTCGAGTTACTTAACCGGAGTTACCATCGAATAAACCAATTTGGTGAATTTTTGAGACATAAGTGACTGAGAAAATGTAGGAACCGGCGATACTCTTGAGGGATACCTTAAGGGTGTGGGTGGTTGCTATTCGAGCCTTTTCAAGGTCGATTTCCGCCAAAATAGCAAAGATGATATTCGCAAAAACAATTGAAACTAAACAGAACCAACCTTCGCGGTAATTTAAACAATTTAAACAGTTTTTCTATACAAAACCACCTACGGCCACACTACGCTTTTAAAAAAGCTGTCTTAAAAAGACACAACAGTTCGTACCTACTCCTTCAGAATAAACTGTTAAGGAGTCTAAAATTACCGCGAAGCGTTTGTTTTTGTTAGTAACAAATGTTTTTGGGAATGTTACCTTTGCTAGTTTGGCGGGAAATGACCTGGGAAGAGGCTCAAATCAGCGACACCCCACTCCCTTAAGGGGGTACTTGGTTCGCTGGTTTTATAAGGCCTTAAGAGGCAACATATAAATGCTCCAAAAATGACCCGGGTGATAACCAAGGTGAACAGCCGACCAAATGAGTTTTTTTTAGTCTAATTTTAAAGGTCTATTTTGAAGTCTCTGTGTTTGCGTAGGTGGCTATAGTAATCAGATAACTTTACTTTCAAACATGATCTTGAAGAGTTTTTTTCAGAGCCTAAAAAAAGGTTTTGAATAATTACTTTTCTGTCTGTTTTGTTGCAATCGGCATAGAAAAAACCCCCAATCAGCGGACGTCACTTTCCTTAAGGGGGTGTTCATGTTCTAATTTGCAATTTTGCAGAGCTAGTTTAGGAAAATCTGAAGCTCAGCAATAATTCCAAACGATGCCAATTATGTAGACCTAGCCTTAATCTTTGTGAAATCGAAGGTCAAACTCAAGAATTTGATGACTTACACAAACATTCGTCACCATAGTCGTAAACAGGAGGTAACTTCGCAAAATTTGAAGAATCTATCCTCTTCCCAGAGCATATATTGAAATTGTTTCAAAAATTGACAGTATTACGTGGAACAAGCAAACTAAGATTTGCAGGTAAGCGTTTTTCATTTCCGATCACTCAATTTTCTTAGCGGTACAATAAACTGACGATTTTTTGGCCGTTTTCATGATTTTTGGGCTTAAAAATCAAATCTCCTCAAGGAATTAAGTTTCAAAAATGGAGCCAAAGTTTTTTCAAAGTACACTTGTTGCATTTGCAGTGGCCGTTTTACAAACCAAATTTTCGATGCAGACTTGACAAATACCGATTTTTCGAAAAAAAAATTCGACAAAAATTCTGAAACAAAAATGCAGTCGGATTTTTGTTTCTGCAAAGTAGAGCACTCAATATCAGCATATGTAGAAAGAAAAAACTACGTTGTTTTATGATGAAAGTTACATGGCTACGAACGTGCAGTCAATATTTTGAAGTTTTTAGAGGTCAACTTCGAGCAAAAGTTATTTTTTAACTTCATCTTTTAAAAATATTAACGAAAAAAAATCGAGAAAATTTGGAATGTGGTGTTAGTAATTTTTGGATTTGGGGATAAAATAGATCTATCTTTAATCTCGAGATTCCATTTGACAGTTACGTACTTCTTCGAACAACCATCTGGTTAACCGCGGTTAAAAAAGCGTCCCTCAGCTTTTTTTCAACGAAACAAGGATCCTAAGGCTTACATCGGAAATTTTTGATATTTTGTGGAAGTCTGAAGAAATGTTTGAATTTAAACTACCAGCAGCTTTTTTCGATTTCGCCCGAAGGGGCCAGCAATCGAGTCGAAAGTGACGAAAAATGAAGGTTTTGAGACATTTTGTCTAAAAGCTTTTTCTGTATAAAAGCTAGAAATGCCATTTTTGGAATATAAGAGCATCAATGTATCTCGAAGAGTGTCCATTAGCTGTTTTTTTTAAATTTTTATCATATAGGCTGTTAATCGTGGGAAAAGTGCGCAAAAATGACAATTTTGAGAATAAAAGTGATAATTAGAAAATTTAAATGACACCAAAAGATTCCTTGAGTATGTTTTGCTGGAAACAGTATTAGCAACTATGGTCTGATTTTCAATACACACACTGCTAGAGTACAAATCATAATTTAAATGAAAAACTTTAATTTTTTGTAGAATCTGCTGTGGTCAAAATCAGACCATAGTTGCTAATATCGGTTTCAGAAAATCATACTCAAAAAATCGTTTGGTGACATTTAAATTTTCTAATTATCACTTTTATTCGCAAAATTGCCATTTTCGCGCACTTTTTCCACGATTGACAGCCTATAAGGTCGAAATTCGAAAAAAAAGCTCCAGGACACTCTTTGGGATACATTGAGGGTTTTATATTCCAAAAATGGCATTTTTAGCTTTTCTACAGAAAAAGCCTTTAGACAAAATGTCTCAAAAATGCCACTTTTCGTCACCTTCGACCCGATTGCTGGACCCTGAGGGCGTAATCGAAAAAAATAGCACCTGGAAGTTAAAATTCAAACATTTCACCAGATTTCCACGAAATATCAAAAATTTCCGATGTAAGTCCTAGGATCCTTGTTTCGTTGAAAAAAGCTGAGGGACGCATTTTTAACCGCGGTTAACCAGATGGTTGGTCAAAGTGGTACGTAACTGTCAAAAGGAATCTCGAGATTAAGGATAGATCTTTCATTTTGTACTCCTCAGAATGGTCTCATCTTAATCGGTCCAGCCGTACGAAGCCTCCCAAATCCCAAAAATGACTTATACCAGCCCCTCAAAGGGAGTGAGTGACGATATTTGAAGGTTTTTAAATAGACTTTATCATCAACCTAATTTGTAGAGAATTTTCCAACGAGTATTTTGACTTATATTTTTTTTTTAATTTTAATTTTTTTTCACAAAATATTAGGTTTAGGAGGGGCTGAAATTTAAGGTGAAATTTTATGTGATTTCAAAATAACAGTACCAATTTCGATTTAAAATTTCATCTAGCATATCAATTTTGTGAAAAAACTAATTTGACTCTAAATACTTTTCGAAAAAATGACTAAAATTCAATTTTTCATCGTTTTTTGTCAAATATATTTACAAAATTTCAGAAAAAAAAAATTCACAAGCATTTTCAGACAGCCCAAGACAAAATTTTCAAAAATGGTTCCAGACAATTTAAAGCCAGGCTTTGTCAACACTTTTAAGCATGAATTAAAAAAATTTCATAAAAAATGTAGGAGATAACTTTTCAGTGAGCCTCCAAAATTGACTGTTTTGACCACTAGAGGCATACATTTCAAAAAAGAGCTCCTAATGAATTTCGAGTTCAAAAACTAAGGCCGATTGCCAAAATACAGAAGGATATCATATCAAACGAAAGAGGAGATAGCTTTTTAGTGCTTTTGGAAGGCCTACTTGCTATTTTCTGATCGTAGGGTGAATTGTCTCATGATCTTAAAAGTACTGGTATCATTAAAAAAAGTTGTACTCAATAATAATAAAAAAAAAAGAGAATTCCTTATTAAGGGTTATTAAGGGTTATTAAGGTGAATTCCTTATTAAGGGTTTTTCAGAAACAGCACTTGATCATGGTTTTTTTTATAAAATTTCAGATGTCAATGAGCAGAACTTTACGCTCCACTTAAAAAAGTGAGTGAGCTTTGCGAAGTAAGATGCACATTTTGCTTTGTGTTGAATAGAGCATCGAAAGAATATATTAAACGCCGGCTCCCAATTGGTTTTGGGAGTCTAAAAATTGTCCGAATTTGGCACGGAGTCTACATAATAAAGTTTTCTTAAAAATTTGCGCGGAGTAAATTTTCTCAAAATACTTGCAGTCCAACATAAATTTTCAAATTTGTTGCGGTCAGGAATTTGTCGGTCATATCATGACGAATGTTCTAGGAAGGATTTCCGATCATGATCTGAAATCTTTCTTAAATGTTGGTCTTAATCATAAACAATTTCTGGAATTTCCGATAAGTGTTCAGAATAATTTCTTAGATTGCAGTCCCGACTTTTTTCAAAATGTGAGGCAAACCATAAAGATCTGCATGCTCGTTTATCACAAAATTTCTTCGAACTTTGCCAGTCAATTTTTTTCTAAAATTGCGATTCAACCCTGAAAATTTCAAATTTTTGCAGGTATATTTTGAAAATATTAGCGGTCATACTCAGAAAATACTGTTAAATTGCTTGATTGGGTTCGATTTTCGATACGGATTGATCTTTTCCTTCACGAGGATAGGTTCGAAGGTGATAGTATCGGTCGACTCGGACTGACCCTTAGCATTGTTTATAAAACTCAGAATTGAGTCGATCGACTGGACCCCTGTTAATTTAATGATATCGGATCTGATCGGAGAAAAACGGATACCATCGAAGTCCGTCAGTATAATTCCAAACGATCCAGATCCAGTGTTGGCCGGCCCCTGGTCTCAGCTTGATAGTATGAAGAAGAGACATTACAGTTAGTTGAGATTTTTTAGTTAAGCGTTTGGGTTAGTTGAAGGAAGATTGAGCCTCTTTATTTTAAATGGATCGATTATTTATATTTGGATAACTCGTAAGGTACAGGCTGTTGTGGAAGATTGTCTATCTTGATTGGAAAGTTATTTCGAATATTAGAGGATAACATTATCAAGTTTATTTAGTTATAACTGACTGTTAATATTAATTTCTTGTTTTAGTCTTTTGTTCAGAATTTGTGAGAGTGCTACGCAAATGAAACCAGGATATTGAATAACATTCATATTTGTGAATGAGTCAGAATGTGCCTCAATGTGCTCGGGTGATTGTCCAGAATATAATGGTGGTGATCATACAATAAAAACATGTGTCGATGCAAGATGCACCCATGACACAATCAAAATTACTTTTGCAAATAACACTGCCAGGTTTAAAAATGTAAGCGTTTCAAAAAAAATGAGAATTTCAACCAAAAGGCCTCTACTATACATACTTAAAATAATGAGTCAATTTTTCTTATATGCTACGCGTTTCGATACTAGCATGTAAAATAATAATAAATGAATAAAATACATAATGGATCATTAAAGTTAAACGAGCGATCTTCTTACTTATAAATACATAAAGGTTATAAGTAATAACTGTATTTTTTCTTTACAATATTCAGCGAAGTGAGACCTATTGCGGCGAGTCGATGAGTTCTGTCAAACAGTGGACCCCCAAACTAAACAACGTCTAATCATGACCAGTGGACCCCCAAACTTAAAAAACGTCTAATCATGACCAGTGGACCTCCAAACTCAAAAAACGTCTAATAATGACCAGTGGACCCCCAAATCTCAATACGATCTCTTTCCTGGACCTCAAAGAAACGTGGGGTTTACTCTTAAAAAAAGTGGCTAATCATGACCAGAGGACCCCGTTATCGATATGATGACTTTCGGATTATTATTAAATGATGAGTTTCAAAAGTTTGGATTCCGAACTCATCTGTGCATTTTTTATGCGCAATATTGATAAACATATTAATTTAGAAATCTTAATTATTCTTGAAAATCTTAAAATGAGCACATTCATCACTTTTTAGTTTATTCTCGATTTGAAAAGAATTACCTGGAAGTTTTTTTCAAATCTGATTCAATGTTATTAATCATTTGTATTTTTATTCTTGTCGCCTTATTGGACTTTACAATAAAACTCGCTGGTCACTTCAGGTAAAATTTATCATTTTAAAAATTTTAAAACAATTTTTAGTCTTGAAGGAAGTGGGTGACGATAATTGAGCTGTTTTATACAAGTATCCCATTGCGCTTTCTGATAAACCTTGATAAGGCAATTATTTTATAACTTTTTAATTATGTAGAACGACTCTATGGAATTATTCCAGTATTATTGAAACCAAAAGACAATTCAACTTTCGCTTTGACAAAAAGCACTAAAAAGCCGATCCCTCCTTCGTTTGATGATATTTCTTTCTGTAATTATGCATTCGGTCTTTATTTATGAATACCGAAATCGTCTGGAGCCCTTTTTTGAAATGTATGCTTCTTGTGATCAAAACAGTGAATTTAGGAGGCTTACTCATAAGCTATCTTCTCCTACATTTTTCATGGAATTTTTTCAATGAATGCTGCAAAGTGTTGAAAAACTGGGCTTTAAATCGTCTCGTGCGATTCTTTGGAAAATTTTGTCTTGGGGTGTCTGAAAATGCTAGTTATTTTTTTTAACATTTTGTAAATATTTTGACAAAAAACGTTTAAAATTGAATTTTTTTTTAAGCATTTTTAAAATTCAAATGAGTTGATTCAGAAAATTAATATTCGAGAGAAAATTGTGGATCGAAATTTGTACGGATAATTTCGAATCAAAGATAATTTCACCGTCAATTTCAGCCGCCATTAAACCATTATTTATAGAAATCTTGAAGATTAAAAAAAATTATATTCAAAATACTTGTTGGAAAATTTATTTCCTACGAAAACCTCAGATATCGTCACCCACTTCCTTAATGGAGTGGGTTGTCGCGTAAGCGTTTTTTTATTTTTAAATGGTTTCTTGATGACTGGTAGAGGTGTATTATAAAAACTTTCTGAACGTGAAGAACAAGTTCGAAAATAATTTCAACACTTATTGTTATATGATACAATTCAAGCCTACGCCCACGCACTAACCCTTCAATAGCCTCCCAAAAAGAACACTCAAAAGCTTACTCCTCCTAAATTGACTTGATTTTTTCTATTTTTGGTAAAGTTTCGGAGAAGCAATCACAATAATCTAAGCCTTTTTAATTTTGCTTTGACAGACAATTTTTATTCGACCAATTTTTGTTGTCGAGATTTTTGTTTTTTGGTTTTTCGCATTTTTTGTTGTCTAAAGCAAAATTTTGAAAAAAAGGAATCTGGATTGTTGACATTGGTTTTACAGAACTTGACTCAAAAAATAACAAAAATTATGTAAATTGTAGGAGGAGGAGCTTTTTAATTCAAAATATTGAAAACATTAAAGTAACTTGCATATGCGCCTGAACAAAAGCTGATTGAAATTCTCTATAAAAACGCTTTCATAGATTATTGTTAACACTTAGATTTTGAGCTTTTATATGCCTAGCATGTTAAAGAACGGTCAAAAATTTAATGTAATTAAAAAGTGAGTAGAAATACTGGGAGAGAAAAGTGTAAGTGGCGAGAGTAGGATTTTGAAAAGCTCTAAATCTCGATTTCAGATTCGTTTTTAAAAGTTTTTTGAAGTTTTGTCCGACAAGCAAAATTTCGAAAAACCGCTCTGGATTATTCTTTGTATTGATGATCTGGAGCCTGACACAAAATATTAAATGAAAATGAAAAAACTGACGGAGAGAAGCTTTTAGTGTTTTTTTAGTAAGGTTTACTATACGTTCATGTGAGTGTTAAATTGTATCCAGATTACTGAAATTCTAAAATTGATTGCGAAAAGTTGTTCTTCACGTTAAAAAAGTTTTGGAATTCCAGCTTGCTGTTTAGCCAACAACCGCATCTAAAACAGGAAAATCAGCGACAACCACTCCCTTAAACAAGGCTTTATTAAGCTTTACTGGTCCAAGCTGGTTTTATACCCATAGTCATCATCTAGCTAGTTTATTCTCCGTATTGATACTTGGGCCAATAATTCTTGGTTTATCTTATAAAGCATTTGGTGGCGCAAGATTTTGTACAATGAATCCTTTAGGTAATCAAGTCATCTTTTTAAGGTCTGAGTTTATAATCAGAGTGAAAAATATTAAAAAGGCGAGTTGTTAAGAACTCATCATATCAACTTCACAGTATTGTGGATACCAGAAATTGCACAATTTGGTTACCGGGATGAGAAAGCGATCTTGTTCAGCCTTCTAATTTTTTCTTATTAACGAATTAAGCTCCTGGTAAAAAAATGGGCCTGCATCTACGAATTAAGCCCATATCTACTAATTTCGTTCTAATCTACAAATTGAGCCCGTTTTTCAATATAAAGGCCGTATTTACAAATGTTTTTTAATATTGGGGATAGAAAGGGATAAAAGGGAGTGCATTCCTATCCCCCTCATCCAATCCCTTTTCATCCTTTTTTTAGGGGATAAATAGGGGTCAGGGATGAAAAATTCGAGAAAGACGCTACCCTTTTGGAAGCATGCCAGCTTAGCCTGGTCTTGTGAGACAAACCCCTGAAACTCTACGTTGGAAGTATCGTTGAATGATTCAAGGGGTCTTCATGTTTGATTTTATGAGGTCTCAAGGAGGAATGCGACTCTGGTTTGACAATTTCTCGGTAAAATAAACTGCAAACTTAGAGCTTATGAAAACGAAAATGCTAATTTGTAGATTTATTCCTAATCTGACAAAAAAGTACATCACAAATTAGTTTTGACCATCACATCAATAGTTACAGTATCGTTACAAAATATCATATTCTCAGCAGATCTCATTATACTGCTTCAATCTAAATTATACGAATCGGGCGTTAATTGCACGCACCTAAGACCCAAATCGTTAGCTTCGCTAAAGTATACTAACGCAATTTTTTCGCTTAATTACTCCTGAAATAAATTATTTTCTAAGTATTTTTAAACTCATTTTTTTCTCACTTCTGACGATGGAATAAACTTGAAACGTTAAATTTTTTTTTGAAATATACTGATTATTATAATTGTGTGGTTTTGAAATAACCCTTTTCTAGGTTATCAAGTAATAGTTAAACAAGAACTACAAGTTTGACCAAAATTACTTTATTATTAAAGTAGGCACATTTGATAATCATAAACAGTTTTAACGCAGATAATATACGATTTGAGGCCACTAGATGTTAACAGGACAGGTGTTTATTTGACCGTTAAA
>SCLH01000975.1:174154-197436 GCA_004367855.1 Oikopleura vanhoeffeni | reverse complement strand
ATCAAAAACTTGAACAATAATCCCTTTTGAAGTTCGTACGATAATCAAAGTATAGGAAAACGGAGAAAAAAGAATAATTGGATTTGGAGTGATGATGAAGCCTATGTTTATCCTTTTGAATACATGACCAGACAATGGACTGACATTGATTATCCAACAGTTTTCCTCTTCAATCTCAAAGAAGGTACTTTTCACATAGACTTTATGAAAAAACTTGATGCACCAACAAATATTGCCAAAGAAAATGCAACAGGTATATAACTTTTTGAACGTTTCAAGATTTTTGAAAATGAAAGCTACTAAAATATGGATTAACCGACAGATCGTGACTATTTAAAAAATGCGGAATTCCGCATGTTCAGCCCAAATCTGATCGGTAAAATTGGCCTTTTTTGTAATCCAAGGTTTTGATTGGGTGCTAGTATCCTGCGTTGTTTGTATAATTCAAATAGTCACGATCTGTTAACTGAGTGCCCTTAATCCATATTTTTGTGCCCTGGATTGTTTAACACATTTAGAACCAAAATTCAAAATAATCGTGAGTTTTAGAGAAAGATAAATCGCCTTCTCATTCTGTTCGAATTATTCATACCAGATTTGCGATTAGTGATCTGATTGTAATGCACCATTATAAAAACGAAGAATTCAAGTCGGTAGAAATTTCTTCAATGGTTCCTATAAAATGGTATAATTTGAAATATAAATGTAGCTTTATGTACAAGTTTAATATAAATTGTCTAACAAGACCAACAAGAACACACTATTTATATTCTTATTTGACTTATTCAACTCATTTGATCAATCTCCATATATCGAGTAACTGCAGCCGAAACTTCAAATATTGGAGTATACATTTTTGGTTGACTTTTTTAAAAACCGTAGGCAAAAAAATTTGACTAATTCTGAAAAACTTGTGCAATTAATAATTGCACTGACTTTTATAACATAAATCAACCGGTTTCAATACTAATAATAAAATTGAATCTGAAAAGTAAAATTTGTTAATTTGAATCACGTAAACTACTGATTTCCGCTCAAAGTCCATGACTTTTAAAAAAAAGTCTCCGTTATTATAAAAATATTTTTAATTTTTAGGTTCTTCATAAGAACGTTATTATATAATTATTATTTTTTTGAAGAACCAAAAAATTCGTAAAATATTTACATAACAATTAAAATATTTACATCTCGAACAACTAAGATGTAAAAAAAATTATTATATCTTTGTAATATGTGTCATTTAAGGCTATCTGAAACTTAATGACATACATAATTTATTCACCTTTGTTCGGCGAGTTTTCGAATTATCTTCAAGACAACTTATTTTTGTTGTGTTTGTCGAATTACTTAAAAATCAATGTGACACTAAATTTATATTATATCCTCTGTCAGACAAAAAATCATGTGCTTTTATGAGTGGTAGTACAATGAATTTTTATGGACATTTGTCGACAATGAATTATGATGAAGGAAATTACGAAACATATACAGGACTCGATATTCCGTTAAAATACTTGATATTTAAGACACTACTTTGAATTATTTTATGTATGTCTTATTATTTTTGGTGGAAAATAGAAAATTTTTAAAGAAAGCGCGTTGATATTATATTTTGTAGCAACAAAAAAAATTACAATTCAGTATGCTACAATTACACTATTCATTAACCATATCAAACCAATTGTACAAAATTGTACGAGTTGGTCTTTTTTTGACTCTCGAAGTGTCTGTAGAATGTTAACGTTCAATTATTCAAAAAGTTTAAGGGATTGCAATATATTATTTCAAATTTAATCCGACATATCCTCTTGTATAAATTCATTTCTCTTGAAGTTAATCAATCACAGATAAAATTTTGATTAAATATATTTGGATTTTTGTCTGGTTTAAAATGAACATATCTGTTTTTGGTCCGCATATCCTGCTTGGTGGAATACCGACGATATGCTCAGACGCAAAGCTGACTGATCATGTTTTTCTTTTGCTCTCGATTGTCAAATTATCTTTATATTATGTACTTTCTGTCAGTATCTTTTTTTTTGTCATTTGGTGCATAATCTTCTTATTTTTTGCTGTGATTTTATCGGAATGTTCCTGGGTAATTTCCCGGCGAAATGATACAAAGTTTTTCAAACAGGATAAATTTCCTATCCCAGTGATCTCACCAGACGATAAGCACAACATTTATGAGAATCGAGTGAATTGTATTTGAAAAATATTTCCGTAACTCAAAGGGAGTACCAAACAGAGAAGCTATGAATTTCCTCTACTCCTATTTTGGCTTGGATGCCCATCCCTGATTTTAAGGAAAAATTTCAGAAATGTTTGTATATGAAAAAGAATATCCAAAAAAAATAATTTAAACTTAGATGTTGTGGAATTTTTGAGAATTAAGAATGAAATTCGCAAGCGGTGACAATTTGATATCGAAATCAACTCCCTTCGCATCAGTAAAGCAACTGTCGAACGATTTGTTCGCAAACGTCTGTATCATCTTCTTCAAATTTGCAATTTTAAATTTGTGAGCATCGGGGTCGTCGAATTGAGAATTGACTGCAATTTCCAATTTTTTTGTGAAAAGTAAAATAATTGGCTGACGTCGTATTCTGGCGTGGACGTACCAATGAGTTTTTTTCGGTGTAAATGTTTTGTAGATTCGAGTATAAATAATCTCTCTACCATATTGTCAAAAATATAAAAAGATATTCTCTTTTTGAAACTAAATTTTCTGATTTGTAGGAATGCCAAGGAGTATTCAAATATTGGACAATTTCCAATCGTTTTAATGAAAACAGTGTTTTGAAAACATATGTTTTGTAAACAGATTAAAAATAAGACATTTAATTTAAAAAAAGGTCATTCTATTTTTGAAAAAAAACATTATATTTTTGAAAAAAGTTCCTTATGAATTTTTTAAAAATTGTCAATATAATTTCGAAAAAAAGGTCATTATAAATTTCTTGAAAAAAGGTAATTATATTATTTTTGAAAAAAAGGTCATAATATTTTTAAAAAAAAGGTCATTATAAATTATTTGAAAAAAGGTCAATATATTATTTTCGGAAAAAAGGTCATTATATTTTTGAAAAAAAGAGCATTATAACTTTTTTGAAAAAAAGGTCATTATATTTTTGAAAAAAAGGTCACTATGATATTTTTGAAAAAAAAGACATTATATTTTTGAAAAAAAGGTCCTTGTAAATTTTTCGAAAAAAAGGTCATTATATTTTTGAAAAAAAGGTCATTGTGTGAAAAATGGCCTTAAACAAACAATACATTGTGTGCTAAATGACGAAGTTGTCATTCCGATTAAACCTCAAAAAAGTCATAATGTTTAAGGGTGTACCATTCGCGAAATTAAAGTCTCTGATTTTAACTTCTTTGAACTAATTAGACCAAAAAAATAAAATTGATGATGTTCCCAAATTTTTTTGTTCACCAGGTGGCGCAGGAGCGCGTTGGAAGACCAGAACCTTTCTGAAAAAAATCTCGGAAAATTTATTAAGAAAAGTTTAATTTTTTTAGGACAGCACCGGACAGGCAATAAGCATATTAATTTCTTTTAGATTTTTTATTTCGCACCAAATACAAAAAATATGACCAAAAACGTTGCTTTTTTTCTCTGATTCCAATATTTCTCGAAATCTGACTAACCGATTTTTTTCTATTAACACTGACTTTGCATTGAGATCTAAACTGGAATTATGTAGACTCGGAGTTTTGAAAATCGGGAAAGAACAAAAGTTATAAAGCGAACAGTAATGCGCACCGCTCTGATTAGCGTATTTCTCACGAATGATGAAATTTTTTTATTATCATCAAATATATTTACCTTTAACACTTTTTAATATCAAACTAGCGATAATTTAATATCAAAATTATTTTTTCAGCTTATTTTCACTAACAAACAGTGAGAAAATAACATTTTTGGACTATTTCTCGCGAGGTTTTGTTTGATAAGCTTGTACAAATGATTAACACACAATCATAAAATCAATCTGCGTCTGATCAACGATTACCTGGATATCATGCAGAGAACACAGAAGTCATTTTAAGTATTAATTATAATTTTGACAAAACATCTGTTTCCAGCGGAAATTCGGAAAAAGGCGCTTCCTAAATTTTGTATAAAATGCATATTTTCTGAGCAAAATTTGAAATATGGGGAAAAATAAACTTATCAAAAAAAAAACAAAAAGTGGTTAAATTTAGTACAATTTAATACTTTACGGGAAAAAGTTCTAGAAAAAATCCTACAGAAATACCGGAAATTAATGATGAAAATTACATGGAAGAAGTTAATTTACTACCAGGTCCATCTCAAAATAACGGTGACGAAAGTTCAAACTCTATTTCATCAACTATGCTAAACAATTCTTATTTTTTCGAATCAACTTCTAGCTTTCAACAATCAAATTCTGATATTTCCAGGATTCTGGAAAGATTAGAATTTTGTATTATTGAGTTATCTAGAAATACCAATAATTTCTAAAAATGCTTTTTTCAAGATTTAGCCACCATGAATCATGATTCATGTTTTGATTATTCAAATCAAATAAAGAAGAAAACTTATTAGTAATTCTCTAATCTTGTGTAATTCTCTAATCTTTTGTATAGCCGCTTAGTGAAAAAAAAATATTTAGTCAACAAATATTGTTTGTCAATTGTTCAAGCTTATCAAACAAAACCTCGCGAGAAATAGTCTAAAAATGTTATTTTCTCACTGTTTGTTAGTGAAAATGAGCTTAAGAAATAATTTTGATATCAAATTATCGCTAGTTTGATATTAAAGAGTGTTAAAAGTAAATATATTTGATCATAATAGAAAACATACAGAATTCCAGTTTCGTTTCAATATGCAAAATCAGTGTTAACCCAGCGTGCACGAGCGTGTTTCAGAACAACAGAGACCAAAAATATTTTGGGGAAGTGTCATTTTGGCCGGCGGAATATCGGAACAAACCCCCGATAGTTCCCCTTATTTTAAAGTTCAAGAATTATGTGAGTTCTAGAAACTTTCGTCATCAGACCGGAAATGCATTATTCTGATCGCAATTTTTTGTTTAATGCAGTTAAAACGTACTGGAACAAGATAAAACTGTTGATAAACATTTATTTGCTAATTGGGCGGGGTAATCGCCACCGAAAAAGAGAGATTTCGAGCAAAAAAAAATTTTTGGGTCATCTAGCGGTCAGTAAGTGGGTTTCAAAAACCCTCATTTTCAGCACTTATTTCGTTTTTGAGCATAATCAGCTTAATTTTTTAGTTTTCTTGTGCAAGGATCGAACTCGACATAAAAATTTGCTATTTTCTGATATAAATGTTTGAAAAATAAAAATGTTGTGAAAATTTTCGAAAAAATTTTGGTCATTTTGAAAAAAAAGGCGTACAACTTTTGTTTAGATGAAAATAATTTTAATTAATCATTTAAATTTAAAAACTTAGAATATTGACGCGCTGCAACCCTATCTTTGTCACAATAGTCTATGTGTGTGTTCTGAAACACTCTCGTGCAAGTGGCGTAGGACCATCTCGTGCAGGTGGGGGTTAATAGAAAAAAAATCGGTCGTCAGATTTCGAGAAATATTGGAATCAGAAAAAGCAAGCACCGTTTTTTGGTCATATTCTTTTTTATTTGGTGCAAAATAAAAATCTTAAAAATAAATAATATGCTCATTGCTGTCGGTGCTGTCCAAAAAATGAACATTTTCATAATAAATTCCGATATTTTTTTCAGAAAGGTTTGTCTCCCGAACGCCTTCCTGCGCCACGCTATAAACAAAATCGTTGGAACATTCACCAATCCTATGTTTTTTGGTCAAATTAGCTTAAGGAAGTTAAAATCCGAGACTTTAATTTCGCGAAGAGTACTCCCTTAAATGATTAAGGGGGTAGCGTCGCAAAAATGTACTTTGTACTTCCACTTAACCAGAATACTAAACTACTTCGAAACTTTTGAGAATAGCCATTGGTAATCTTATCCCTTATCGATAAAAAAATAATCAGAATTTTTTTGGCCGACCCTGGTGACCACCATGCAGCGAATTCTAGAAACCTAACTCAAAATTTCAAAATCTATCTCTCCTAGAGCTCGCATACGATTTCACTCAAACTTGGTATGAACACGAAAACACTTATGGTGTTAATATATGGTGAGATTTTTAAATGTCCAACTCCGTTTTTTCTGGAACTGCGAAAAACCGTTTATTTCAAGTTTTCGCTATTCAAAATCTATCTCCTCCTAGGTTACATTTCAGAATGCAGTATAAATTCATACTAGAATATAAATAAATTTAGAAAATCGCATTTTAGTAAACCGGAAGTGAAAATCTTGGAAATGAAAGATGAGTCAAAAGTACCACCAAAATTAAAGCTTGAGTTTCACTGATCAAAAAAATCTGCTTAAACCCTTGGAAGCTCCCCACCACTTAAAGTGGGTGCTAAAAATTTGAATTCCCTGTAAATCGGATAAGAAAAGTCCTGGAAATTTTTTGATCTAAACCCAAATAGAGTTTGCCACGTGAAATTTAAAAATGGCAGTTAAATATTTCTAGGACGTCTCGTTCAAAATTATTTTATCTACTTTTTTTGACAATTTTTCTCAAAAAACCTAAAATGAGTGCTGCTCAAAACAGTTTAAACGATAGCATGAAATCTGAGGAACTGAGTTTTAGGAAAGCCTTTTGAGTATCTTTCAAGAAAATAAAAATAAATTTCCACCATCGCGGAACTCTTTTTTAATTTCTTCGTGAGGGATTTATTTAATTTTGAGAAAAATTTGAAAAAAAATATGCTTCGATTTCTCGAAAATAAGTTCAAATGAAAAGCGTACAGCACGCTATCAGCAAAAGTTGCTAACGCCAAAGATAATATTTTGAAGTCTTAGCGGTTAAATTATAACAAACGTTGTTTATTAACTTTATTTGAAATAAAACTTTCTATTAAATTTTGAAAAATTGAACATAGTAAACAAATCTGCAAGTTCCTCTTCTGTAAAAAAGGCATTTTTTGTCATCGAATGATCAATCGGCAAAAAACTATCTTTATAACCGACATTTTAACGCCCTCTAGCTGCTGAAAAGAGACTAAAACGAAAATTTGCTGGAAAAAATCAAACAGATGCTTGATTATTCTCATGCCACGCTAAGCGATCAGCTGGCCCGATCGGCGATACTTCTTTTGGATTCCAGATTGTGCTGAAGAGCTCGGAATTTTATTTTAACTAAGGATACATTTTTTCATTCTCAAAAAATGATTTTTTACAGCGCAAACTGTTCTGTAGTTTTTTGATCAATCGCGCTGAAATCGTCTTTGATGAGAAAACAATAAGTTAGATTAAAATCTAAAAAAATTGTGAAAGCCAAGGTCAGATTAGTGACAATAAAGAAAGAAATGATTATGTTAATCTTTATGTTTTCGATGGCAAGTAAGTGATTAGCCCAAATTTTGCTGCTCACGATTTCGGCAAAATTATTTTTTTTAATTTGAGTCTTTTGTTCTAAAATGCAAGACATTTTATTTTTCTGAATGTTGTTTTCGGTGATGAGCGGATACATTTTGTTCATTCTCAAAACATATTTTTTTACAAACTGCAATTTTTTTCGCGTTTTTTTATCAATCGCGCAGCTAATCGTCTATTTATGAGAACACGGGAATATAGATTCAAAATCGAAAGAAAATTGTGAAAGCCAAGGTCTTAATGAGTGCGAATAGAGAAAGAAATGTTTTTGAAAATATTCCTGTTTTCAATGAAAAGTAAGTGATCAAAGCCCAATCTTTGCTGCTCAGTTTCGGCCGATTTAAATGAAAATTTTAAAATCAAATTGATTATCTCGCTAAGTTGGACTATCTTTACAAAATTAAGATAATTTACGGCTTTTTATGAGATGGAGTTTTTCCGTAATGAGGGCTCAAAGTCGCCCCACTTAAGTGGTGCAGGAGCCTCTGCCGAATAAATCAATTTGGAGCTTCCAAGGGTTAGAATTTTTTAATATGTTGAGTTTTTCTGGTCAAAAAGTGGGTTTCAATGTTTTTCAAAAAAAATACTCAGAAAAATTCGGAAAAAAATGAAAATTTCGACCTTTTTTTTTTTTTAATAAGTTCGTGCTTTCTGAGTGTTCCCTTGGAATTTAGTGTTGTTTTAACACCCCAAAGTACCCTAAAAAGAGTGCGACCGCTACCCCCTTAAGTCATTGTGCACGATAATGTACCGAGGGTTGATCTCTGTTCGTAATCACAAAAAGAACATTATGACGCGTAATCTACCCGACCGTCCGCGGAAGGGCTAATTGGCAAATGTTTCCTAGGAGATAGTTTTCCTGAGAAAATGATAATAATTTTTTTGTCGAGAGACATCTTGTACTGATAATCTATCTCTATGAGTGTATCAAGACAAAAATGTTTTTTACAAGCACTATCATTTTATGAAATTGCAGAAAATCAATTGTTAATCTTTTAAAAGCACAAAAATTCATAGTTTGAATTCGGAGTGAAATTGGACAAAAAGTTCCTCAAAGTTTTAATTTGTTCAGAGCTAGCTTTTGCAAAAAATAAGTTGCAAATAAAACCCAGGAGATAGATTTTCCGAGGGATGGTGTCCAAAAACCTTTGTTTTTTTCCATATTCTAGATAGATTAGCTAACTTATGGAAATAACGCTCATCAGAAGTTTGGCCTACTGATAATACAGATTATGTTCAAAGATTAGTTATAAAATTGGCTGATCCAAATAATATCCTGGAAGCCTTATTTGGCTACCACCCCCTCAAAAGTATTTCAACGACCTGGCTAATCTTATAATCTCATAGCTTCCTTGTCTGACTGTTTTCTCATCCAGAGAAGTCACTTCCAGCCACCTGTTCTATCTATAGTAACATTTAAATATTTTCCGAATAGAATGACTCGATTCTCTGAAAATGTTGTGCTTATCGCCTGTTGAGATCATTGTTCTGAACTGGAATGGAAAGTTCATTCCGTTTTTGACACCTTAGTTATATTTCCGCCGGGGAATCACTCCGGTCACATTCTGCTATAATGAGACCAAAAATAAAGGACGATTACGCACCAATGACATAAAATATGATAATGCAAGAAATATCGCTTGTCATTGTAAATATCAGTTGATGTGGCGACGATAATCGCAGCTTCACGTATAATACTTTTTGATACACCTACAGTATGTGCTTTTTACTTGCGAAATGAAAATTGTCATTTACGGTAATTACGGCCAATAAAAAATGGTACTAGGTGGATTATATTTCAAACCTTGACATCCGGCTATTAAATTCGCTTTCAAAATAAAATCCACCTAGTTACAATTTCATTTCCAAGTAAAAAAAACACATACTGTTGTTGTAGAGAATTTTCTACAAGTTTTTCTTAACTTATAAGATTTTTTTTGGTTTTGAGATTTTTTCCAAGGAAATTTCGGTTTTCCTGGGTTGGAATTAAGGGGGTACTCAACAGTTTTTTAATCAGGTTAGGGAACATAATAACTGCACCAAATAGCCTCAAAGAAGGCAACAAATGCATTTCTTGCTCTTATTCATAAAAAAAATTTTGAGATTTTTCTCAAAATTCTTTCGATTTTTTTCAGATTTTTTCTAAGTATTTTTTTAAGAAAAATACATTAAACCTCAATTAATGAAAAATTCTATAAAAAGTAAAGTGAGTTAGCACCTTTTTTACTCAGTTTTGCAGTAGCATTCAATTTGAGGGTGACTTTCGCGTACAATCGGATGAAAATAAATTCTAGAAAACTCCAAAAATTGACTTCCGGCTGAACCAAAATCCAATTTTCTATTAAAAGGAGCAATGTTTTAAAAAAAAGTTTTTCCACTAGAAATTGAGAAGGACATGTTTGCACCGTATTAATAAAATTAGAAGAAAATGTATCGAGTTGCTTTCGAGAAAATTTTGTTCAGTTTGGAATTTACATTTTCTTGTTCTAGAATATAAGGATCAAATTTCAACCTGACGTAGCAGAATTTTTGTTCAGTAGACTTGCGCTTTAATTTTATGGTACTCACAGCTCAATACGCATGAATTTTTTTTTCTAGAATCATGAAAATTGACTTCCGCTGAATAAAATCTGCAATTTTCTTAAATAGGAAGCGATGTTTAAAAAAAAGTTCTGCACTAGAAATTGAGAAGACATGTTTCTCCTAATAATACCAAATTTTTAAAAAATGTTATCGAGTTGTTTTAGAAAACTGAGCTACAAATTCTAAAATATCATGAAATTACAGTTTTTCATTATTCTAGAACAAGTCCGATCGAATTTCGCTAAATATTTCCGATAACTGTCAACCTAGTAGTCATGTTATTCTTACAAAGTGGTAATCAATTTCCATCAAGCCGTTTCCGAGATAAAAAGACATTGAAGTCAAAATCAGTGTTCTAGAACTCTCCTCCCACTTGTGCTGTGGTGCTAAAAAAACTCTGTTTTTACTTTTGGTCCGAGCAAAAGGATAGATCTTCCTTTCAGGCTTTCAGATATTTCTATAAACTTGTTTCGTTTTGTTCTGAGTCTCGATCTAAAATGTCAAAAACCGTTGAGTACCCCCTTCAAGGTTAAATTAAGAGTGACGATAATTGAGATTTCTTAGGTAACTTTTTTGATTGCCTTTTTTTGTAGAGAATTTGTCACTGAGTTTTTTAACTATCAGGATTTTTTCTGAATTTCGAATTCTTTTCAAAAAAAGTACGTTTTAGAAAATTTATAGTTCAGAATTTCAACAAAAACTAGAAATTCACAAGTCGTTCCTGAGATTTTGAAAAAAGCTCTTCGCTCGGACCCTAATCCAGGGCACAAAATCATTCGAAAAGACTTTAAAAATCCAAAAGGTGATGAATTTTTATTAAGACCTCCAAAAATTGGCGTTAATGAATTTTTCCAGAACATTAACCAAGGTGGTCTGCAACGTTTATTTAAGTCTCAATTTAAGACTATTAATACAATTTTGCTTAATAACTCCATCAGTCTATTAATTTTTTAATAATTGGACGATTTGCCCGACTTCTTAATTTCCTTCAGGCTGCCACATTTTCGAAAAAAAAGACGGTAATAATATTTGAAAATCCCGATTGAAACCTTTGCAAGGACGACGGTCGTCCGACGACCACTCTCTTACCACGTGTAAAAAATTAATATAATTATGTGGATTTGATCTCTGATTTTTTTCGCTTGAGCATTAAGTAAGTTTATCTTGAAAATAGTATTCTTATATTAAACTTATATTTGTACTTCGTCACATACCACAGAAAGTGAAGGGGCAACAATCGTCTGGATTTGTTTCAGTTATTATGTCGTAATTCTCAGGGCAGATAGGAAAACAGGATACGCATTCGGCTGATGCTGGGCACGTACGAGTTGCTGGGCACGTACGAGGGCATGTATGAGTTGACAGCAAATCTTGAAAAAAAATCTAGAATAGACATTTTCAATTATTTATTTTGGTTCAAATTTCTTAATTTCTTTGAAATTTCTACAGTTATTGATTAATTCTCAAGAAAAGACGAGCTTTCATTTTTAACATATTCAGAAATAATAAAAATATCGCCAAAAATATTTTTATTAATAAATAAATGGTAACAGTCGTTTACCACTTTCTCGGGTAAATTTTATAGAAGATCAAAGTTTCCTTAAAAATTCTTTACTGGTGGTCGGAAATTGCAAGAAACAGAATAACATTTCGAAATATTGTAAGAAAATCAAAATTTTACAAATTGGTTTTAATGATATTTCAACTGATATTTCTTGCACAATGTGTTTGGCTAAGCTAAAGAAGTGTTGCAGGTAGCATTGGTGTCTGATGCGCGGCGTTGCAGGAGTAGGGAATCATCTTCGATGCAGAAAACAACAAGGGGTTTATCTGATATGTTTATTATTAGTAAACAGGGTAAAAAGGGATCCAGAGTTATCGAGAGTGAATAATCTTTCGCTAAAAGACGCTACTTGATAAATGGTCTCAATCCAAAATTTCGATATGCATCGAATATAGAATTAAATTTCATGAAAAAATAGCTATGAAATATTTGTGCAAAAATTTTAGAACGCTAGAAAATGGCATCACGGGCGCCCCAAATTTTGATGTACTCAAATGCAAAAAAATGGTCTCAAACCAAAATTTCGATATGCATCGAATATAGAATTAAATTTCATGAAAAAATAGCTATGAGATATTGGTGCAAGAATTTTAGAACTCTAGAAAATGGCATCACGGGCATATCGATTTCGTTAACAAAACCCCTTCTCTTATTATATTTTTTGGAAATTTTGGCTTGAATTTAGGCTGATCTCTCCTGGGTATTATTGATAATATCATTTTACGAAATAATGATATTAAAATAATTTATGTGTTATATACCGTTTTTATTCAAACAGTGATGAACGTGGTCAATGTAGAAAATAGATTAAAGTGGCGTGCAAACAACCACCTTGTAAGTTTAGACCTATATTCGGGCGCCATTTTTAGATTCAATTATTCTTTTTTGAAAACCCTGGTGTGAGAGCGTTCTTTTTCGAACTTTGGAACATTTTTTCTGTAATAAACTAAAATTTTAATTGATATGACCAAATATATTTAGCTTTACAGTATAGAAAAAGTCTGAATTTATGCCGAGAACCTAAATTTAAAATTGATAATCCGATTTCGAGTGATTATGTATTTTAAAATAGTTTCATAAACAGAAGATATAGGGCGGCCAAATAAATTATGACCAATATTATTGTGTTCCAAATCCATGTTTCCCAATTCAATATTTCTCAAGGATAATTATTTAAAATATTTAATCGGAAATGGATCGTTTGTTCTTGAAATGTTCGATCTATTTTAAAGTTTGACAAAAAAATCGATATATGGTCTTGTCCCAGTAAAAAGCTTCGACCCTTTTTCACTTCGACACTGAATATCGATTATTGGACAATCCAATCAGCTCATAGACCCATTTTCACTGGGAAAATCTATTTGAATCATATAGTATTTACTTTTTTTCAACTTTTATTTGATTGCGTTTGGCGGAGTACTTAATTCTACGCATTTTGATGATTCCCTCCATTTCAACCTATTGGAAAACACCTTATAAATAAAATTGTTTGACATATCGTCATTTCGAACGCCTACGCGTTTTTTGTTATTAGAAAAAAAATTATTTCTGTCCCCAAATTGCCGAATATCGCCGATTGATATTGGCCGAAAACTTTCGGCGATATTGGGCTTTCCCTGTGTTGCTATTGTGAAAATATCAAATAAAAGATAATTATTCGAACTATGTTCCCCCGTCATCACTTTTAAATCGGATTAATGGTACTAATTTTAGGATTTTTTCAAAAGTACTCGTACAATTTTGTACGATTGGCCTCCACCAGGAAATCACTTATCGTTTTGTAATGGTTCAGGAAAAAATCTAATCACGTTTTTACTGAACAAAAAACCTTGTCGTATACTTGTTTTTCTGTTTTCAAATTTTTTTATGTCCATTTTATCAAAAAAACAACAAGGGTTTTTTTCAATTTTCCACTGTTATAGGCTGTAACATATAGGCCAAATAATCCATCTTGAATTTCGACAAGCGTCAATCTCACGAATTTGGCGAAATAATGATCGTTGGGGATTTCGTAGATTATTTTTAACTGAGCATAAATTCCAAAGTGGCTTATGCAGAGTGCACATGGGAAAATTTTATGCTTGTTTTGGGTATGGTGGAATATCAGGAGTTGCTTGCCGCAATAGGTAATTCAAATAATATCATAGATAAACTAAATGTTTATGTAATTCGAAAACGATTAAAAATTATTAAAAATTAACCATACTTTCAAAACATGTGTTATTGAAACATATACTATTGATTAAGTTCATTTTTACCGAATATTTATTAACTTAAAGGTTTCAATTACGTTAACTTGAAAGTTTTTGGCTGATCTGAATGAATTTTGAAGTTTTGCTATCAGTAAGTGAAGGTGATATTTTCACGGCTTACTACACGAAAAAATGCACAATTATGGGTTTCCTAGAACGGATATTATAATCATTGGTCAACTTTGATCGCATGTACTGTCAGAGCCAAATTAAAAAAAATCAAATCAAAATTTCGCCTCTTACGCAAAAATCTGAATCTCGAAAATCTTCCCTGCTGTGCCTTTTTGGACAAGCGTAATGTTATGAAAGGCGCAGCAGAGATAATTTTCGATATACCGAAAATAAACATATGATATAAAGTATGATTGTTCGAAAAGTGCATAAAAATTGGCTAACAATTTTGTATCAAGTCAATTATTAATTGAAGCTTTAATTCTGAATTCCTGGTTGAATAAACTTTCTCCTATTTTTGTTTGTCAGGGAGCACCAATTCAAAAACTTTCAAATTGCCAAATTGTTGAGTATAATTATTTTCAACAAATCTACTCATTTTCAGTAACAATTACGAAACATACGAACTTGGTCCGAATTTCTACCAAAGAATGCCAGAAGCAAGTGAGTTGCGACGACTTGCTGATAGTCGTGAAGAAAAGGTGGACTTGACAATATTTGAAGGCGAGCTAGTGGCTTTTGGGGATGAATGTGATATTTACAGCGTTGAAAACAATTTATGGAAAACTGGGATCATTCCTCGTTTAGAAGGAGTCGAATGTGACAATAATCAAGTGCGACTCATAAATGTTAATGGCACACTTTACATATTTGTCAAGGTTAAACATTTTTGGGAAACTTGCGAAATATATATCTTTGCATAATGGCGCCAACAAAAAAAAACTCAAAACTAAATTTGTGACAAAACTATCGAGTTTTATTTTATGCCCACTGGGCATTGCCCAGCGATTTTTTCCAAACTAAGAGAAAAATCAAGTTTAAATTCAGTATAAATAAATTTGAAAATCAGTAGTTTGCCGCCAAATTGATCCCAGACAAGACCTGAGAAATTTGTTGTTTCCGAAATTTTCACATAACATGTTTTAAGAATGGGTAAATTTTTTACTACTGACAGTGAGCAGCTCACTATTCAAAGAAAGGGCTATAACTTTTTTAAAACATGGTCAAAAACATGTCAAAATTTCAACCATCACCTCAAATTATAATTGAAGAAAAAATAACACCGGTAAAATTTAAATGGATTAATTAAAAGAACTGTTGTAACAAAGCTTAATTTTGCAAAACTCGAAAAACCGCAAAAATTTAACCTCTCTTGCATCAAATCAAAATTTCATGCTCAAATACTGGAAATATTCTCAATTAACTAATAACTGGAAAGAAGGTTGGAATCTCACATAAATTAAAGAATGTGCAGACCCCTAATTTTAGCAAAAATCGAATTATAAATTCATCAAATTTTTTCTTTAAGATTTAATAAGTTTTTATAATAGTGAGATTCTTGTGAGGTCATTCCAAAACAAACTCCATTTTTCCCATCGTCGATCGAAAACAATCTTATGTATTTCATGGTAAACAACTCTTTATAACCGACCAAGATTTAAGGTAGCTATTTTGATATATGGAATCTCTAAAGAACACCTTTGAATTTAGTATCTTATATTAAGCCATTTTATGCTTGATTAAGGATGTTGCGTGACAGATAAATGGATTTTTCTCAAATTCCTATATTCGATTGAACCTTATTTTCAAAATTGGTGTTTTCGCAGATTTTTTTTAATTGCAGAATTTTTTCTTAATTTACAGTGTATATTTTCACAATAGAACGTCATAAAATATGTCGTATTTCAAAATTCAATTTCCAAAATCTACTCTATCGAATGTTTGTTTGATTGCGTTTGATGGAGTTCTTAATTCTCCAAATTTTGCTATTTTACTTTATTTTTAAGGGGGTTCTATAGGCAAAATGGACCTTTTGAATTGTTATTTCTCTCGGCATAGACATAGGGAAGTGAATAAAACATTCTGATAAGTTAGTCGTAATCTCTGGAAGACGTTTTGAATCATATTTTTAGATAGCTATGTTGAAACCAACCGGTAAATTGAGGTTAACCAGGAGCAAAAATTTCTTAAAAAGCTGTATTTTTTTTTTTCGTTCTATTTAGGAAATGTTTCAAAATATGACATTATCTGCGAAATTCAAAGGCGAAAAAAAAACTGTTGTTCCTTTTTTTTTAATTTTCTCACTAAAAAGGTATCAAAGCTGGCGAAAAGGTCTGTTTTTTTGCTATTTTGGCCACGGAAGTTGTATTTTTTTTCATGCTACATGGCAAACTATTTTCCGTGCACTATACAGCGTGAGTTTTCTCGATTTCTCCCCTTTTTACCCAGGCGGTTAGACAGCCACCAAATGGGTGAAAAAGCGGCAGATGTAAACAAACATTTTTCTGCCGCAATTTTACCCGGTAAAAAAGAGGCAGATTTTAGCGAAACTAAGGCCCGATTCGTCAATTACTTTTCGACCACAAAAACTTTTTTCTGTTTAAAAATTCTGCAAATTTATTCTCATTCTGAAGACGCAAAACATGTCAATAAACGTGTTGCTCGAAAAGGTTTCGAGTCATAATCAAACATATTTCTAGTCATAGTTACATGAGCAGTTGGCGTAGTGGTTAGCGCGAATCGACGATCGTCCCGTTACCTGGGTTCGACTCCGATTTCTCAAACATTTTTCTATGGTGATACCCAACAAAAACCAATTTTTAAGTTGAAATAAAATACAGATTTTAGAGTGTGCTCTAGACTATTAAACTAAGTTGAATAAGTAATTTTAAATAATAAACAAAATAATAAATTTGATATTAAAAATTGAATTGACTCAAATAAAAAAAGAGAAAAATATTATGGACGAAACATCGACTGACAATTTTACCAGACGATCTCAACCCAAATTTAAAATAAGTTGACGAGGGATGATGTAACAGGACATCAATTTAATGATCGGTCCAGCTGCCGATCAGATAAAAAAAAAGAGTTTAAGGGAGTATCCGACGGACGCTATATCTCGGACTCAGACATGAGAAAAAGTTAATTTTACACTGCATTTCTCATTTTTGATTATCGATTTCATTCCAAAAAAATTAAAAAAAAATAAACGAGTATAAAAAATTCATAAATTTCGTCTTTTGCGAAGTTTTATTTTCATTCACTTTACTGTATCTTTGAAAGGTATTTCATCCGTTGAATCTAATTTTGCTTGCACATTTTGCCTGTGAATTCAATCTGAAATGTAAAATAAAAAAAAAATAAATTTTCGAAAAACATTTTTTTCAACATTTTCCTTAGATCAAGAAAATATGGTACCCGACGGACGCTATTTCTCGGAACTCAGACCATGAGAAATGTTAATATTTTGCTCATTCTCATTTTTGATATCGATTTCATCCAAAAAATTAAAAAAAAAAATTCCCGATATAAAAATTTCAATAAATTTCGTCTTTTACGAGTTTTATTTTCATTCACTTTACTGTATCTTTGAAAGTATTTATCCGTTGAATCTAATTTTGCTTGCACATTTTGCCTGTGAATTCAATCTGGAATGTAAAAATAAATTTTCGAAAAAAAAGTTTTTTCAACTTTTCCTTAGATCAAGAAAGTAGGGGTAACCGACGGAACGCTATATCTCGGAACCCAGACATGAGAAAAATTATTTTTTGCTGCATTCTCATTTTTGATATCGATTTTTCCGAAAAAATTAAAAAAAGAAATTTTCGATATAAAAATTCATAATTTTCGTATTTTACGAAGTATTATTTTCATTCACTTTACTGTATCTTTTAAAGAATTAATCCGTTGAATTTAATTTTGCTTGCACATTTTGCCTGTGAATTCAATCTGGATGTAAAAATGAAAAAATTTTTATTTTGAAAAAAATTATTCTTTGAAAATATTTATTTCAGTTTTTAAGGTACCCAAACTTGAGCGCGTCGCATTAAGTACCGGAAAAAATAATATCGAAACGCCTTCATTGTAGTTCCGGCAAAAACGATTTCTAAAGGTGCTTTTTTTAACCTAACGCGTTTTGGGCGAATTTGGCGAAATGATTCTAAGAAAACAAAAGTAATCTTCAAAAAACAGCCCCATTTGAGACGTTTTTTATGAAAAAAAAAAATTGAATAGACAAAAATTTCAATTTCTGGCTTCCAATTTAGTTCGGATTTTCGAATTAGCATACTAACACAAAAAAAGTGAAAAATTCTGAGTCACTCGAAAATCATTTCTTATGAAAAACGGCCAAAGATTAATTTTTTGCACGGTAGTACGACCGTTGTACGATCATAACAAAAAACTTCGGTTACTTTTTTGAAAAAATTCACCAAATATTCGTAAAGTGTCACAACGAGAAAATCACTGGAATTTTATTCAGCCCTGACAGACGTTTGAAATCAACTAAATGGCGTCGGATACTGCCTTAAGGGTGCCATAAACCAAACCAGACCTGGAGTCGTTATAACTACGAAAATAATATAGTCAGTAATATTTTTTTTATTGCTTATATAGTTAGCTGAACCGATATAAATATGTTTCAGCTTGATAAAAATTTATTTTATTCATTTTTAGGAAAGATTTGAGTTGAGTTTCAATTTTTGAAATCGAAAAAATTTCACTATTATGAAAATTTTCCGCATTTTTGTCAAAATTTTTTCTGATCGTTTTTTTAAAATCTATGAATAAAAACTAAAAAAATAGCCCACTTTAAACTTTTTTCAATGCATGTCTACATATGTTTCTGACTGCTGTTTGAAAAATCATAATATGTTTATTTGTCAATTTTGTCGACTTTTTTAGGAAAAATTATGAAAATGTTCCGCAAATCCAGTCCAAAAATTTTATTAGTCGTTTTTGAAACTCTCCATAAAAATAAGGCAGAATCACATATTAAATGTTTGGTATCTATTAAATATCCGTATGTCACTAATGAGGTGGTCGCGCGAATTTTCCATTTCTAAACTATCGAAGAAATTTTTAACACTCGTGGTACAATCTCGATAAGTGCCATTTTGGCACCTAAATATTAAAAATTTATGCGTTCAAAAATTCCAAATAAAATTGTGGGTGAATAGGGCGCCTTTCTTTAGATAGTAAGATTATTCTTTTAATAATCAAACGCAATTGAAGGTCAATTTTGTTCTCAAAACCAAGTTGTTTTCTCCCTACTTTTGCCATTTTTAACAATTTTTCCATGGGAAAAAAAACTTGTCATATCAAGGAATTTTTTTAATAAGCAACATAAAAACAAACTTTTAGCGAATAACACCCGAAAATGTCTGAAAGTTTATTAAATATCGTCTTTAAAAAACTGTAGTCGAGTTAGTTGGAAATGGATGTACCGTGAAAAGTGGTTTTATATTTTCCCAGATATTATGTTAGAATTAAAAATATAAACGTTTGCAAGAATGGACACTTTTATGAAGATAAAAATTAAAAAAAATAAATTTTCACATTTTTTTCTTTCATTTATTGCTCTGAAAAATGTACCAATCTGCAGGAATATAGCACCCCCCTAACAAGAAGGCGATTAAACACTATTCGTGAAAAAAAAATACCTGAAGAATATCACTGCAATGAGTTGCATCTGATGGATAGATGTTCATTAACTCGATCAAAACTGACTATTGGATCAATAAGCCACAAAAATTTCAAACGAATTGAAAGCTCAAAAACAAAACGAAAGAATCAATTATTTCTAAAATAAACCTGACTTCGTCTTGAAAAAACCAAATATATTAATCCATAGAACTTAAAAAATATGGTATATAAATATCAATTACATGGCTATAAATGGTTTTATAATTGTAATAATCCGAAACAATACCGTCTGCACCTCAAAATTTAAACGATTTGAAAAGGTGTGCAGTAAAAGTTCAATTAAATTTTAAATTAACAAAATTTTATTATGTACGAGTGAGAATCCGAAAATGCTGGGTGAAAAAGAGGAGCCTGGGTAAAAAAGAGGAGATGGGTGAAAAGGGGAGATGGGTAAAAAACAGTATGAAAAAATCCCGGCGGTACATAATGCGTAACCAATTGATTGAAACCTTAAAACCTCTGTCTAACACGCCTGGGTAAAAAAGGGAGAAATCGAAAAACTCACGCTGTAGTTTTTCGTAAATAATTGTTAACAAACTGTTGTGCCTATTAAACGATTTCATTTTTAACTCCCAGGAGTAAATTTGAAAATTTATTTTTGACATCCAAGTTCGTCCCAATCATTTTTTTTTAAGACAAACGATTCGTAAGTTGAATGTTTTTGGAACGGTATTATAAACTACTGAACAATATTAACCGTCGAGCGCTAGACAGAATTAGATTTATTTCGACCTCACAGAAAAAATTAAATTTTTTCCGAAAATTTTGGTAATTTAACGATTTTTGAGTTATAATGACTGAAAAAGCACGTGATTCAAAAAAATCATATAAATCAGACCTCTAGCTATTTAGTTCAAAAAGATACGACTGCCTATAGAACCTTATACTCAAAATTAGCTGTTTCAAATTTATATGAAAAAAAATTACAGATGTAAAATTTTTTCAAATTTTTATTTTTTAATATTAACCAACAACATGGAGAAATCAAAAATCAAAAATCCAGTCAAAATAATTTTTCAGTACAAAAGATATGGCCCATAGAACCCCCTTAAACTCCAATAAAATTGAATAACGCCTTGTAAAATATGAAATCATTTTGACTCGCCACGCGTTTTTATTTTTGGAACGCGAAAAAATAAATTTTGTCCCCATATCCTATTCCCGAGTACTGTAATCAAAATTGCCTAAAGGTAAAAAATACAACCAATTGTGTTTCAATTCAGGGATTTGATTGTTGGTTGGCCCGTCTCACTCTCGTTTGTATTTGGTTGTATTTTTATCTTGTAATTTTTTACCTTGTAATTGGTTTTTATTTTTACCTAGGCATTTTTGATCTACTGTACTCGGAATAGGATATGGAACTTCATAAATGGAACTTTCGTAAAGATTTGTGTCGCAAAGCGCAGCGTGAGGAAAGACAAGAGTTCCGGCTTCACGATTGGCTTGCGGGCTTCCATTATTTATCCTCAAGGTTATGAGTGATTTTCACAAGTTAATTTTCTTCGAGCAGTAGCTTGCGTATCTGCGCAGAAGCTAACAAGTGAAGCAAAGAATTTCTATTTAGGTTCTCTGCGGCGATATACAATTGAAATAACCGTTAATTAAATCGCAAATGATCATTTTTATCATGTTATCATCCGATTTTTATCAATCTATTTAATATCCAAGCTTCTCAATTTTTCCTAGTTGCACACATTTTACCGGGTCGACCCTTTGTTGCTGACAATTTAAAGCTTTCAATGTTTGGAATATTATATTCATAAATTTCCGATTAAAATTAAGATTTTTTAAAAATACGATTGAAGACAAAAAAAAGGGGATTTTACAGTTTCAAAAGAATAATTAAAAAAACGATAAAAAAATAAAAGGGGATATAACAATTTTATTTGAAAATAAATGAGTATCAATTCGTTTATTAGATATTCAATTTTGAGAGGAACGAAAATCGGATTCCGGTTGTTGACCCTAATAAAAAAGGTTGAATTGGCGATTCTCAATTTTTATATCAATAGATTCACATGTTAAAATAATAACCTGGAAGTTGATTTCTTCTACAAAATTATTTTCCGAAAAGTTAATATCAAAATCGGACAAGGTCCTTGTCACAAGGACCAAATTGTTTTCTTAAAAATTGGCACTTCAATTCACGAAATGGGGATCAGAAAGTTAAACAGCTCAACTTGTAATGTATGCTGTAAATCAACTTAATGTAGGTGTACTCAGAAATTAAAAATTGATCCAAGATTTGTAACTCGAGAACCAAATTTTTATAAAAAAAGTAACGGTAAATTTCGCTCAAAATGTTTCGATAGATTTTTCAAATCCTGATTAAAAATGTTTCGAAGTGGACTGCTTGTAGAAATATTTCGAGAATAAGTCATAGTATTGATAACTTCACCTTCAAATATCTACAAGAAATATTTTTAATTTTTCGTTTTTGAGAAAAAACATATTTTTCAATTTTTCAAAATTTGGTTTTGACCTCAAATGCCTTTGAGCCCATACGCGATTCGCGCTGGCTTAACTTGTTCTTAATCAAAATTGTCTCAATTTTTTGAATCTGAAGACTAAATTCATCTATTTCAATTTGTTCAGCCAGGAAGTACCGTTTACGGTGCATTAACCAGAGCCATCAAACACCGATTTAACAAGGGTTTCAGTGGCTGGTTCCCCACTTTTTAATTTTCTCAAATTTAAAATCACTGACTGATAAAAAAGCCTGAAACAAAAGTTAATCTGATTCTTTTCGAATTTCAAATTTTCTATGTCTAGAATTCTTCGGAAATCGAAAAAACCAATTTAAAAATTTTTGAAATAATTAAAAATCAAAACTTTTCAAAATTCGCGCTAGGTCTCGAAAATCAACGCGGTTTTTTCGGAATAGAAGCTTTATAAAGTAAAATTGTCTGAAAATTTTGAATCTCAAACTCATTTTAACCTTGCTTAACCCATGGAATCACAGAGCCGATATATCGGCTCAAGCCTACCTAAAACCTTGGCAAAATAAATGTCACAGGATTGTTTCTTTCGAATACGTTATTAAGAATATTGCGGTGATTCCGAAGAAAATACTCAATTTTCTCTTGAATAATTGGTTCGAATATTACGAAGAGTTGATTTTTTGAGATTTTTCGCCGAAGTTTTACTTCCGGAAAAATTATTTCGAAAATAAATAATAAAAATGTGAGATCAGCCAGTTTTTAGGAAAGTGTTTGGTGCATGCAAAACACTTAAGGAGGTTCTGCATATCAATTTGCATGCACAAATAAAGTTTCTTTTTTTGATAAATTCAATATAAAATTATCATGTATGGGTAAATCGGGTCTGACAAATCTATTATGACTTGTAAAAAATCCTTATTCCGACGTTGAAGTCTATTTTTTGAGTTTCATCCAAAATTGGCGCATTAAAGAAATATTAATAAAAATATCATAAAAATGACAAAAATGAATTCTCTGTGAAAAACTGATATAAAAAAGTGTATTTAAAAGCGTGCATCCCCTTTATTGAAGGAAAATCGGCATTTTATTATTTCTTATGTAATTAACACGCTACTTTTCATAATACAGCAGTGCGCGCAGTATTTGCGATAATAAGAAATGAACACAAATTGACACTAATTCCATACCGTCGTTTGTAAGCATTTTATTAGCTTAATATTTTCGAGTTAATAAAAATCATTTTTAATGATATATAAGAGAGATTTGGCACGTTACGAAAGTCTTTTTTTTTCATTTTTACGAATCACCTGAACGTAAACTAATA
>SCLH01000975.1:133351-174133 GCA_004367855.1 Oikopleura vanhoeffeni | reverse complement strand
TTTAGTGTAACTTTATACTATAAATACAGCGGGTCCGGCGTTTATAGCGTGAATTGTTTACGTGAAAACTTATCTATACGCCCCCCGGAGTGGGAGTAGTCTGATTGGTCCATTTACAAGATTCTGATTTTATTTAGTTTAAGGGTAGTAGAGTAGATTTGGGTGTTTTTTTGTCATTTTTATCAATGCAAGTAATGTGTTGACTCGAAAATCTTTTTTGGATAACTTGTTCAGCAGTAATTCGAATTTAGGGTTTAGATATATTTAAAATTTATTTTTCCAATATATTTAAAGAAGATTTATTTTAAAATGATTCCAACTATTTCCTACCAAAAAGGTACGTTCAAACTTTCACTTATCGCTTACATAGATAAAGTGTTCAGAATACGCCACAAAATCTTAAGGGAGGGTCCCCGGTGCATTTTGCAATTACGGTATGAGCTTTGATGAAAATTTTCATGGTTTAATTATTTTTCTAAGTATACTCAAAGTTAATGTTGGATATCCAGGTAAAGTTTGGAACTACAGTTTTTGATTATTGGTTTTGTAGAATTTATTGAGTTCGATTTAACCGCTTTTCGATTCGGACAAATTTGAAAAGTGACATTATAAAAAATGCTTTATTTTTGTTCGGTCTTATTTTCATTATTTCTTTTCAAATCAACGAAAAAGAATCTTCAAATGGCCACTGGATTTTCGCTTAGTTGAACATATTTTTTCTATGCTATTTGCATCATCTGACATTTTTTTTTGGGATTTTCGGTGCGAACTAGTTGGATATTTTGAAAATTTTTCATTTGCTGTTTCAGATTTTTCAAATAATTTTTCTGGATTTAGCTAAAAATATTTTGAATGGTATTTCATTAAATTTTAATATGGCTTTGTTGTGTTTCTGTCGCTCTTGTTAATATTCTGGAAGTACTTTGTAACAAACTACGTCGCAAGATACTCCGAAGCCCTCATTATGCCGGAATTTAAAGAATTTATCACACCCAAACTGGCGCCGAATGGATTAGCAACCATCCACCGCGTAATTTGATAATTGAAATTCCTGAAGAAAGTATTTCTTTCCCGATGTGGTAACAATTGTGGTTTTTCCGTCTTTTTTCCAATGTATTTTCGATTGTTGACGAGGAAATCGTAGAAATTAAATTCTATAACCCGGACGTGTCGAAAGCGTATTTTGGGTTCCTTAGTCAATAAAAATAATAATTTTTATTTTATTTAGACACAATTGGAAGCCAAGGGCGTTTTTGGTGTTATTTCAAAGATTTATGAAGATTTAATAATCCCCATCGTGAGAATTGTTTAACCAAATAAGGCTGGAAATGGGAAATTGTGGTCAAAAGTTTTTTCGAAAATTTTTGATGGCAAAAGTTTCCTCAGACAAAAAATGAAAGTGCAAGTTGGTCAATTTACGACCCTTAGCTATTGGGCCGCCGTTATTGCCGCCTGTTATGTTTGTGACGGGAATTTTAATATTCTGGAAAAATATTTACTAGGATATGGATATTATTGTGTATTAATTACACAATACAAAAGAAATGGTGTAGATGGAGTTGTCCTGCGACTATTTATAGCAAAATATTTTCCAGGAAGATTTTCAACTTGATTTTCACAGAATATAAATAGTTATCGTGAAATGGGCCTTTGAATAATTGTGGATTTATTTGACAAATTTGGGCAGTTTTTAGGCAATCAACATGTACTAGATTATGAATTAAGTTAACTATTTTATTTATCGTTTTTCATTTGTATAAATTCTCAAATATGGCCTATATTTTGGTTTTTCGAAACGCGCTTTTTTTGCCTGAGAAGTTTTGAAAACGAACCTATCTTTTTGTTTTCACTGACGCGGAGTCTAGGAAGAAAGAAGTTTTTTAAGTTGTCAGATTGCGTGCGCGATTGCGGAGGTTTTTGCGTAGGTTTCCTATCGCCGGACCTGCCTGTAGTATTCCTATAGACCTTGTTATGTGTGATTAGAGGTAGGGGTGTCGAGGCTGAGCAGTTGATTCGAGCAGCGAGCGTTTCGCGAGTGGGTTTGGCTCGCGTGGTTTCGCCTCGAGGTTCGTTGGACGATAGACAAAGCAAACCACATAATTACTATCCCAAAATTATAATGATTTGAATAATATTTATATTAATGAAATTATATTACATGAATTTTATTACATGCATTTATATTACATGCAATTTTATATTCAGTGCAATTTTTGAATTGCATTTTTTATGCATTATTATGCAATATATAATTGCAATTGATAATTCATTATTTAAGTGGGATCCAAACTTCATTATTTAGTAATGATATAACAACGTTTCGGTGCAAGATTCGATTTGGAATTAGCTTAAGATAATGAATTATCAGTAAAATTGAGATGCATTCCACTTTGGTAAAGCCTTCACTTTTGAAAAAATGTCATGATCTTATCTGGAAATTTACATTATAATAAAATAATTGTTTCTTCGCAATTGATTTTATTTTCTAGATTCGAGGTTTCAGATTCAAAGAATAAATTTCCAGGCCATGTTTTAAGCGGGTCGGGGTAATAAGGAGTAAGATGTGTTCCCTTTTTTGTTAATTGGTAGCGTTGATACGCTATGTGAACGGTTTATTTTCGGCAAACATACGTCTCTTCTCAATTCAATCAATCAAAAACGTCGGATCAGTGTTTGCATTTCTAAAAAGAGGGAATTTTTTCGCTAAGACTTATTACGGGATTTCACTATCGTGACGTCGGGGAAGATACGCTCTGATTGGTCATTAAAAAATCTGAATTTTATTTGTTTATAAGGTAGTCCGTAAGAATTTTAGGGTTATTTTTTAGTCATTTTCATCACATGCAAAAGTAAATGTTTGGCAAACCTCAGAAACTACTTGTTTGGGTCATTGATTTCACGGCGTAATTCGAATTTGGTTTAGCATATATTCTATTTATTTTTCAAGCAATTATTAAAATAAAGATTGTTTAAAATGATTTCCACTGATTTCTACAAAAAAGTACCAGTTCAAAAAAACTTTCCTTTAGTTAAACGTAAAGAATTAAAGTGTTAAAATACGCACAAACTTTTGGGGGTCGGTGCATTTTGACGTGGGTATGGGCTCTTGATGAAAACTTTTCTGGGTTTATAGATTTTTTCTCATATCCTCAAAGTAAGTTTGATATCCAGGTAACTTTTGTGTGGATTTTTGAACTTATTGTTTTTTTAAGAAATTTTGAGTTCGATTATTTTTTCTTTCGATGGAATTTCCAGTTTTTTCGGTTTTTTTCGATATCGGCGTGATTTTTTGCCAGAAAATTTCCGATGCCAGAACAATTTAGGGGCGTCCAAATAGGTTTTTAGTCAAAATGAAAACGGTGGCCTCGGAAATGAAGGTGGAAAATTTTTTCAATTTTAAGGAGTTTTAAATAGTGTTAAAGCCAGGGGTTCGTGATATATATTGACGTGAGTACTGCACGATATACTAGAGTGGATTTATTTTTGGTTTGATATTTCTTACATTTTTCGAACATTCATTAGAAATTGGAATGGCAAAAAGTAACGAAACTGTTTTTTTCGCCAACATTCGTTTTGTTTTGTCCGCCCCGGAAACCTTGAGAGAATGCGTCATATAAATATGACTCATATGGTAACAGCCAGCCAGCATTGATTATAAGGTATAATTTATACGGTAAATAACGCTAGTATGCGGAATTGATTAATCGGGTGTTTTCTGAAGTTTTCGACAAGCACTTACCCTAGTGTTTATATATTTTGAAGGTTAATTATGTGAGCGGGTACCGTAAAATGAGAGATTTTGTGCTTTTTTGGTGAATTAAGCATAAGTTTTTATACAAAATCTTCTAATAGCAATTTGTGACGGAACTCCGTCGCGTTTCCAGGTTATTTACTATACTTGGTCTGTATTCCGCCCTCCCATGATTGTCATGATTTTGTGTGTCGCTTTAATACTATATGAAAATTACCGGTGTTGCGTCAACTCATCGTGAATTAAGTACAATTTCGTGAGTGCGGATAATTTTTTGAGCGTTTGTTTCTAAATGCTGAGGTAATCAGACTTTCAATTTTCTGAATGTCCAGTTGAAGGTTAACTGTTAAAATTATTATATCTAGAAGATTTTATTGTGTATTCGTTAGAACAACGTTCCCCCGAAAGAAGTTATTTAACAGTACTGGTACTACGTATAGTAGCGCTCAGGAAAGGTAATGTTATCCCATAACTGCGCAGTTGCTTTTTTCTACTTAATACTTTTGTTGATTGCTTTATCTGTTGGAATCAAAATTTTTTTAAATAAGTTAATATTCCAGGTTAAAATCACGTTTTTTTAGGAAAAATTGTTAGTTTTTCGATTTTAATGAAATTATTTGATTATTTTACGATATTGCCGAAGTATGGTATAAGTGTCTCATCTGATATGATTTGCACATGTTATTTTTTTTTCAAACAGTATTTTGGTAAGATCCATTTATCATTGGTAAAAGCGAAATCGGATATTTTTAAAATTTCACTCCCAAAATATTTGCTTTCGGTATGGTAGAAAAGCTAATTTTTTGCAACTGTACTCAAAAAACACTTTCTTATATGGTGAATTGAATTGTTATTCCAAATTTTGATCAAAAGTATTTTTTCGAAGAGTAAAGTGGAAGCAAAATGGCTTTCATTACTGTGATAAAATTTTGACAAGTATCCCCGAAAAATTGTTGTAGAAGATTTTTCAGATTCCCTTGGTGAATGCAAATGTATCGGAAAGAAGTTTTTGCCCCCCTCTTTTGTTGGTGATTTAAAATGACTTTAGCATTTCCCCAAGCTTTATTGTCCGGAGAGTTAAGGTGTGGTGCGATCGTCCACCTTAGTTCGAGGCATGCCGTGTTGGAGTAATAAGATTAATTTTTTGATGGACCTATTTTGTAGAATTTTTCGTTGTTTGTTGTTAGTTCTAGATTTTTTCTGGAATTTTTGATTTTTTACGAAACATCAGGTTTTAGATAAATCATTTTATTTCCAAATCTAATCCATAATTTTTAATTTTGGATTCCGAAATAAAGTCAATTTCGATTAAATGTTTTTTAGCGTTGTCTATAAAATGAAAGCCTCATTCGAAAGTACTGCAAAAATCGGTTAACTTCAACTTCATATTTTTTTTTCGAAAAAAGGTTCAGAATTTTTGAACAAACTATAAGTTCACAAGTTCTTTTCTGAGACTTTGGAGAAAAAAAATAGGAAAACATGTGTGGGCTGGTTTGCAGTGAATTTGATGACAAGTGAGAATTGTTCTATATATTTTTAAGGAGGAGGGGTCGTGTTGCGTGAACTCCAGAATAAGCTGTTTTGACCACTGGGGGCGGAATTTTGAAGGGTATTGTTCTGGGGATGCGAGCAACATGGGAAGTTGAGGAAGTAACAAGAGAAATGGTGGACAATGACGAAGAGTAGTCTTTTAGCTTTTGAGTTGGACCTACCTGAATCAGTTTAATGGGCTATTAAGTATCAGATGTCTGAATAGTTACGGGCAGGTTCCTAAAAGAGTTGTGTTTCACGTCATTTGAGAAATGAATTATTTCTGAATCCCAGGTTTCTCAGCGAACTCACTCGGCACATGTCTTTAAAAGAGCGCGAAACTGCGCTCTTTCCTGTTGTTTAGACCTACTGTCAGCCTTATTTGCTACGTTTATTCTCTACACTTTATGTTTTGCAGTCGGTTCCTGACTTGGAGTTTATCGGAACAAAATTTTCACAGTGGAGTTTTTGCCGTGTGGCCTCTAGAACGGACAGTGTATTTTTGTCGGCCGCGTGAACGCGGTTAACGCGGCTATGTTGGGGTCATGCGTCACGAGTGTACGGTAAATCCCTTTAAAATAACAGTGTGAGATAGATGAATTTTTCATCAAAGATTATTACAAAGAAAGTGCTCTTCTTTTTTGACTTAAGGTTTGCTCAACTGAGGCCGATCGGATGAAGTGTCTGCATGAGTGTGCTTTAAGAAGGTCATAAGATTAATCAAAATTTCGTTTACTCAGCAGTGTTGTCGAAGAGTGTATTTTGATACTATTTGTTAAAGTTTCCAGATTGTAATTAGTTTATGATTTGTCACACAAGTTTTGCTAATTAAGTTGCTTGTTACACCCTATCGCTTTTTCAGATAAGTTTTAGGATTATCCGAAAAAATTTCGTCACCACATCGTGAACCCAGCTGCTTTTCTGCGTGTTTAAGAACAGGACCCAAAATTATTTTGGAGTATCATTTTGGCCGGCGATATGGAAGCAGGGGGAAACCTAAAAGGTTCCCCGCCCCCCGGGTTGTCCCACTCTAACAGACCCCGAAGTTCCTGTATTTTAATTTCAAGATTTTGAGTGGTTTCAGAATTGCTCATCAGACCTGGAAATGCATGATTTGGATGCAATTTTTGTTTTTATGCAGTTTAAACGCATGGTCTAAATGGAGTTTTTAAAAAGTCCATTTTGACCACTAGATGGCCAAAAACTTTTTCTTTCTGCAGGAATGTTTTTTTCTTGGTCAAACAACTCCCGTGAGGTCTAAGTGTGTATAATATTGTGTTGCTCCTCGTTAGTGTTACGCTGCGCACCCTAGTTAATGATACATCGAAAGCAGGTGGGGGTTATCGCGGCCACCATTTACGAATTTGGCTATCTTTCCATGATAATCCTTTACATAACACCAAATTCATAGGAACTTCGAGAGTAACAGTTTCGCCCTACGCACAAAGTTTCTCTTATTTGAAGAGCGCCATAAGACGCATTTGAAATTAAGGTATTTCAACTCAAATGGGTTGGAGTTTTTATTAAAGGCTATTTGTAGAGGATTTTTTTTTGGTATTTTTAGGGGTGGTCGTGCGCAAAATGAGTGGCTCTAGAAACAATTTGCTCAATTTTATTTTTATGCTTTTTATGAATTGAACAAATTCACAAGCATTTTGGTACTCGTCCGACCAGGATTTTTTTGTTCTTCAAAATTTTCGAAAAAAAATTGATTTTTCGGTATTTTTTCCAGATTTTAAGGTGATTCCCTACCCGGTCTGGGAGCTATATGCTAGTGTAGAAGGCCTAATTTTTTGGCCAGTGCATTAAGCGTTTTTCGTTAACCGTTTTTGCTTTGAGGTCGGCGACAATAGTTTGACCGTCAAACCGGTCAAGTTTCAAGGCATTTCCAAGTTATGGATAGTTGCACTAGTCCCTCAAAAGACCGGAGGATAACTTTCCATGGCGTTTGATAACTGGGTATTGATACGTAAGGTCGCTAGAGTGCAGAAAAGCTGGTCAACCTCGAAGGTCAATTGTAAGTCCAGTGGTTTGGCTTATTAGCGACCTTCGTATATATTTACCATAGTTTCTAATACGCTCATTCAGAAGTTGATCCTTCCGGTTGCTTTTGGGGTATTGGCAGTCTATCAGATGAACATGACACTTTGCCGGGTTATGTATTGAGGTACAATTTGGTCGCCGACCTAAGCCAAAAAAGGTAACCAAAAACGCTTTTTTGTTTTTTTGAGAAATTTTTGAAGAAAAATCTGGGTTGTAAATGACCAGAATCTCTTACAAGCTAGCTTAAACATTCCTTTTGGTTTTGGATTCGTTTTAATCGTCTAATATGTCGGATTAGAAAGAGTTGTGATATCTCTTTTTGCGGTCAACACTCGGGGACGATACACATTTTTGTGTGCTAAAAAGTGTTTTGCATTTTGATGTCTTATTAATCGAAATGCGGATTTTCCAGTTTATTATTAATTATTCGAGGATTTTTGGGACTGATATCTTACGATCTGTCAATTGTTTTTTCAAAATTGTGATGGACAATGTAAAAAACACTAATTTTTGAAATTGAAATTTGAGATTATTATTGTTGGATCACATTGTGAGTTCTTTTAATATTAGTTTTGGAAAAATTTGTCCTCCCATTGATAGGGTCATTGATATTTAAAAATATCGAAAACGAATTGCAAACAATAACGCTGTAATTCAATGTTTAATAGGAAAATTTTTTCCAGTATGCTCATAAATGTCACGCGTTGTGCTTAGTTGCAATTACATATATGGACGTTTACTTTCTAACTTGAAACGTCGTCATCATAGTAATGTTCAATATTCTGGTCCTCAGCCCTGAAGAGGTGCAAAGAGGTATTACATTTTGTTATACTTTTTAACGCCTCACAAAAGCCCTTTTCATCCAGCCAGAGCAGAGAAATCGAGGAAATCTTACCAAAATTGCCCAATTTGAACACGTGCGAATTTCACCGCTGAGGATGACCTCCCAACCTTGACAAATATAAGAACATGGCACATTGTTTTATCTTGACATTTACAAACATCTCAGAGTAAATCCACACTCGGATTCCACTCATCGATCATGTATCCAAACTGGTTCGATAACAGGTGACTATTTTTGAAATAGAAATCTTATATGATTTTCACAAAAAAAAGTACGTACAAGCTCTTAATAAGTTTTTTGAATTGTTATAATTCGATTCCAGAATAGCCGAAAACAATGATTTTTTCTTGAACTATTTTTTCAACAATCTCGGAAGTAAATACACATCCGGATTCAACTCTCGATCACTGTACCAAATGGTATCGCATAAATAGGTTACCTTTTCTGAAAAATTGTTTAGTTAAAATTTGACTAAAAAATTTAGGTTGAAGATCAATTATTAGGTAGAAATAACTTTTCTGTGCCCACACAATTTTTCGTGATCTTTAACTTCAAAGTCTGTTGAAGTTTGAATTTTTTAGTCTTTTCTTAAAACCTGAAGACTTGCTAACGCGGAACGTGAATTTAATTAAAACTATAAAATTATTTTAAAAATAATTCAGTATTTAATAAAAATTCCTTCGCATTAAATGGAACGCGACGGTTGATCATTCGGGAAATGTTTTATCGATATTATTATATCATTACGGAGTTCTCTGGTATTTCTAGCCACTTTTTTTAGAACAAAATTTTTAAAACATTTCGGCTTTGGGAACGGGCTCATCGATTAAGTTTTTTTAATGCTAAATGAGTCAATTATCTACGTTAATTAAGAGGTATAAAAATAAGTCCTACTGAGATCTTTTTTTTGTAATTGTTGTTGAGATTTTACTGAAATTTCTTTACTTATCGGTTTTTTTTGTGGAAATTTTTTGGAACAATGGTTTGATTCGGACTATTGGTTTTTAGAATTATTTTTCTTTGAAATATTTGTGCTTATTTTGATTATCTAGACATCGATCGTTTTTTTAAGAACCGAATTTTTTTCAAAATTTTTTGGTGAAAAGGGCTAATATGCCAGGGACCCCGTATTGATATGATTAATATACAGGGGCGGCATTAAAATATTTGGGTATTTAGGACAGTATTTTGATAAAGTTGGGTGACCTTGGTCGGCGTTTTGGAGAAGTTGCTACAAATTTGTTGAACTTGAACTTTTCTTAATTTTGATTTGGTTTTAAAGATTTTTTTTTAATATTGTTTTCTAAAATGTTCGAAAATGGTTTGAATGGAGAGCAGTGAAGGGCCATATTCATTTGGGCGAAACAGCTTATCAATTCATTTTAGCTTTCATTGTTCGTAAGTATTGGGGTTTACAATTTTTTTAATGGAAGTTTTTATGAAACTTGTCCGGCGAGCCAATTCGCCGATAAATCTGCCATTATCAAAAACGTTTCAATTTGGTATTATCTGGATGCCCGTTTAATATACAATTAGTTTTGTGTGAACTTTTCTTAATTTTGTTCTGTTTTTTTTACCTGATGTCAGGTACTTGAAGATGAATAAATTTAATTTTTAATTGAAAACTACTTAATGTTGCTCAAAACCCTCAATCAGAAAAGGTTCAATAATTAGTCAAAAAGTTTATGTTTAGGATATCAAAAATATATTGAAGTGTATTTTAAAATACAATTTTTTTTTATAGTAAAGAGGATTGGTTGCTTGCCGAGTTACGCCCTATTATTTGTTATTTTGGACCGATTTGACAAATCTTGAAGTTGCATTTTCTTATCAAATAGTAGAAGTCTATAAAGCAAATAATTTTGGGTTGACAATTGTTATGGACGTGTTACAAATAAAATTCATTGCAAGTTGAACTGTCAAAAAGAATACTTTTTTTTGAATTTTTTATGTGATGTTGAAGCAACTGGTGTGTAACCAGAGTCAAACTTTTTTGAATTTGCCTATCGATTAGGCTTGAACTTTTTATTTTTCTGAGTATTTCAAGTGACAATTATAGGCAAACAGTTTTTCAAATTCCTGCTTGAATTCGAACTCCAATTCAAAATCGCTCGTAAGCTTAGTGTAATAATGAGTTTAAGGGGTGTAGGAGATTGGAGTCAATTATCACGAATAATTACATGTTGGTAGTTTATTTTCTTTGTGGGTTTTTTTTTGTTAGTTCAACCGAATAATATGTTAGGACTCATTAAAATATTTTTTTTATGTAAGGAAAGATTTTAGTTCGAGTTTTCTCCTTTGAAATCGTAAAAAATTTGAAAAAAAATAAAACATTAGTCAGAATTTTCCGCATTTTTCGACCCAAATTTTTTTCTGTTTTAATTTTCATCTGGGGGGTAAAGCAAAGAAAATAGTCACTTTAACTTTTTCTATCGAGGCTCGCCATTGGCTTCTTGTTATTTATGGATGCGTCATTACAGGTCACGCCGATTAACTTTGTTTTGATAACACAACGAGTATGGTTTTCTATTCTGCCCGAATTTCGAGCCACTTAGACTCACGCGGTAGATGCCTACATATTTTTCTGATCGCGTTTTGAAAAGCTAAAATCATTATTGTTAATCTATTGTTCGATTATTTTAGAAATATGTTGAATTTTTCGCATCAAGTTCAAAATTTTTTATTTTGTTTTTGTGTTTGCTTAAATCAGCGATTTTTATTTTTGGTATTATTTAAGTTCGATAGGTCAATAATGGGATGGTCGCGCGATTTGATTTCTAACTAGTGATGATGTTACGAAGACTTGGTTGCACACCGGTTAGTGTCGGCCATAGTTGGCACTCAATTTTGTGGAATATTCATTAATTGTATGCTCTGCAAAGATCTGTAATTGGTCGGGTGTTAGGGAGGCGCGCGCCCATTTTTCAGTTGGTATTGGTTATTTGATTATGCCAACGAACGCGCGCCTTATTTTCGATATGCTCTTTTTTATTTTAAAGTGGGCTTTTTTGTAGTTTTTTCGCCATTTTTGATCATTGCTTTCATAAAAAACTTATATATTAAGGATAATTTTTTAAATGTGCGATTTCAGCTATTTTCAGGTTCTACTCCGGTAAAATGGGCTAGTTTATTTATATCGCCTTAAAAATAATTATGTAGTCGGGACATGGTAGTGAATCAATTGGTTGTTCCTCGGTGCGATTAAAAGTGTTGTTTTAGTTCCTCGAATCTAGTTTATGTTAGAAAATATATAAACCGTTTTCAGATTGAACACTTTCTTAAGATAAAGGATAAAATTTTATTGTCACATTTTTTTTGTTACATATCGCTCTGAAAAAATGTACCAATGCTTTTCGGATAATGGCACCCTTACAGATTCCATTGTGGAACCCATAGTGAGTACAATGAAATATTTGACAAAAATCTCATCCAAAACTAATTGATATCTGATGGGACAATCAGAAACGAGCTTAATAGGTATATGTTGTCGCAAAAAGCTACTGCCTTCGTGAGTTTAAAGTAGGAATTGTTTGGTAGCTTTTACCACAACTACGTTAACGTGGTCTGTTACTATCGTTTTTTAAAATTTGATAATGCTGATTGCCAAACGTTTTTTTGAGATGATTTTGGGTTTGGAAAAGCCTATCCTCCTGGATTTTCGAAAAGCAACTTTGAACCATCTGATCACAAGTAATTGAGTTCGCGGTTGTTGGCTATATGGAGATAAATACCACCTTATTCTAAAATTGATCTTTGTCAGAAAAAATGTTTGAAGTAAAGGGGAATTTGTTGTTTGAGCCTCATTTGGGTTGTTATTTCAAATTAATAAAAATGATCTTTTGGAATTTAATTTTGCAGTTTTTGTCTTCTAAAATTGTGTTCATCGGGAGTTTTCATTTTGCTCCCGGACTTAGCCGATTAATGTTAACTTTCAAAAGGTAATTTCAAATTTGCCAAAAGTTTTGTTGCGAACAGACGATATTTGATAAACTTGTATTGTATATATAATTTTTCACGAAAATAATCAATTTGAATTTCGGTTCATCCATTTTGATTCGGCGCAGTAGTGGAGAGAGAATCGTCGAGTTTTGAGATCTTTTCGATACGTCATGAAGTCGCCACCGGTTACAAAGAACCGACAGCAGACGATTGGCGCGCCCCTCAACTCAAGATGGACGAGCATTTGACCCGCCTCCGTTTACAGTCTATCGTTGTTAGAACTGGACGATCTATACAGAGGAACGCGCGTTCCACCTTAGGTTGCACTCGGCTGGAAGCGAACGAGCATTGAAAGAATTACTTGGAATCCTTTTCGAAACTCGATGGAGACTCAAGGGAATATTGATTGCTATTGCGTAATATGGACTGATAAGGGCAGGTACTCTTATGCCGAACATTTCTTTTTGACAGACCAGTTTTCTCCTCTTTTGATTGCTCGGAATGGTAAGTATTTTTTTCTGTGATTTTCTGAATTCCCAAGGACATGAAATTGGCAAAAAAGTAAGATTATAAGTTTATGTGAAAATTCGAAATTTTGGACATATGTAATTTATGGTTCAAAATTTTTTTTACTGTTGTCTTTTTTTCATTAACTTCATAGATTTTCGATGCTGAAAACGATACCCCTAATCTCGACTAACTAGATGGCTATGTGCATTAGTCGATAGATTATCTTTTAGTTTGAATTATATAGGTTTCCTTGATCTGCCACTTTTCTGTGATAGTTTGTTATGTTGTTCATCAAATTGTTCGTGTAATCATTTAAATACGTCGAAACATTGTTAAAGCCAGTTTGTATATATGTTTGAGATTAATATTTATATTTTTCGACTTTCCATACTTTTCATCAAAGTTGACGTTTTCGTCCTTAAGGTAAAATAAATTTTGGCTTTTGATTGTTAGTGAAACTTCTTCAGTTTTGTTATACATGTTTTATCAGCTGAGTTCTAGTGAAAATTTGTTCAATTTTTAATAGCGCCGGATTGGCTGATGTGGGGATCTGGCCAACGACTTAACTTTTTGGTCTGGGTACGGAAGTCACTTCGAGTATTTCTTATGGAAGGGTGGAGATGAAAATGTTTTAGCCGTTCTGTGATGATTAAATTTGATCTAAATTAAAGGAAATGGTTACGATATGTGGAACGAATCTTGGTAGTTCTCTGCATTCAAATCTTGGTTTAATTGAAAGTTTTTTGATTAGAATTTATCGCGTGAGTTAAGTAGCGTCGAGATCCCAAAGCTGATGTTCGAGCTGGCGTTTATTTGACCGGATTTCGGTCTCGACGCCTGGCGCGCATTGAACTAAGGGTTTTATACTTGTTGTGGAGCTGTTGGCAGTCAAAATGAAAGTTTTCAGATATCTTAAATGCTTGGAGGTGAGGTAATCGCAAGGAAGAAAATTCCATATGACTTTTTCTCATTTTAGATCCTTGGTGTCCACGGACAGTATGATTCATACTTATTTCAAAATTTTGAACTAGAGTTGTTTTTTTTAATTGATTTTGTCATCGAAGATTAAAACCTTATTTTTTCGCAAAAAATTGTACTAAGTACATGACCTGGTTTTTAAGGGAGGTGCATGAAACCAGCAGCTCTGGAAGTCGTTATAATTACGATTAATAGGCATATTATTTTGTTGTTATTATGTAGCCTGAACCGTATATAAATATGTTTCAGTTGATAAAATTATTATTCAGTTTTAGGAAAGATTTGAAGTGATTTCCTTTTTGAAATCGAAAAAATTCAAACTATTTATGAAAATTTTCGCCATTTTTGTATCAAATTTGAGTTTTTTTTTTGTTTTGTTTATTTGAATCTCGTGGGGTTAAAAAACCGAATAAAGATAGCCATTTTTAACTTGTTTCGTTCAAAAACGCCTACATACTTTATCTGAACAGCCCCGTTTGAAAATATAATCTTGTTTTTATTATTCTGTACGAATTTTTTTTGGATATTTATAACAATTTCCCGATATTTCAAATTTTTAATTTGTGGGTTTTTCAGCTTCTTATAAATGATGGTTGGAACATTTATTTAATTTTTTGTAGTTATTTAATCTTCGTATGTTCAATTGAGTGTTTTGGTTTCGCCGCGCGGGCCTCACGGTGTATGTCCGTCTGTCGACCGCGGTGATTACGAGTTAATGAACGCAGTCACATCAGGCTCTGCTGTCTCGTGGCTTCCCTGCGTCGCAACCCAGTCTCCTACATCTCCTGGGGCAGCCCGCTCTCGCGGATATCATTTCTACACTAGGATGAATTTTCTAACACGGTATACATCATAAGTGATTCACCACTACATTTTTGATGCAAGAGACGTGTATGGGTGAGTGCTTGACAAATTTCCAATAAAATTGCAGTGTTAAAGCGTGATTCTCCGCTCTGTCTTGCTCGACCAACGCCGATCACTTGAGTTTTTATAGGCTCGTCACGAAACGCCGTTGCTTGTGCATTCTCCTGGTCTCATCCTTCTCGTTCATAATTAACAATTCGGTGTGTGTCTCTCTACCCTTTTTGCCATTTTTGACCGATCTTTTTCATGTGTATTAACTCTCTCTTCCGACTATCGAAGCAAAGTTGTATTTATGTGGCTCTCTGGTTAACAGCTTTGCGATAGAACCTGACAATGTGCGATGCTTTTATTATTCGTCTTCCGCTAATTCGGTTCTTGGGTCGGGTTTAGTTGGATGATGTAGACGTTACTACAGTGGTTTTTTTTATTTGTTCCAGATATTAGTGGATTTCTTAGTTGTGTTTTAACGGTATGGCCTATTTGTTTATATAGAAATCAAAAGTGAATATTTAATTTTTACCTTCTTGTTTTTTTAACATATAGCTTCTTGAAAAACCTGTGCTAACTAATTATACATAGACATATCTAGACACCTTAAGTTCCCCGGACCAATATATTACAACTTTTTTCCTCCAATTTGGTGTCCACTACCTCTATTATAAATTTCAATAGTTTCGAAACGTTAAAAATTGAAATGGTCCCTTTTTCCCGCGCTGCTTGATTTGTTGTGAGGTGACCTGAAAGGTGGCAGTGTCGGCTGACTTGTTTTGATAGCCTTACTGTAAAAAGAGATCTATAGAGATCATATTTGTTATAGCAAGACCAAGGGTCACTCATTGGTGGATAGTGTGGTCTGGGGTGTAACCATTTGTGGAATGTTTGAGAATTTCACAAAGACTTGGTGCACCAACGACCCCTTAAAAAAAGCATATATTTCGTATTTTATCACATATTATAGAACCGGAGTCCGAAGTGGGAGTTCGCACTTGCAGATTGATCATCAATATGTATCTTCTGCTATCTCTTCGCTCTCTCGCAGGAGTTTTGACAACTTCGATTACAAAAGCGGGATCGGTGGAGTTTGACTGTGCTTGTTGAAGGCGTGTAAGTAAATTTATTATTTGTCTCCACGTGACTTCTGAAATGTTTTGTACCGTTATGAATTTATTGAAAAGCCGATTTTAGTTTTTGAGAACAAATTAGAACTGCACATTGTAAATCATAGTTTAATGTTAGTATTGTAAGAAAATCGCATATCCTGTAAATAATTGAGACAATGTATTGCCTGACAGTCAATACGAGCTCAAATGGGATATATTGTCTAGGATCCTACTCTCCGTAGTTGTGAGATAGGCAATAATTTTGACTTTATTAAACACTTTTCTATCGGGAGGGACCGGTTGGGAGCTGTTATGGTATTGAACCCCGTAATTTTTGTGCTGTTGTTATCGACGGTATTCGAGATTGCTGGAAAGATCAGATAGAATTTTATCTAAATGGCGTTAAAATAATATACAGTTTATTTTCAAGAACGGCGTTACTTTTTGACGATATAGGAATAAATTTATAGTTTGACTTATAAATCATCAAATAACAATTGTGAAGATGGGGTTTACTTGAGCCGTTAATCACGAGAGGCAGTGTCCGCTAATAAAAGGTTGACTAAAATTGACTAATTTTATGGTCTCACCGAATGAGGCGGCTCAATTCACGATATTGATGGAAATGAAGCAGTGATGGCCGGAATATAGACTCAACAACCCGAGAGTTTACCGACTTTCTCGCGCACCCCTAACTTCTTTCCATGTTGTGTATTTTGTTAGTTAACAGGCGCCGTGTGGTTGGTGATATACTCATTTCTCTTCGTAGAGTCTTATGGTCTACTGCCAATATGTTGCTGTTTTATGAAAGGCACACAAGAGCTGTAGTACTTACTTCAACAACAAATTTCTAATGCGACCTCTATTTCAGTAGTGCTTGTTTTTCCTTTTTCTAAGTCTTTTTCAAAATAAAGTTCATTACGTTCCTTTTAATTTGACCCTAAACCTAAAATATCGGGTCGAAGTTAGCACTTTATCTCAGTTAGTCCTCTGGCTTTCTTTTGAGCTTCTTCCTCGAAATCGAGTCACATTTCTTCGGAAATTTGTTTCAAGTGACTTGAATTTATATATTATTGGTTGAGGTTCGAAATTTGAAAAAAGATGGCTCCCTTGGTTTTAATTTGTTTTGGGCTACCTTTTTGCAAATTTGGACGTGCATTTTAAATTTACTAGGGAGATAGATTTTCGATGACATTTCACCACAGTGGTTTATCGATTATTCTAGAAAAATATGCATTTTCAAAAAACTTCTCCCTTGAGTGAGCTATGTTTACGCTTTTGGTGAATTAAGGATCATTTCCCGAAATAACCTAGGAGGGGATAACGTTTTCCGTTTTGATTTGTGTCTCGTGCAAGGTTGGTTTCACGGAGTTTTCGTACAAACATTACTGTTTTTTCGCAGCTAAACGCTGGTTCTTTAAATCAGTTTATCGAATAGATCCTTGAAGCTGTTCGCTAATTTTTTATCCGGATATGTCCATTTTAGGAACCAGCCACGTCAATTAATACGGCGCTGGTCTTCATGAGGTGAGGCTTAATGTTGACTGTAGAGACACTTTGTGCTGGGATGACTTTTTTGACACTCGGGCTAAGTCATCCGTTATAATGGTTATTAATCCAGAACCGCATACTTAATTTTTAAAACATTGAGTTTTCTTTCATTAATTGTTATCACAGTGGATGCGTTCCCAAGTGGATTACGGTTGATTTGTATCAATTTGATATCACTAAAAAACCGTGTCGACTTTTTGTTACTGATAGCTTTTGTGCCATCCTGTCTTGGTACACACCGAGTTTTAGTTGGTTTTTCGGAGGTCGAAGAATGTACAAACAACCCTGGAGAAAACTTTTATTAACTCAAAATTGGAAAACTACGCGTCATTGTGAGACATAAACACATAAGCAAAATCTAAAATGATTTATTTGCGCTATATATTCATTTCAAAGCGTGTGATTATGAAAAAACGCGTTTGTTGTAATTTTCAAATGTTCAGAAGTCGTATTATTTTGATCGGTTTATTGCAAAAAAAGAAAAGTTCCATATCATTTTCAAAAATAATTAAATAATCTGACTCAGATTCTGAGCCGAAAATTTTGGCAAGTTTATGCTCGTGAACTCTGTGTAGTGCGTTTCTCAACATTTTCAAATTTCACAAATTTATACATTTTAGTTTTATCTTTGACATGAAAATAATTCAAGAGGTAGATATATGTTTTAAAATTGAACGTTATATTTTTTCTATGTATTTTGTTTCACTATGCATTTTTTCTAAAAAAAGTTTTACGAGCGAGTGTAAATATCAGTGACAGGGTCCGGGACGGTTGGTGAAGTGTTTTTCCGCTCAAAACCTTTCACTATTGCGATGTCCCCTATTGCTCGTTAGACTTCCTCCCTCCGCGGAACGGTGGGAAGATACGCTCTTGTTGGGTCATAAAACAAAGGCTAATTTTATAATTTTAGTTAAGGTGTCCAGAGTGAGAATTAAGGCTGATTTTTTGCTCCTTTTTTCTAAATGCAAAAGTGACGGTTTGAACGTCCCGAACTACTTTTGAGATTATTTGACTCAGCCATAATTTGAATTTATCTTCTGCTTTATTTTGGATTATTATTCGGCAATATATGAATAAATTCGAAGCGTGAGTTTTTTTGTAATGTGGGCTTTTTCTCCGTCGGCCTAGACAGTGCGATGGAGAAAAAATGGCCCGAACGAACAAAGCTAATTGGGCCATTTTTTTCTCCGGAGAAAAAGGCCAATTGTGCTGGCATTGAAAATCGTTCGTATTTGAATAATATTATTTTATTAAATAATTTTTTATTTTTTAACTGAGAGAAAATGAGTGGAAACTTTGAAATTGTCGCGAGCAATTTTCAACAAAAAAAATACAACTTATGTGAAGATGTTCAACATACCGGACTATATCTGTAGTTTTTTTTGAAAGAAGGAAATTTTATATTAACGGTGGTCTGATTCGATTTCTTTCGCATTTTTTTTACCCAAGCGGCTAGACACCAGATCGTAAGCAAGTATAGGCAATTTGGCTGTCTACCGACCATGAGACATAAAAAAAACGAGACAGAAAATACGAACAGAACTACACGAACAAAAGATATTTGTTACCTATGCGGAAAATTTAAAGATTCGGGGGACAAATAATTTATTCACTTGATTTGGAGAACGTTGCCGGTTTTTGGGGGGAATTATATCGACAGGCTGGAAGTTAAATTTGTGTCATATGAAATCACCACTACAAGACAATGTGTAGACTGTGGTTGTCATGCCATTATAATTCGCAGAGATATTTCCAGAGATGTCTCAACTTTGACTTTTCAAACGAAAGAAGAATAGCTATTCGTGAAAAAAGTGCTATGAAATAATTGCTGTGGAATTATTTGATACAAGAATTGTGTGCAGATTTTTGAGGGAATCAACTGTACTAGCATAAATAGAATATAACGACAAAGTTAATTGAATAGTTTTGTCATTTCATAAATTTTAAGATATGCCTATGGTTTGGACTGTTCAAAAACGCCTATCTTTTTTGGCTAGGAAGTTTTTTGAAAAAATTCCTATCTTTTGCCTATTCGTCTATCCGCCGGAAGTTTTTCGCTCAAAAACTTTACCTATATAGCCTCGATTTAGCCTATCGCCTTCAACCTATCCGCCGGACCCTGGCTGTTAATTTGGGTTGGCAAGTAAGGACAATAGTTTGAGGCCAAAAAATTGTATTTTATATGATATTACCGGGGATATTATATACCGCAATTATGGGCCTTTTTATAAACCAGAATGGCAAAATCTCGCAGAAGGTTCCCGTATTTATATGGAACTATTTATTGTCCAAAATATCGCTACAGCGCTGATTTATAGAGCAATTGAGGTTAATTTCTCTTTAGTGAGTTTGTGTTACCAAATTTACTGAAGCTTCTTAATACCCGTGAAGATTGAATGCAACCTTTTTAGGATGCCCATTGGGATATTGTTAAAAAAAAGCCTCTTATAAATGATTTTTTCAATTGAATTAGACGGAAAGTTTAAATTCAGATTCATTTCTAGGTTTTCATAAACATTTTTTTTATTACTATAGGCGACCAGTTGAGGTCTAGCAAATATTAATAGATAAACCTCTTGTGAGAATAGAATTTGACACTATGAATAAGACATTAGTTCTTGATAGTGTCAAGTCATTCTTGATAAACATAAAGATGAGCTAGTTTTTAACCGTTTTCTGAGCCATTGTTTTCCAATTAAGTAGGCAGTATCACTAACAGCCGCGGAAGGTCATGTCGTAGTCATAATATTATTTGTAATCATGAACTGGAAGTCCGGAAGCATGAATTACCGGCCGAGCACTAGATACATAAGTTCGCGAGGCACGATAGCTTTCGGGGCTATGTTCGTTGAGCGTTGTTTACAAAAAACTTTATGAGATCAATCTTCAATTTTGTCCTTTTAATCAGTTGAAGAGTTAATTTTTCGAAAAAAACAATTTTATTCTAGAAATTTTATGTTTATGCTAAGAGAAAACGTTTGAAAGCAAGGTGATTAAAACCACGTGATCGTTAGCGTCGATGGTAGGCTCCGGAAATGTTGTTTATCATATATGCGCAGTGCTTTTTTTACTCTAATACTTTCGTCTGATTGAGTATATCTGTCGGAAATCAAAATATTTTTAAATAGTTCAATATTCATGAAACATTACGTTTTTTAGGAAAATTGTATAGTTTTCTTATTTTAAATGATTTTGTTATTATTACCATTGAGGGCATATGTATAGATACCTTGGCATGATTTTACTATTTATGTTTTCAAACATTTTATCATTTGTATCCATATGATATTCGAATAAGATATCTGTGAAATTTCACTCCAAATGAAATTTTTTGCTCCGATCTGCCAGAAGGCTGAATTTCTCTTGCAACATCTGTACTCAAACTAGTCCTAAATGACTAAATTTGATTGAATCAAAATTATTTTTTGGAAGGTAAACTGAGCGAATCGCTGTTCAATGATTGTCATAAATTTGAACCCAGTATCGAAAATTTTAGGAAGTATTTTTTCATTCAACATTTGTTAATTTTTAAAATTGTCTAGAGGAGAGTTTCTTGGATCAATTTTCGCCACCATTTATTGGCTGTTTAAGTGGCTTGTAGCTTTCAAAAGGCTATATGTCGGAGGGGTTAACGATTTTCATTGGCTCGTATTTTATCTCTCTCTCTTCAGAAGCCCCACTTTTTCACGATTTTTTTTGTAGTTAAAATTTTCAAAAATCACATTATTTTCGCAATTAACGTCGGACCCAGTTAAGATGGCTAGCCGCCAGTTCGGCCTCTGTGGAGGCAGTTTAAATGCGGAAATTATCTATGGTTTTTTCCATTTTAAGGGGTCGAGTGCGATTTTGCAGATTTGCAGCTTTTTATGTTTTTTTTCTTTGATGGACGAAACTATTTTGCCACTTCAAATTTTGCGTTAAACTTTTTGAACGGAAGTTGCCACTTTATTTACGCTAACTTGTAGAATCTGATTTTTCGATGATTTTTTCAACTCGCAGTTTAAAAAATATGTGGTCACTACGCGAAAAGTTAAAGTAGCCATTTTGGAAAAGTGTGTTTTCGTGTTTGAAAACAATATGAAAGAAAAATTGAACAAATAAGTATTTTTTTATAATGTTGAATTTTTTCAAAATTTCTCAATTATTTGGTCAAAATTCAAAAGTTTTCATTCGAACACAAATTTTCTAAGAGGCCTTAGGGATTGTGGGTGCTTCCAGCATTTGTGGGGAATAAGCCTTTTTTCAAACTCAATATTTTTTGTGAGATGATGACGTTTATTTTTCCAATTGTTATTTGGAAGTCCCGTAACTTTAGGAGTCAAAAATTGATTCATTTTTAGAAAGATCATCACAATCAACTTTAAATTGCATAAAACTAAATTGCTGGGATTTCTTTCCATTGAGTATCGTATTCCGTATCCAAATACTTATGCCCGATTATTGGTGAAAAGATTGCTCGAGTGAACAGAATTTTCATATTTTTTCATTCGCCGAAATTATTATTTGAATTCCTTGTTAGTTTTAATATAGGCAAATGTAGATATTTTACAATAAGTTGAGCTCACGAACTGGTACAGCGATTTCTTTTCTCTGTTTTTTATTAAATCCGTCTCTTATTATCTTATTACAATTGACCAGAAATTTTAAATTATTTTTTTATATTTCTCGCATGCAGATTTCATGCTGGATTTAATGCGGCATTTATACATTGATTAGGCTAAATTGAAATATTGAAAGGCGCAAAAATTGAAAAACAACTATCATATTGCAATACTTTCAGTTCGATATTTTTTCTTGAATTCAGAAGTATTTGGTGTTTTTTAAGTGCACGATTCTGAGGTATGCTGAATGGTTCAGGTGCAATTGGAATACCGAATTTGCGACCGTGGTCAAACATAACTACTGCACTCACAATCCCCTTAAGGGAGTAACCGACGGAGGCTGTATCTCGAGATCCAGACATGGAAAAAATTTAATTTTAATTGCATTAAAAATTTTGTCATCGGTTTGCTTTCGAATCAATTAAAAATTTTTGGATTTGACCTCAAAAAATTTCGGAAATTCGAATTCTTCTTTAGTATTTTTTTCAGTATTTATGCTTTATGTTTTCAACGCTATGATCGATAACCTTAATTTAACTTGCACCGAGTAGCCTGCAATGTAATCTTGAACTCAACTAAAATTTTTTTTGAAAATCTCAAAAAAAAATTCCAACAATATTTCTAAGATGGTGAAATTTGACGTTACCGACGGAGGCTGTTTCTCGAGATTAATACATGGTAGAAACTTAATTTTTGTTGCTTTCGAAATTTTGTCATCGGTTTGCTTCCGAATCAATTAAAAAATTTGTGATTTGACGAAAAATAAATTTCCGAAATTAGGATTTTTCCCAAGTATTTTTTTAGTTTTCATGCTGTATTGTTTGAGCGCCATTATCGATGACCTTAATTTTACTTGGACCAGTTAGCCTGCGATTTAATCTTGCGGACCTATCAAAAACAATATAAAAATCTCGAAAAAAATGTCAAAAATATTTTTTAGATGGTGAAATGGTCGAAATTTTGAGGTACCTGAACTTTGCACATGTGTGCATCAAAAACTAAATAAAATATCGAGAAAATGAGCTCATAGTACCACGTCTCTATCGATTGCGAAGATGACATTTTTGTGGGAAAAGTTTTTGATACCAGTACTGGAATGATTTTAACAGGCTAAAGATACCAAAATCGGCAAATTTAACGTGTAAATTTCATCGATTTTGAGCAAATAGACCATAAATCGAATTTCTGACTCCATAGTTCCAGAGAAAAACCCATTATTAGTGTGCCTACGAAAAATAAAAAAAAAATTGATATTTCCTTGCAAAATGATTTTATCGGTAAAAAACTGAAAATCGACTTTTTGGACTGGTCCGTCTACCAGTACCGTCATATACAAGAAAATTTTTGTTAATTTTTTTGACAAATTCAGACATCTCCAACATACTGTAATTTCAACATCGTACGACTCTTCCTCAGCAAACTACAGGTATTAAAAAAACAGTGAAACGCGTCGGTTACTGCCTTAAGATTAAAGTTTATTCGTATCTTGGGGACGTATATTTTTTTTGAAAGTGATAGCATTTCAACCAACATTCGTTTACATGTATCCATAAAAAAATTACTTTACGATCATTTCACATTTTTCCATGATTTTTACGCTATAAAGGTTACTAACAGGTGAAAACGATTAACACCTTTATCGTCACGTTGTTTCTGAGCGCAATTTTCACTTCGCTTATTCACATTTTCAGAGAGTAACACTCAGCCAATAAGCGCGTTGCTGTCTTTTCGGGCGGCAATGAGCGAGCTCTAAAATCGATCTGCTAAAATGCAAAAAAAAATGGTCTCAATAAAAATTTCGATATGCATCGAATGTAAAATTAAATTTCATGAAAAAATAGCTATGAAATATTCGTGGAAGAATTTTAGAACTTTAGAAATGGCATCACGGGCGCCCTAAATTTTGATCTATCAAAATGCAAAAAAAATGGTCCGAAACCATAATTTCGATATGCAGCGAATAGAAATTAAATTTCATGAAAAAATAGCTATGAAATATTTCGTACAAGAATTTTAGAACTCTAGAAAATGGCATACGGGCGCCCTAAATTTTGATCTACTAAATGCAAAAAAATGGTCCCAAACCAAAATTTCGATATGCATTGAATGTAAATTTTATAAGAAATATTTTATTCCTTGAAGATTAACCGACCTTACAATTACTACTTTTGTACTATCGGTAGGCTATCGGCCGCGAATATTCAACGAGTTCAATTTCCTGTTATTTTCTTCAATTGGTTTGAAAATATCTCTGTTATTCCGGGGAATTTCTCTGTCAATATTCAGATAAATTCAAATAAAAATTGTTTGATTCTTCAAGTATTTTTTACAGTCTGATTTCAAACTTATAAAGTTTTGACGTAAAATAGTGCTGGAGGGAATGCGCACAAATTCAGCTGCTATTTTTATGAACGATCATTTCCTTGATTAATAATCCTGCTTGATTATCGGTCGTTGGGATAGAAAGAATATTCGGTTGAACACAGCGGGCCGTCATGTGTTCTTTTCCGACACAATTTTAGATCAACGGGACGAACCATTTGAATAGATTGTATATATTTGTTGACCAAAATTTAGGATTATTGCTGAGAGAAATTTAATTCAGTTTTCCGGAAAATGGTCAAAAAGTTTTTAAAAGACCTGTTTTAAAAATTCTCTCGGCTTTAAAGCTTAACTAATATTAAACATGTGTCCGAACAGGGTCGGCCAGAGTTTTGCTGCTCTGCTCTGCTCTAACCGCTCTGCTCCTGCCTCTACTTTTTTCTTAGAGCAGAGCCAGAGCAAACGTTTTGAAAATCAGGATAGAAGCAGAGCAAACGATTTGAAAAATCAGGGTAGAGCAGAGCAGAGCAGAGCAACGTTCTTTGAAAAATCAAGTTTAGAGCAGAGCAGAGCACTGTTTTTGAAAAATCAGGGGCATAGAGCAGGAGCAGAGCAGAGCAAACGTTTTTGAATAAAAAATTTTAGAGTCAGAGGAGACCCAAAATAACAAAACTCTACTTTGAGATTGCGTTTTATTTGGTCGTTTTTTGATATGAAATTACAGCTAGGGCGATGCCCAAAATTGCCGAAAATTTTGTTCAACCACTATCCTGGACGGTCCCTGGAAGCTAATTTTTTTTCACCGTGAGGTTTGTGCCCTTCTGATCCCTTACATTTAATTTGAGACACGGCGGGTAGTGGCAAAAGTATGAAAAATATTTTTTGAAATTTCAAAACATGAATTTTTTCAAAGTATTCTGGGAAATTGGTTACAAAAAAATTTCGAAAAACAAATTTCTTTGCGGGACGTTTCAGCAAAATTTTAAAAAATGATAAATTATCGAACGCCCGTAAAGGGAGATATTATATTTGAATTTAATTTTGTCGAAAATATGAGCCCAAATCGGCCGAAGGCCGCGATAAAGGAAGATATATATTTTGGAATTGAATAATTATGTTTAAAAACTGAGCCCCAAATCGGCCGAAGGCCCGATAAAAGGAGAAATTATATTTTAATTTCATTTTTGGTTGAAAAAATGAGCCTTCAAATGTTCGAAGGCCGATAAAGGGAGATATTTATATTTAATATTTAATTTTGTCGATATGAGCCCAAAATCGGCCGAAGGCCGATAAAAGGAGAGATATATTATTTTAATTGAATTCTTTAACAAAAATGAGCCCCAAATCGGCCGAAGGCGATAAAGGGGCAAATTATAATTGGAATTTATTTTTGTATTGAAAATGAGCCTCAACATCGCGCCGAGCCGATAAAAAGAATAGTATATTTTGAATTTAAATTTTTGAAAAATGAGCCCCAAAATCAGCCGAAGGCCGCATAAGAAAGAAATATATATATTTCTGAATCAATTTTTTGAAAAATGAGCCCCAAATCGGCCGAAGGCCGATTAAAGGAGATATTTATATTTTGATTCTATTTTCTGTTGAAAAAATGTAGCCTCAAAGTCGGCCGAAGTCGATAAAGGGAGATATTTAATTTTTGAATTTTAATTTTTGTCGAGAATGAGCCCAAAATCGGCCGAAAGGCCAATAAAGGAAGATATTATATTTCTTGACTCTGAATTTTGTTGAAAAACAATGAGCCCCAAATCGGCCGAAGGCCGATATAAGGGAGATATTATTCATTTTGATTAATTATCTGTTGGAAAAATGAGGCCTTCAAATCGGCCGAAGTCCGCATAAAGGGAAGATATTATATTTTGAATTTAATTTTTTCGAGAATGAGCCCAAAATCGGCCGAAAGCCAATAAAGAAGATATCTATATTTTGATTTTGAATTTTGTTTGAACATGAGCCTCAAATCGTTCGAAGGCCGATAAAGAGAGATATTATATTTTGAATTAATTTTGTCGAAGAATAGGCCCAAAATCGGCCGAAGCCGATAAAGGAGATATGTATACTTTTGGAATTGAATTTTGTTAAAAAAATGAGCCCCAAATCCGCCGTAAGGCCGGATAAGCGGGCAAATTATAATTTAATTTATTTTGTTGGGAAAAAATGAGCCTCAAATCGGGCCGAAGGCCGATTAAAAAGAAATTATTATATTTTTGAATTCAAATTTTTTGGAAAAATTGAGCCCCAAATCAGCGAGGGCCGATAAAAAAAGAAATATTAATTTTGAATTTCAATTTTTTGAAAAAATGAGCCCCCAAATCGGCCGAAGCCTGATTAAAAAGGAAATATTATATTTTGATTTATTTTCTAGTTGAAAATGAGGCCTCAAATCGGCCGAAAGTCGATTAAAGGGAGATATTATATTGAATTTAATTTTGTTCGACAGGAATGAGCCCAAAATCGGCCGAAGCCAAAAAGGAAGATATTATATTTTGAATTTTGAATTTTTGGTTCTTGGAAAACTTGAGCCCCAAATCCGGCCGAAGGGACCGCATAAGGGGCAAATTATTATTTTAATTTATTTTTTGTTGAAAAATGAGCCTTCAAATTCGGCCGAAGGCCGATACAAAAAGAATATTTTTTTGAATTTAATTTTTTGAACAAAATGAGCCCCAAATCAGGCCGAAGCCGATAAAAAGAAAAATATATATTTGAACTTCATTTTCGTGAAAAAAATGGAGCCCCAAATCGGCCGAAGGCGATAAAGAGATATTATATTTTTTAATTTATTTCTGAGTTGGAAAAATGAGCCTTCAAATCGCCGAAGTTCCGATAACAGGGAAGATACTTTTATATTTTGAATTTAATTTTGTCGAAGAGATGAGCCGCCACTATTTAGGCATTTGGGTTTATTTTTAACTCGGAACGCACGTTCCGAAAGGAACCAAATATCGCACTTTTCAATTTTAAAATCTATAAATTAGTCAAAATTTTGTTTTCGTTTTTTTGGCTGCCAAAGCAAAAATTCGTTGAAAGGCTTTTTGCATTACTGTGCTTTGAGGCTTCTCTGGAAAGCCTGACACACAAAATAATGAACGAATGGTGTAAATTGAAGATTGAAAATTAATTCTGAGTGGTTTTTTAGAACTTAGGTATTTTACGAAAGTTTGCATATACGTGGAATGAGCAAACTAAGATTTGTTGTTTGCGTTTTTCATTTCGATGACTGAATTTTCTTAGCGTCCAATAAACTGACGATTTTTCGGCCGTTTTCATGATTTTTGGCTTGAAAATCTATCTCCTTCGAGGTTAGTTTCAAAAATTCGGGCCAAAATTTTTTAAATAACACCTTGTGGCATTTCGAAGAGTTGTAGCTTCGTTCTTCCCCCATACTTTTTCGATCCAAGACTGAATTAAATCATTTTTTGAACAGACATTCTCGAACAAAACTTGCTTCCATTTTCTTAAGAGTAAGCTCAAAAAAAAGACAGGTGAACACTGATGAGAAAGTTGGCTTACGTCAAGTCACATATTTGGAGTTTTAGTCGAGCAAACGTTATTTTTCTAACAAAATTGCAATTAAATTTATTCTTCTCCTTTATCGGGACTTCGGCGATTTTGCGGCTTCATATTTTATTAAAATTAAATAGAAATATCATTTGCCCCTTACACGGCATTCGGCCGATTTGGGCCTTCATTTTTCAATAAAATTAAATCAAAATATAATTTCTCCTTTACTCGCCTTTGGCCGATTTGGGGCTGCATTTCTTCGACAAAAATTAAATTTCAAATAATAATCTCCCTTCTATCGGCCTTCGGCCGATTTTGGGGCTCATTTTTTCAAAAATTAATTCAAAATTAATATTTCTTTTTATCGGCGCCTTCGGGCCGATTGAGGCCTTCATTCAACAAATTATTAGAAATATAATTGCTCTTTTATCGGCCTTCGCCCGATTTGGGGCTTCATTTTTCAAAAACAAATAATTCCAAATACTAGAGTATCTTCCTCGATTTGGGCTCATTACGAAAAACATAAATCCAAAATATAATTTCTCCTTTATCGGCCTTCGGCGATTTGGGGTTCATTCGACAAAATTATTAAATTTCAAATATAATATCTTCCTTTTATCGCCTTCGGCCGATTTGGTCTCATTTTTTCAACAAAATTAAATAAAACTATAATTTTTCTCCTCTATCGGCCTTCGGTCCTGTTTGTGCTTTCATAACTTTTTCAACAAAATTAAATTTAAATATTAATTTTTTCTTTTTTATTCGGCTTCGCCTATTTTGGGCCATTTTTATAAAATTAAATTTTCAATATAATATTCTCCCTTTATCGGCCTTCGGCCGATTTGGCGCTCATTTTTCAACAAAATGAATTAAAATATAAGTTCTCCTTTTATCGGCCTTCGGCCGATTTGGGGCTCATTTTTACAACGAAATTTAAATTGAAATATAATTTTCTCCTTTATCGGGCCTTCGAACGATTTGGGCTCATTTTCAAAAAAATTAAATTCAAAATATAGTTTTCGTTCCACATTGGCCTTCGGCCGATTTAGGGCTCATTTTTCGACCAAATTTAATTTCAAATATACTATCTCCCTAAATCGCCTTCGGGCTTTTAGTCTCATTTTTCAACAAGAATTAAATTTAAGAATATAATTTTAGCGTCCTCATATCGGCCTTCGGCCGATTTCTCTCATTTTTTCAAACAAAATTAAAATTTGAATATAATTTTCTCTTTTTATCGGCCTTCGGCCGATGTTTGGGCTCATTCTTTTAATAGAATAATTAAATTTTCAAAATATAATATCTTCCTTTATCGGCCTTTGGCGTGGGTCATTTCAACCAGAAAATGATAAACATATAATTCCCTCCTTTGTCGGCCTTCGCGCCGATTTGGGCCTCATTTTTTGTCAAAATATTCAATTACCAATATAATATCTCCTTTATCGGCCTTCGGCGACTTTGGGGGCTCATATTTCAAGCAAATTAAATTGAAAATATAATTTGCCTCTTTATTGCCGTTCGGCGATTTTCGGGCTCATTTGTTCAATAAAATTAAATTTTTCAAATATAAAAATTTCCTTTATCGGCCCGATTGGGGGGCTCCTTTTTCAACCAACAATAAAGATGTTTTTAGGTAGATGCTGAAATCGAAGGGCTCGATCGCAGGATTTCTTTTTCAGGCAAAAATTCTCTCAAACATGGGCTACGATTTTCCTACTTAATACCCTTAATTAGTTAAACCCCTTCATTACCTAAAATCCGTGTAATTGAATAAGATCCCTTAACCCTTTAATACCTCATACGGTATTGTAATACCCTCTTAATTAATTGCACGCCAAACCCTTCTTGAATTATCTACTTGCCCCTATGGTTGTTCTCGATCCCAAACCTTATTAATATATTCACCCCTCCATACCCCCTCATTTTGTACCGAAATCCCCCCTCCTCAATTATTTGTTGCCTTTAAAACCCAAAAAAAATTAGAGCGACCAGGCATAAAAAAAAATTCACATTTATTAGAGCAGAGCAGAGCAAACAGAATTTTGTCTTTAGAGAGAGCAGAGCAGAGCCAGTCAGAAATTTATTTTCGGTTCCTCTACCAGAGCAGAGCAAATCCATGTCAAAATACTGCTCCTAGGCAGAGCACGAGCAGAGCGAACCGGAAAAAAAAATGTGCTAGAGCAGAGCAAACGATTTCAAAAATTGCCGTACCCCTTGGTCAGAATATGGACTCGCAGATTCACATTAGAAATTAATTTATTTTAAATCCAGAGAGAAAAAAATATTTGAATCTCTTTCGGCGCACTTATCTGATCGGTCAGCATATTATTTTCAAATCGATACCATTTTTCTCACAGTATTTTACGCTGCGCAAAATCTGTGAGAAACAAATAATTATTTATTTATTTGGCCAATCAGAAGGGAGGGTAAAATCATGGGAAAATTCTGAATGGACTCGTATAGTATTTATAATAAAAATTAATAAAATCAATCAAAAAGTGTCCACACTGTCACTTGATTAATATATTAAATAAGAAATAATAATAAAAAGTGTATTAATCTGCTTTTAATTGGAAAAATAGCAATTTTTCATAGAAATTCGTGATTTTTTCATCATTTTTTTTTACTTTTTTCAAAATAACTTCTGATTGATGATATATAGATTTAATCCGATTAAAGTGTGCCGTGAGGCACATACTTGTTCGTTGGTACGCATAAAAACAAAATTTGTGAAGACTACGATGGGCACGTATCACGGGATATGCTACACCTTGGTTTTCCAACTATATTTCCAGAACTGAAAATCAAAATTGTATAATTTCAATTGATTGATGCAAAAATATAACTTTTCAACTTTTTATTGCAAAAGTAATTGGAGCTTCAACTGCTTTGAGCGTTCTGTAATTAACGTCAAAAGTAGAGCCGATATATCGGCTCTGGTGCCTTGCCGGAGCATTTTTTTTTGTTATTCCAGGGGTTAACTGTACATATTCAAAAAGTCATCAAACTCAAGAATTTTCCACTCAATTTTTCCCGCTAAAAAGTCTTTTTAATTGCTGTCAGCGGAAAATCCAGCCAAATCTTTTTTTATCTGCGTTATTTGCCAAAATTGTCCATTTTCACGCTTTGAAACCTTAGAAACCAATAAGGCAAACAAATTATTTACACGCAACTGACAAGACCAACAGGCTGTCACGGTGGATCAACAAATTGCATCAAACGATATTTGTCTAATACCACGTTCGGGCGCTAAAGAGTCACTTAAAACTATTGTCCACACTATTGATAAACTATTGTTGAACTCTTCCTAAACCACTTCTTATGTACGACTATAGAATAAATCTTGAAACTTAAATAAAAAACTGTGAAAAATATATTTATGGTGACCACGAGAGACTAAATTCAAGAGATATCAGAAAAATAAAATTCTGAAAAAAATTGAAGAAAAAAAAAATTTAAGGGGGTTCCCAACGGTATGAAAGTTGTTTTCGAATGTCTTTTCACAGAAATACGGTGAGAGCTACAAACTTCTATTTAGTATGGCTGGAATGATCGCAACCTCGGCTGCAAGTCATATGATTTTGAAATTTATACTTAATGGCATTTTACTAGTAAACCGAATTGAAAACCAGTAATTTAAAATGTAGAAAAATCTTCAGCGGATTCAAAAAACACGAAAAAAATGTGAAAATTCTTGAGATTATGTAAAGCTGCCGAAGCAAACTACTGTAAGGCCGAAATTTTTATTTTTATTTTTCAAACTCTAGAATTTTCTCAAAAAACTTAGATTTTGACAAGTGTCGCCATAAAATTGTCAGCGCCTTGAGTTTTCATTAAATATTTTTTTGCATTTTTATATCTCGAACAAATCGTGTAGGTAAACTGGCGAAACAAATTTTTTAAAAATTAATCTCACTTTCATTCCAGAGGCGCGCAACTTTAAAATGTTGAAAAAAATGATCAAAATTTTGAAAAATTAGGGTCATCTTTAGGTTGATTTTTGGTTGTAAACAAAGTAAATGAGTTTCGGTTTTTGTCAATTATTGAATCAACAAACAATTCTGATTAATTGTGAGAAAAAACAGATAATTTGTTTGTTCGAAACAAAGAGAAATATCAGACAGATTCCCCGCGCTCCCTAGTGAGTGTTCAATTTTGCAAAAAACACAAATGAAAAAATTATCGAACTGTTGATTAAACGATTTCAAGTTATCTCACGGCTAACAGATTAACACCATTGAATTGGTTATAATTTTTGTTATTTGAAAGAATGTCCAAAAAATTATTTTACAACATTTCAAAATCGAATTTATTATGAGTCGTTTCATGCTGTTGGGAACCCCCTTGATCAAGAATATTCACCTGAAACTCCTGCCACGAAATAAAATCCCAAACTCAGAAAATGGACTCACAAACTTTATCAGTACACCTAATCTCCGTCATATCCAGTTTTGGCTCTTTCAGATCTTCCCAAAAAATCAAAATCCACCACAACAGAAATTTACTCTCAGATGTTATGAAAGAAATCCAAAATACCCTCGATCAATTCTACACCCTGACGGATTTTGCTATGAACTCGTATAAAGTATCAACAGATGCAAAAATTCTTATAATTTCGGAAAACGCAAGAGATTGTTGGTTCAAAAAAATTTTTCGCCAGATTTTCTTGCAAAACAATTTAGAAATGCGCAAATTGGATTCTAATGGAATAATATATTTTATAAAAGAAACCATCGGTGTAGATAGCAATAAGAAACGTTGCCAAAAATCAAATGAAATTCTCAGTGAAACAACTCGAAACCCCGAAGAAAAATTTTCTAAATTTTATTTTCGTATTCAGGCAATCGCCGAGGACATTATTGATGCCGATCCCGCAATTAAAAAATATTTTCTTGAAAAAACATTCAATGAAAATGTCACGCCATCGATGAGGTCGTTTTTACTGGAGCAAAATAGTTCAAAGAAGTCAATCGAGGATATTTCTTAACTCTTGGATAAATGTAAGAAATATCGAAAAACCCAAAATTCGAATCAAATTTCAGCCGAAACCTCCGATTTACCGATCGAAAATTTAACAAAAATGATCGGTGCCCTAGCGGAACAAAACAATTCCCTTTCCAAACAGAACAAATCGATGATAAGCTTGATGAAAAGCAAATTTTCGGATGTTGAAAAACCAGCCATCAAATTAAAACTAAAACCATTCAGCAGAAATCCCCTAAAAACGATAACAAATATCCGACTTATTGGGAATTAAATAAAATTAGATTTCCGGTGCGCTGCGAAAATGCGGATATAACGGCCACCGCGGATCTAAATGCCGCAATACCAGATCAAGCTGTAACGTTTGTGGAAAAAAAGGTCTTATTGTGTACGCCTGCCAAGATCGATCAAACTTCAACAAAAATTCGACAAAAAACTAATTTCGGGAACTGATTTGCTTACAAAATCAGTCCATTCTGGCCTAGCTGGTGACCATCTTACAACCACAACTTCAATCAACTCAAATTGTAGAGTTAACTCCAAAGAAATAAAATTTTCACCTGTCAAATCAATGAACAACAACCGATGCCTTTCAACAAACAACTTCACTTCCGATTTAACTCCTACGTGTTAAAATCATGCTGATCTTTCAAAAAAATTTTCAGCAATCTCAAACAAATATAAAACCAACGCAAAATGTAGCGTTGACCGTCAAAAAACTGACGTTTTGTCAAAAAATACATTTTCAAACAATTTGAAAACTTCAGGCATCAACTCAATCTCCGCCACAGGCATCACCTTCAGCAGTGATATAAAGACAACCAATTTAAACATTGACATAAAGACGAAAGATCCAGGCCAAAAAAATAACTCCATCTCCACCACTTTCGGCCAGAAATACTTCATGCGATCAAAACTGGAAAATTCCGTCTTCGACCTTCTTCTTGACACAGGCTCGCAGGTCAATGTATTACCGCGCCGTTGCCTGACAGCTTCAACCTTAAAAACCCGGTAACCATCTGAATTGGACCTAAAATCGTACAGCTCGACATCCAGATGGGAAACATTTGTTTGAAAAATGTCGACTTTTATGTAGTTTCAGACCAGTTTTCTCAGAATAACATTATACAGAATGACGTCAAATACGCTAACCTCACTGTCGATGGCTCTGCAAGAGTGAAAGACTACAACTTGAACCTCATAGAAATTGAAAAAATAACAAAAAACAAAATTCTCCAGCTGGAAGCAAGCACACCAACAGTGATTGCACCAAATTCTGAAAAGTTGATCAACTTCCAAAATCGCTATCCCGTCGATGTTGCTGGGGATTATGCTGTAGAAACTCAATCTGCCTGTTCTGGAGTGGATGTTATTTTCGGAAAATCAGCTTCAACCTTCAACAAAAACTGCAGTCATTTCATTAAAAGAATTTGTGACCCTTCAGATCAACCAGTCAACATTCCAGCTGGGGTACGACTTGTGAATTCCGTGCAAGTTATGGTCCCTGACACAAGATTCAAGCAGCCGTTGCTCACAACAAGAAGGATAAAAATTACTTGCAGACATTCAAATAAATTCAAAAAGTACGGAAATTCTAAAAACAGAAGAAATGATTAAGAATTTCCATGATGTTTTCGCCGGCGAAGACGATTATTTGAGCGAGACATCAGCTGCTATATATGACGTCGATACCGAAAACGCAGCTCCACAAGCACAACAGCGATACAGAACGCCTTATTATATCCGGAACGAAATGAGCTAAATAATAACCAAAAATGTAAAATCAGGGCTGATGTCGCCAACCTCATCTTATTGGGCTGCCCCGGTCTTGCTTGTCAAAAAAGCAAATGGAACATGGCGACCAGTATGCGACTATCGTAAGCTCAACAACGTCAACATCAGCGATTCATACCCTTTACCCGAAATAAACGACTTGATAACGGGGCTTGCAGAATCGAAGTATTATTCGATATCCGACGTTTTTTCGGGTTTTCATCAATTCCTTGCACAGAGCAAGCGAAACAAAAACTTGCAATAACCACCGAGCTCGGCCAGTTAACCTGGAATAGAATGCCAATGGGCGCAAAAAATTGTCCTGCAGTGTTCCAGCGTTTGATGGATAAAGCTTTTAGAAAAATTCCAAAATCCCAGCTCATAATTTATTTGAATGATTTGTTAGTACATGCATCAACTAAAACTTAGAATCTTGGCGCTATAGAAGAAACATTCAAAATTCTCCAAGAACACAATTGGAAGCTCCGCGCGGATAAAAATGTTTTGCTTGCAACAAAAGTGAAGTTTTGCGGATTTGAAATCGAAAATGGCAATAAAATGCCTTCACCAACAAAAATCGAAGTAATTCAAAATTTGAAAGCTCCAAGTTCGAAGTAGGAGGCTCAATCTGTTTTTGGCCTGCTTAATTACCATATAACCTTTATCCCAAACTTTGCAACAAAAGTCGCGCCCATTACCAAAACTTACCGTGGAGGGTTAAAATGGACGCCTGATTCTGAAATTTTATTAAAAAATCTGAAAACTGCTGTTGGTAACGCTGCATTATAATTAAAAATTCCAAATATGAATAATGCGCAGTTTGTTTAGGAAACCGATGCATCAAACACCGGCCACGGGGCTGTACTTTTTATCTGCAGCAACGATAAGTTAAATGCTCACCATGGTCTGCAGTGCCTAAGACCCGTTGAATACCAAGCGGTATGTTCACACCATCTCAATTAAAGTACCAGACGATGGAAAAAGAATTGTGCTGCGGGCAAATTGCACTTTTCAAATTTAACCATTTTCTGATAGGTAGAAACTTCACTTGGCGAACCGACAACGCATGTTTAACCTGGGCATCAAGAATTAAAAGCAAGAATTTTGAAATCAGTAGTTGGCTTGCAATTATTGCGCAATTTGACTTTACAATCGAATTAAAACCCTCATAAAGCATGAAAATCAGTGATTGTCTATCAAGACAATTGCGTGAGCTTAATTCCCTTCGAATAATTAAGCGAAATCTAGCTGGACTTCGAAATACCGACCCGATACTTAGTCTGGTAGAAACCTATGTTGAAAGTCACCGGTGGCGGAACCTACCTGATCCTGATTTTCTGCCATTTTTGAAAAACCGTCAAAACTTGTTTTTTTGCAGCAATGGGGAACCGACATTATTCAAGTCTATCATGATAAGAATGGCTACCAAGGCGAACAACAGTGCATCAAACAGTTGACAAGGAAGTACTTTTGACCTGGGCTCAGCCGTGATGTTAAAAAATACATTCAATCTTGCCATCCATGTCAGATCACAAAACTCAACTTGCACCCTAAACAAGCTTCACAGGAGTGTCCGAACTCCAGATGACGTATCGGAATTTTTGGGCATTTGATTTACACTGGGTGCACCCTTATCCGTACGCACCCTTATCCGTGGATGTACCCTTATCCGTAGGGATTTTTGAAAGTTGACGAAACACCCTTTCCGTACGCCCTTATCGCTACGGTAAAAATTAGAGAACAATTTTCCAGATTTTCGTAAATTTCCTAGATTTTTCAAAATTAAAAATACTAGCTAACTTGGCACGTTTTTAGAACTATTTTGGTTGAATATAGACTTTACAATCAACAAAATAAATTTCTATGTTTTTTTGAATAAATCAGTTAATTTCAGTTGTTTCTTGGTTTTGCATAACCGATGCAGAATCTCCGGCTTGATAATCTTTTTCGTCCATTATTTGTTCCTGAATTTAAAGCCAGAAGGGCAAGTCAACGGATTTTTCGTTAAAATTATTGATACAACTTGTAATGTCACTGGTCACGTTCAAATTTGATTTAGTATGTCTTCTTTGTTCTGCAAATTATCCTTGGGTAGACTTCGCAACAAAGGACTCATATCTCCCGCCATATCCTTATTATCCCCGGTAACACTAAAAACTTATTCCCTATTCTTTTAAAAGGCAATAAGTTTTTTGTGTTACCGGGGATAATAATGGATATATACTACGATATTTCAGACAGCGAGCATTTCTGGGTTTTCTTCGCTGTAAGTGATTATTTTCACCTTTAAAGGTAATGTCGGCCTTTTCAATTTCTTTGGCTTTTTATCCTGACTATTTTTAAACAAAAGTTGAAGAAATCAAAATTCCATATCTAGAATTTCGTTATTCAAACATTAAGGTGTGGGGCACGATAATTGAGATTCTCCAGAAAACTTTTTTGATTGCCCCATTTTGTAGAGAATTTTCCACTGAGTTTTTTAAAGCGTAGGATTTTTTCTGAATTTAATTTTTTCAAAAAAAAGTAGTTTGAGATTTTTGAAGAAAATTCTGAGAAATTTGGAAGTGAAGGTACCAATTTCGATCTAGAATTTTAATTGTCACCTTCCAAATTGTGAATGTAGACACTTAACTCGAAATACTGCCAAAAAACGTTAAATTTTAATTTTTAATTTTTTTTTAATTTTCAAACAGTTTCAGAATTTCAAGAAAAAACTAGAAATTCACAAGTCGTTCCTGAGACTGATGAGAGGAAAATTCTGGGAAAAAGGCTACCGTTTAGACCTTAATTCAGCCTTTGCGGTGAATTTGAAGCACAAATTGAAAAAATCTACATATTCAAGAGGAGTACGCTTTGCGTGAGGCTCCAAAATACGCTGTTTTGGACGCACTAGAGGCAAATTTGAAAAAAAGGCTACCGTTGTGATGAGTATTTATATCTATATCTAAATTGCCAATATTAATAAAAAAGTGATGAGAGATGAAATGAGGATTAGGCTTTTAGTGCTTTAGGGACGCCTACTAAAAACCATTTTCTGAGCGTAGGTTAAGGTATCAGAGCTCTGAATAGTACTGGCACCTTCCTTTAGAGTCTGTACTACGTATTTGGAAAAAAAATTAATTATTCTCGAGCCGTTTCTCAAAACTTCACTTGAAAAATGTAGTGAAAAGAGCCCAATTATCGTGCCCCACATCCTTAAAGCCTATATTCACGAAAATATTAAAAAAAAAAAAATTTTTGCTCTTTTTTTCACTCGACCCCGAATAAGGTCTGGCTGATTACTACAAAAATCCGACCTCGAAAAAGGCCTTTGATTAACTCAAAGGCACATTTTATATTCCGCCTGAATTTTGCTCAGAATACTTCGACGAATTCCATAGAAGCAATAAACAGAAAACTCAAAAGTGCCTGTAATGATGGTAAAATTTCTTTGGATCGCGCTTGTGAAATTTAGTGCAATTTAAAAGCGCAATTCAGATCAGAATATGAATTTAAAGTTCTACAAAATTGTATGAATCCTCGTAAAAATGTGACAATTTAAAATAATAAAATAAAAATAAATATAATGAGAGAATTTTTTAGATTTGATACATATTTAGTACTATGAATACTTTAGCATTCTAGATCGGCGAACTTTAACTTGACGTGGATTTTATTTTAAGTGAAGCTAATCAAACTGTCTTTGATTATTTTTTTTCAATTTTGTCTCTTTTGGATCAATTTTTATTCTGAGTTAATTTACGTTGGTAATCTGATAAATAATTATCTTTGTTTGCCATCTATTTCTGTTCCCCATCTCGTAACACACTTTATGAGCTAAATAAACAACAACAAACAAACCCCCCAGTGCACCACGACCCGATATTTGGCCAAAATCAGCTGAGCGTGACTTTTAGGTACTTCTAAAACGGTCATTTTTAAGTCATAAATTAGGACTTTATTGCACGCTGATAAGATCAATGACGTAGAAGGCATGATTTTATTTGAATGTAAATAAAATACATTCACATTCACCCTTTCCTCACGCTTCGCTTTGCGAAACAAATCTTTACAAAAGTTTCATAAAGGGATATCTGAGATATATCATATTTATGAAACTGCCAGATCTCGTCAAAAAACATATATTGGCAAAAAAATCCAATTAATAATTTCAAGACTGATGATTTGGGATCTTGACGAAGATAAAGATTTCAAGTTGAACAAAATTAAAGAAAAAGAATCAAACACAGATAACTGCCAGCAAATTGATGGTGACAAATTTGACAAATGTTTTAATCAGATTCATTCCTTCATTTCAATTATTTAAGATAATAAATAATTCGATACAAACTTTTTCGTAAAAATGAAAATATTCAGAATTCCGTTCAAAACTTTGTTAATTTAATAGATGAAAGATAAAAGTGTTGATTCAAGATGAATCATTCGACACTGTTGAACCTTGTTCGTAAAAACTTAGAAAATTTTGATAGGAATGAAAAAATATTTAAAAAAAACTTTAATTTTTGCAGCAATTTCTAGTGCAGTCCGATAACAAGGTCGCGACAATCTGATTGGTTAGGTACTACAGGATCTGTAGAAGAGATGATAAATTTCGTTTTTTATCTTTATTTGACCCAGAGCGGCTCTTGCAGAGCCGGCTCAAGTAATTTCCTTAGGATAATTATTGTCGAACTTGAAATTAGTTTTTTTAATAAATAATATTTCTTAGAATATAAATATTAAATATATAAATTAAAATAATATATTGATTATATCAAGAAGCCTTTTTTCAAATTTCAAAATAACCAGTTATGGGAATCATTATTTCTGCGAAAGTAGGTTTTTAATAAATCATCAATGGTCTGATCACTTGGTGGCGCAGTTTCTTCTAGGGCCCGGTGGTTGAAAACGGGTATTTTAGACGTTTTTGAAAATACTGCTTGTGTCACTCCCGATTTCAAATAATTTCTACATGAATCATATAGTTTGAAACGCTAGAGCTCAAGTCGTGGCTTGAAGCCTGCTCATTGGCTCAGACAGGGTTTCTTGATTTAGGGTCCCTCACAAATTTCGATTGACATTTTATTAAACTTGTTTTTTTCTTTTTTATTATTTATTCACAGGCAAATTTTAGAATCTTTTTCAGAGTAACGTCAACAAGTCAAAAATAAAAGTGTTTAAAAAGATCAATCAAATGGTTTCTGTAACTGTACATAAATATGCATTATTTAATTCTGAGGAATTTATGGAAAAAATATAACTTTTGAAAATACGTCAGAATTTGGGAGCATATTGGCGTAAAATTCATAAAAGTTAATTTGAAAAATCTTATTGTTGGAATCTTCGAACGCAAAAATCAAGCATAAAACCTTCAAATATACAACTTATTTAATTTATGGTAAGGCTTAAATCGGTTCTTAAATGATAAATGGGGCAGATATTACCTAGCAATTTTTCAAAATGACTTATTTATAATAAATAAAGAATTGGGGACCTTTTTAATTTCATTTACTTCGTTTTATTCTCCGAATTTAAAAAAGCAAAAAAAAAATTATCAGGAACAGGAGTACCTGAAAGTGGAAGTGTCACGCGAGTCACACGACTTAATAGCCCCACGCAAGAAACATATGACGTATAATTTTGCGCGCGAAACTATAAAAAGCTCAACCTCACATTTTTTTGTCAAAATGTCCTACACTAACCGTGTTATCAATTCAGTCCCAATTTACCTCATTCATTCGAAATAGCTCTCAAAAATTATTGGTTAAAAAATATAGCACTTGCTTTAAGGGGGTCGGTGCATTGTGACAGATTTGCACTTTTTTCAGTTTTTTTTGTCTTGATTGGAAACTTTTTGCCACTTCATAATTTTCAAATAAAAAGTTTTTCAAACGTAAGTTGCCACTTTTGAGCTCACTTTGTTTAATCTGATTTTTTTTCAGATCGATTATTTTTACTTTATAAATCGTCTTTTGAGAAAACACTCAAAAAACGCGCGTTTGCTATCAAAGGTGTCTAAATTACAATAAAATTTCTTTTTTATTAATCAGGAGCTTCAAAAAATGCTCTCGACCACCATCGAACATTTAAATAATTTTATTGAATATGATTTCTACGTCAAAATCGAAAATTTCCAAAAAAAGGCGAAAAAAAAGAAATTATAGCACATCGAAAGAAATATTTATTTTCATGAGTTTAATTTATAATATTTCACGTGGTGGATGGGTCGACTTACCAATTGAGCAAGTCTCGGTGAAATATTGTTTTTTTAATTCTTGATTTTGCGCAAATCATATTTTCATTCAAAAAAGTATGATTCAGAGTATAAACAAGAGCAAAGAAACAAAACGAGGACATATTTGATTAAAGATAAAGTAGGCATTCTCAATATTTTCAGCTGATGATTCCAGAAAAATTAGTTGAAAAATTTTGAACCAGAAATGGGGAAAATTTTCCAAATATTTCCAAAAAGTTTCGACCAAAAATCTCAAA
>SCLH01000975.1:118228-132225 GCA_004367855.1 Oikopleura vanhoeffeni | reverse complement strand
TTTAAATTTTTAATTGGGTCAAAAATTTCACAAATATGTCATCAAATTTTTAGACCTAAAAGAGTTAATGCTCATGGAAAAAAAGAAAAAATCTGTGGCACTTTTAAAATATTTTGAGATGTTAAGCAAACTCCACAATTAATGTATTTTGAAAAATGAAAACAAATTCTACACTGCCACCTTGCGGTGAAAAATTTCGTTAAACAAATCTGTAGTGAGGTTCGATGAGTGAGTGAATTAATTGTAAAATAAGCTTTTTTGAAGATTTACATAAGGAAGTTTAGCCTTGCAATCGTGGAGTTCATAGTACTAAATAAAGCGACCTTTTAAGGCAACCAATTCTTTCAAAGCAGGCGAAAAGATTAAATATTTTTTTAGTTTTAGCAACAGCGACACATCCTATTTTTCTTTTTCTTTATAGCTTTTGCACTTGTATCTTCGCTATCGCTGATTTCTACTTGTGTTTTTTCAGAAACAATGTCTGTGTGAATACCGTTTTCTTTCTTTAGGCTGTCAACGTCAGCTTCTGGTGTTTCCATTGGGAGGTTTTCGTCTGGAACTTGAACTATTTCGACCGCCGAACGAACAGGTTTTTCTGGAACCACAATTTCTAACGCAACAATTTCCGAAGCCCCAATTTCTGAAAATTTATTTAGTTATGGTCAAGTTAAAAAAAGCGATATCGTATTTAATTATTTTTAAAGACAAAAAAAAAATTATTATTGCTTCGAAAAACTCGATTCTTTCGAAACAAAAAAATCCCCAATTAGCCATCAAAATAATCGTTTAATTGATTGGGCAAATACAGATTAATTTATGTAAAGAAGTTCGAGGCAATATTAAAAATATAAAAATAATTTTCGAAATTTTGATTGAAAACTCATTTTTCAACATTTTGATAAAAAGGAAACAATTTAAATCATATTTTTATCCAAGTATACGTTAGCGAAAATATAAACTATTAATTTGAAGGCGTCAACAATTATTCGTAAGGAAAAAATATGAAAATAATTTTTTTCTTCTTTTACGAAAATTTTTTTTTATGAGATAATATCGTAGAAAGATAATTTTTGTCCAAAACCTTTAATGGGAGAAGAACGGTTATGAAATCAGTTTCACATATAAATATAAAAAATTAGCGCCTGATAATTTGCCGCCGTATCAGACGTTCTGCGATATTTTTCGGCTCCCAATAACAACGGCAAAAGTCCTTTAATCAAGTTTGTGCCCCAAAAAATAACAAAGAAAATTAGTGAAGGGACCCGTCGCGCCGCGTTGTTTGTGTCCGACTTTTACCAGGTGTTCAAAAGTAAACAGTATCAATTACCAATATTACTTACATGCAGGGGTCGGCACAAGATTTGAAAATTTCCTGTCCTCGTCTGAGGCAGGCAAAATTTCAAATTTTCTGTCCTGTCCTAACCAGTCCTGTCCCTAGGACAGGTATCTGTCCTGTCCTGAAGGCGGGAAAATTTAAATATTTTCTGTCCTTGCCTGTCCAGTCCTGTCCTAGGACACCCGTGTTTTTGTGAATAATACTAACCAGTTTAAGAATTTCTAAAACTAGTCGGTGAAATTCAGCACAAAATATTGAAATTCAGTGAAATATATTATATCAGTGATGATTCCATGATAATATATTATTTTTGCACAAGTGAAAATTGTTTTCCACAGGACACGAAATTAGGAGCAGGTTTTATTATTTTCTGTCCTTGTCCTATCCTGTCCTCGGGTCTAGGACAGAAATTAGGACAGGTTTTAATATTTTCTGTCCTTGTCCTTTCCTGAATTTCAGGACAGGACAGGTGGACAAGGACAGGACAGGTATTGCCGACCCCTGCTTACATGTTACTTATTTGTATATCAATAATACTTGAGTTGTTATTTTGCACAAAAATAAATAATAATCATTTATATTTTTGCAAGAAATTACCTTTTTCGAGAGAAAATCGAAATAAATTTGATGTGTGAAAATCAAAAAAATTGAAAAATTCAGATTTTATGAATTTTTTTTTCATTTTTTGCCACATAAAGTTAATCTTAAAATCATGGTGGCAAAATCCTTGAAATCAAATTTTTTTTATTTTTTCAAGTTTAAATCTCATTTTAATTTTTCCAGGTTCCCGATTTCGGGTCGACAACATTGCTTCATCTCAAGAACTACAAAAAATAGGGAAACGAAAAATAAGCCAAAAGATAGAGAATTGCAAAAACAGCGATCATTTTGAATAAAAATGTGATCAGAAAAAGCTAACTTTAAAAGAGGGCTCGCAAGTCACATTGGCCAGCGCTGAGTATGTGGGTTCAGGGGGGTACTGCCCGCTGGAATTGAATTTTTTAGATTAAAAATTAGCCATACAGAGCTTTTAAATACTAGTCAGATTAACCATCTTGTAAAACTATCCTAGCACAGCTCCTAAGTCAAAACGGTAAAACTATCTCCTCCTAGGTTTTATGTTGAAATTGGCTGAAATTTTGACATAACTTGCACAAATAGTAGGCCAAACTTCATCTTAGACAGATTTCAAAATATTTTTCTCATTAAACCAGCGACCAGTACCCTCTTAAGGTTATGATATTGTTTAAAATTTAGTTTTTGATTTTGAATTATACATTATTTTTACCTTGAACAATAGATTCTTCTTTCTCAGATGTACTGATCCGATTTTCAATTTCGGACAAAACAGAGTCAGTAAAATTAGTTTCTTCAACCTCCAAAGTTTCATTAGCTGAAATGTTTTTGACCTCAACAGTTTCCTCAGCAATTTTATCTTCTTCCACCTTTTTTTCTTCGACAATTTTTTGGGAAATTTCTTCAAGATTTTCAATCATTGAATTTTCTTGTTCACTGATTATTAAGTCACTTTCCTTATCGGTCGAATCTGGTATTTCAGCAGCAACAAGAGCGGGTTGTTCGGCGATTATCAAAATTGGCGATTTTACTGGCTCATTTTCGGTCTCAGTTTCGGTAGTAGTTTGGTCAGTGTTTGTAGAGCTGATTTGACCAAGGGTATCGGAAGTGGCGATTGTGGAGACGACGGTTAGTTCATCGAAAGCATCGTCGGTTGTGAACTGATCAGAGGTTGGCACTTCACACGTTTCATCAGTCATCGTAACCGTCATCGGTGGTTCACAAGGTTCTGAATATTCAGAATTATTTTTTGATACTTTTTCTTAATACTTGTTATTTTGAACCGTTATCGGATGTACCATGGTATACCAGTTGATCAAAATTTACAGGAAAAAAAGAGTTTCCAGTACCGGAAGTGATATCTCGATGATTTACAAATAATGTACCAAAAGTTGTGCAATCATCGGTTTTCTAAAGACGGTATTTCAAACAAAAGGTAATTTGTAACTTCAAGGTGGCGCTAGAGGCTAAAATTCTTTCGGATATTAATTAGCCTCTATCAACACCTAGCGGTCACCAAAGACCCCTAGTTCATTATATAGTCTCCAGAAAACCGATGATTGCGCATATTTTCGTACATTAAAATAACTGAAATGTCATTTCCGGTACCGGAAGTCATACTTTACCGGTAAATTTTGACTATTGTATACAGTCGATAACGTTGACAAAATAAAAGTATCTAAAAACACTCTTCGCTTTCGAATCGATCAATTCGATTTCTGCTACCGGCATTTAACTCCCATGTCAACCCGCGGACTACAAGGTGACTTTTCTCACCTTTAAATTGATTTTTTCTGAAAAAAAATCTCAAACCAAATAAAAACTGGAAATCAAGGCAAAAAAATCTCTACGAAATATGGAAATAAAGTCGGTAGTACCGACTTGGTACTCATTTTGGAATTTCTTATTTGGAATCGTCTGTATAATAAAATTTTTATTATAAAATACCTGACTGATCAGTAAATCGTGTTGTAACATCTGATTCTGACAATGTTTCCGTCGTTTCTCCATCAGTTGTGGATGGCATTTCTGAAGGTGTTTCGCATAGTTTCAAATCTGCTGTTTCTGTAACTACTTCCGTCATGATACTTGGGACTTCTTCATCGGTTTTTGTCCAAGAGTCTGTTTCTGAGGCCATATTTTTTGCGGGAATTTCTGAGGGAGTATCCATTTCCGGTGAAATTTCAACTGTTTCAGCGGTTAGTTCCGAAATTTGAATCTCGTCGGTATTTTGGGGAACATCGGCTGTAATTGAGGATGTTTCATTTAGAGGAGATGTTAAAACTTCATCATCTGGCATTGGTGGAGCATCAGTAGTGTTGGAATCGGGTGTTGCGACATCCCCTTCGACAATAAATGTTAAAAATTAGGTATACTTATTCGATTTGATAAGACGGATTTGTAATTTTTTATGATTATCTGAGAAGCTTTGAGCCATTGCTTAGAGCATAGTCTGCTCATTACAGGTGTACGGTAAACCTGTAATGATCAGTCGACCAGAATATTGCCATTTCAATTTTTAACGGTATACGGTATAATACGGTCTACTGGTTAAAAAGTTGAAATGGTATTATTCCTACCAATCGAACAGTTCTGAAAAATGTTTGGGCCCAGGGATCGGCAAAAGCTGGTCGAATTTTTCGGAGTTCATATGACATTATGTGTCCGAAATTTAAAATGACTCACTTTGAGTCATGTCACATGACACAACATATTAATAAAAAACTGATATTTATCAAGAGTGACTGATGTCAATGAATTATCACTGATAATTTATCAATCAAATTGTTTTTTTTACAGTTCTCGCTCCATTTCTGGTACACCCCTGACTGGTAGAAACTCTCTAACTGGAAAAAGTTTTTGGAAATGTTTTTAAATTTCTGCTAATATGAAAACACCGTAACTTACGGACCACAAGTTATGGTCCATAAGTAGAGTGCGCAGCGGGCGAATTTCTAATTTTCAAACGGTTGATATCACCGTAAACGTAAAAAGTTGCGCCTAACCTTAACCCTTGTGAGCATATAAAAAAANAGATTCTACGATCCCGTTTTTTGCCTTTTTTGGATGATTTTAGGTATGCTGGAGCCACAATTGTGGCTCTGTGCTCACAAGGGTTAACCGTTCATGAAAATATTTTTGCGATCTGGAGGTTATCACCATCGAAAAGACGAAATTTGCCCGATGCGCATCTGAATCATAGCCTATGATTCATAGGGCTGATTTGCGGGAAGAACTCTGAAACGTATTTTTTTTCTTTGTTCATAGATTTCTTCGAATAATTATGGTTTTCGAAATATCAAATGAGTACAAGTTGAAGAAGTTTTGATTTTATTTCAAACTGCTGGCTGTATTTGATTTTTGCTAAACACTGTGTATAATACACAACACTTTCTATAAAAATAATAATTGAAATAAAAAACAAAGCATTTTTAATTAACAATGTAGCTAAAGCAAGGAATTCTTAAGCAAGAGATGTTCCTTAACTCGTACAATTATTTGAGCTCGGTATTTGTACCAGTTACGAAGCGAGGAATGTAACAAAATTAATTAAGTATTGTTTTTACGTGAATTAAATTGTAAAAATATGAATATTTATCAATAACCGATACTAACTAATAATAAACAATAATACAGGGGGTTACTTAATATCGCCGAAAGTTTGAAAAAATTCAGCGATATCCCTTATCACCTTTTGGTTAGAATGCGTAGCCACTACTCCTTTTAACGTGTGATTTTAACGTTTGTGGCTACGCATTCTAACCAAAAGGTGATAAAGGGATATGGCCCATACGGGGCCCATATGGGGATAGGAATAGATTTTTTTTCGTTTAAAAATAAAAAATGCGTGGCGTTCAAAATGAAGTAATATTTCAAGAGTTTTTTTTAATTTTTAAATGAGTTTTACAATAGCTTCAAAGAAACTAAATTTAAACTAAATTTAAATAATATCAAACTATAGCTACACCATCTTACCCTATACTGATGAAGAAAACGGTATGAGGCTATTGCCATCAAATTTATAATCCGCTCTAAACAAACAAATTGAACGTAAAGCAGTTTCAATAATTTAACACTTCACTTTTCGACAAACTAATGTTTAACAAAATGGGCTATTCACAACCGACTTATAAAGGTTGCCCATTTTGTTTACCTTTTGTTGAAATTTCCTTAAATTCTCTAGAACGTTTCGTAAATGTTTTTCACATTATTATCATTTGATTTATAACTGTACTGAAAGATGAATTAAAACGTCGAAATAATATACAATAAAGAAAACCTATATGTATAAATTTAAAGCATGTAGAATTCGTACTCAACTTAACGCAATCAAATAACAATTCAAAAAAGTAGATTTTGTTAATTTTATCTTTGGATTATGACGTCATTCATGATACGCTGAGAGTAATTTGTAATAAAATCCTCAAGCGACCACGCAATTTCCGCGATATAGGCACTGGCAGCAATTGAGCTGAAAACCGAGAAAATGCGTAGGTTTTTCGGCGATATCGGGCCTCTCCCTGTAAAAGTTCAAATGAATTATAATTTTCTTAATATTACAAAATCACGAATTTTGAAGCACAGGCTCCTTTAATTGTTCATTACAGGGCGCCCAATATCGCCGAATTCGCCAAAAAAAACCTTCGCAATTTCACGATTTTTAGCTAAAATACTTCTAGTGCCAATATCACCAAAAATGCCCAATATCGCCGAAAATTCCCGATATCGCCGAAAATTCCCGATACCGCCGAATTTCCTTGAGATTTACGTTACAAATTACTTTTTGTGCGTTATGAGTGACGTCATTCTCATGATTGAATTTCCAAAATTTACTTTTTCAACTTTAATTTGATTGCGTTCGGTGGAGTAATAATCCAGGAGTATTAAATTCTACGCATTTTTGTGACTCACTTCATTCGAACCTGCTTTGACATATCACGTCCTTTCGAACGTCTACGCGTTTTTATTTTTGAACGAGAAAAAGTTATTTCTGTCCCCATATCGCTCAATGTGCACATATCGACGTAATTTGGCAGAAAACTTTCGGCGATATTGCTCCTCCCCTGTTTCAATTGAAATTATCAATATGATAAAAATATTACTTTATAATTTGATTTTAAACTAGTAGCTTTTATTTACAAACCTTCATGATTAATTTGATTTTCATCGTTCTGAAATGGTAGAGGTAAAATAACATGTGATTCGATTTGTGCGTTTGGTGATGTGAAGGATCCCGCAGGACTCGAGAGTAGGATAGAGCGTTCATGCAAAGAAACCTTTTATAATTAAAATTTAATTAACCGTGCAAATTGTAATCATTCAGAATAATAATTAAAATTAGTTACCCGCCAAAAAATTGAAGGATATTTTTGGCTGCAAAAATGCGTTATGATGAAAAATCAAGTAAATTAAATTTTTTAAGCATCATATTTTTACTTCGGCAAGTTTAATAACTAGTTAAATACATGAACCTGAATTAAGTGTGAATTAATCAATCAATGTTATAATTATAATATTGGCTGCGTGGTATCATAAAATACCTTTCACAAATCCTTTATTTCTGAAAAACATATTATTGACTGAAGTTTCATCGATTACAACATTTTCAAAGTGAAGATTTTACAAGGTTAAATTGTAAAATCAAGCTTTTTACAAAGCACCGTCTTATAATAAGAAAAAGTGACTTTTGACCACCCAAAACAGTGTGGTTTGTTTAGAAAAATTCTGACACCAGCTAAAAAAACTAAACTTGGATACTAAATTTTCAGAACCCTTTGACTTTTTTCGCAAGCACCATTATTTTGCTCGGTCGGTCCACTTAAATATTTTATTTCGTATTTGAGTCATTATTTTTCAGACTACTTGAGGGGGTAGGTAATTTGAGAATAGCCGTTCTGCTATTTTGACTAAGAGACTTCTAAGTTTGAGGATTTCTTTATTTATTCAATAAGGCAAAACATAACTTGATAGTAAACGTGCAGAACGGCGAGTTTATATAGCACAGAAATATTACTCAACGGAAGGTGGCCAGCCGTTATGGTCAATTGACCAGTAAGTTTGGGTTTTAGAAACCAGAAAATATGGTTGAAGTATTTATGACGATTGATTACTGCGTCACGGAAGAATAGAATGCGGTATTTTATGGCGTTAAGCACGTATGCGTATTTCTCTAATTATACAATTAGAGAAAATACAAATGTGTATCCTTCAAATTGTCGTTTTTTAAAGCCCTTAATAGAATTAATTTATGATAAATTAATATCGGTTATGACTAAAGTTCACCCAAGGAATCTCATGATGACAATTTTTTTTTCAAAACCATCTAGAACAACATCTAGCATTTTGAAAATTCGAATTTTTTTGCTCTCAACCGCATAAAACCGGTATTCCACCATGATATGAACATTTTTTATTGATGAATATGACCCGCCTAAAACTATGCATGACATTAAAATTATCGAAAATGTCTTAATCCAATTCTAGAAATTTCCATTATTTTTAAGCAAAAATGTTAAACCTAATTATCGAATTTGAAGCTGATTGGTTCACAATTTCAATTAGCTGTAAGGAGTTTTTTTTATCAGTGATTTATCAGCTTCAATTTGGTAGTACTTTTGTTTCGATCAAACGAATTTTTTAGAACTTTTATTTCCGGTTCACTTAAAATCAAATTTCTAGAATTCCAGGACAAAATTCATAAATCCAAGCCAAACATATTGACGACACTTTATTCATCTACCTTAGTCGAAAAAACAGTCGTATTCTTAACATCCGTCTAAAAGAAGTATCAGTTTGACGACGAAAAATTGTAAAAATCGGTGTTCAAGAGGGATTCTAGAAAATACAAGAGCCAAATTCAAGAAAATGGGCCAAACATATTAGTTTACTTAGAAATCTCGTACTCTGTGTGAATTTTCAGACGCGTTGTATGTCGGGCCTGATAGAAGTATAACTTAGAAAAAGCTTGGGTGTTCTAGAATTGACCCTGCACCTGGTGCTGTGGTGATTAAATTATGAGTATGAGATATGGAATCGTTAGACGAAGGCTAGACCTATAAACGAGTATCCTCAGATTTTTTACAACTGCCCTATAATTATTCTCAGGCGTGATTGAAAGGAACCAAAAAGCGACACCTACCCCCTTAATCAATTTTTTTCATATTTGCAACTCTGTAATTTTGCAGAACTGTGTAAAAAAGTCATCAAAAATTTTATAGTCGGAGTGATAATTAAATAATTTCTTATAAACTCAGCACATATAAAATATGTTCTATTTTTCCGAAACCCGTTTATCATGGGTTTAATTTGAGGCCCGAAATTGTCTTCAAACGTGTAGAAAACCATACAAAATAATTGCTCAAAGTTATTTTCTGCTTTTTTCAATTATTTATTTTTTATAATTTATATGTTATTTATAAACATTTTCACTATCCAGAACTTTTTCACTAATGCGTGTTTGTCTTGGCACTTTAATAAAAATATTTGGCTTAGATGAGAAATTAGGCTGTTAAATACAGAATAGTACATTAACTAAAAATATCATTTTCAGGTTTTGTGTCAATAGACGCTGGGAGCAAGCTTCCTAGAAAAAAAGAACGTCCTTAAAGCGCGCCTGGCGAACCTTGATAACTGTATGCTCCCTTAAAAGTCATTTGGGCAAACTTTTGTAACAAAAATTCCTAAGAGTCTGTTCTGATTGAGACACCTCACTGTACAGTATGTCTGTTTTTCGTGCGAAAATTTTCGGAAGGGCGGGGAGAATTGACCCCAATTCATAGAGGATTCTCCGCAACAATCCTTCAATTTTCCCACGAAAAAACATAATGAACGGTATAATTAACGGTTTTTTGAAAAATAAGACAATATTAATAGTTATTACTTAACACAGCCTGAATGATTATTATAGGATGATACATTAAATGGTATTTAAATTAAGAACCGTAAGAATTTTTTTAATATCGTGCCTAATTAATTATTGCATTCTAAAACTTACCTTTTCTGTAACTGTCAACCTTGCTGGGTCATTTCGTGATAAAACAAACCCAGCATCAGAATTTTCCGTCACTGGTGACTGATCATTTTCTTCAACCACTGTTGATAAGGTCGAATTTACATCCACCGTATCCATTTCCGAATAATCTAGATCTTGGATCTTTTCCGAAACTTTTGGTTCGGGGAGGGTTAAAATAATTACTGAGTCACTTTCAATTTCGCCAGATGATTCTTCCGTTAATTTAGGAGCCGTATCAATGTTTTCAGAAACAATATTTGTTTCTGACAGTGTAATTTCGGATAGTTCATTTGAGATCGTCGATTCTGAAACTGGTTCAAGAACTGGATCAACGGGTTCAACAATGGTTTTAGCTGTTTGTTCGACAATTTCCTCAGATATTTCGAGATCTTCATTTACAGCAGAAATTTCAGATTTTACGGCCGATAATTCTTCGGAAACTTCTCCTAAAATAACTTCATCTTCTTCAAGAATTCTAAGTTCTGCAATTTCCGGTCTCGAACCCTTCATTTCAACTATATTTTCTTGTACTGCAATAACTTCAACTATTTTAGGTTCGACTTCCGGTACGGCTTCTGGTACAAAAACAATTTCTTCAACAACTTGCAATTCAACGGTTTCAACTTCCAATCGAGAAACGATTTCAGATGTTTCAATATATTCAACGAGAATTTCTGGTTCCAAAGTAGGTTTTTCAACAGCTCCCGGTGATTCTCGAACTACTTCCGGTACGATTTCGACAATTTCTTTCTTTGATTCTAAAACTTCTGATACAACTTCAGCAATTTCGGGTGTTGATTCTACGACTTCGGTTACACATAGAGCAACTTCGGGTACAGATTTAATAAGTTCTGGTACTAATTCAACAACTTCCGTTATAGGTTCAGCACCGGAGGATTCGATAGTTTCTGGTACGCATTCAATCATTTCCGATACTGATTCAATAATTTCCGGTGCGGATTTAACTACTTCCGGTATAGATTGAGCAACTTCAGCAATTTCAGGTGTCGATTCTACAACTTCGGTGATAGATAAAGCTACTTCCGGTTCGGATTCCATAATTTCTTGTACTGATCCGACAACTTCCGGTACGAATTTGATAATTTCTGGCACAGATTCTACAACCTCCGGTACGGATTCAATAATTTCCGGCACTGATTCGACAACTTCTGTTACCGTTTTAACAACCTCTGGTATGAATTCGACAATTTCTGGTACAAATTCAACAATTTCCGGTACGGTTTTAACAGCCTTGGCCAATTTGACAATTTCGGGTTCCAACTCAATACCTGGTGAAACTTCTGGTTCGCTAATGACCGGTACACTAACTGATTTATCTGCAGTAATTTCCGGCGCGAATTCGATCACTTCGGGCTCAACTATAACTAACTCTGCCACTTTTTCAATAATCACTTCTTTTTCATCGATGATTTCCGAATCAGATTCAATTTCTGGTTCCACCACGGGTTCAGCCAGTTGCCAAATTACTGGTTCAACAACTTGGTGAACTACTGGTTCAACTACTTGCAGAACCAAGGGTTCAACCACTTCCATAACCACTGGCTCAAGTGTTTTTTCAGGTGCTAACGCTTCCACAACTTCCGGTTCGACGGTCATCTTTTTGACCAGTTCTACAGCAACGATTTCAGGAGCAAGTGATTTGACAATGTCTGTCTCAACCAAAGCCAAAACTACCGGTTTGCTGATTTCTGGTTCACTTGCTTTTTCAACCACTGGTTCAACCATAACTGCCGGTTCACTTAATAATTTAGCTACTGGTTCAACCGAACCTACTGGTTGACTGATTTTTAGTTCACTTAAAAATTCAACAACCGGCTCAGCAATAACTTTCTCAGGTGCTATGCAGTCTACAACCACCGGTTCTAATGAAATTTCCACTACCGGTTCTGCAATAATTTCTTCAGCAATAGATTTAACATTTTCAGGTTCTGGTAAACTCTTGGCGGCATCTGAAATATTTAATATAACTTCAGTTTCCTCCCCATCAGAAGATTTATCAGATATTGAAAAAGGGGCAATTTCATCTTTCAAAATCGCAGGAATTTCAGCGCTTGGTTCGTCAGGGACAACCAACTCTTCCGTTTTTTCTTCAGTTACCATCGGTTTATTTTCAAGGACCAAATCAACTACCGCTTTGATATCTTCGTGAACAATTTCTGGGGTCTCAGACACAATATTTTTCACAATATTATCGGTTTCGACAGGTTTTTCAATTTTCATATCGGCGATATCACTCTCAGGAAGTGATTCACTTAAATTATTTTCAATGTTGATATTCGTGGGTATTTCAACATTCTTTTCGCTCGTAGGAATTTCGATTTTTTCAATATCTTCAGAAATAGCTACGGTTTCCTCCTCAAATTTTGTTGGAATAATAGCTTCAGATGAAATTTCTTCTACAGCCGTACTGTCAATAGTGACATTCTCCTCCAATACGAATCTTACTGGCTCAACCGTTATATCTTCAGATTTACTTTCAATTTCCACAGCGGGGTCCATTTCTACTATAGCTAGTTCTTTTTTTACAGTTTCCGCTACTTGTATCGGTTGAATTTCTGGTACTTGGTCAATTACCGGTAATTTAATTTCTGGTCCGACTACTGCTAATTTTGTTTCTGTGGGGCTCACGACTTCGTTTTGGATATCCTTCATGTTTGCCATTGTCTCTGACTCTGATACAGTGCCGGCTTTTTCGATAACGGTAGATACGGACTCGGATGGCAAATCGTCGTCGAGGATATCGCTCAAATCTCCTGTAAATTAAATAATGTTATAAAATATATACAAAATACGTCTAATAACAATACTCAAATTTTTATCTGGGATATTTATCAAATTTAAACATATGATGAAAATAAGTTGAATTTTAAGGGGGTATGCGACTATGATTAAATAGAGACCTTAGAGGCATTAAACATGCTTCAAATTGATACTGGGTGATAATTAAGTGTACGAACCCAATCATGGAAAGGTTTTTTTCGAATTTTTCCTATTTTTTCTAAGTATTTTTTTAAAAATGAAGTTAAAAAACAACGTTTGCTTAAATTCGACACTCAAACTTCAAAATATCGTCTAGAAGCCAACTTTCTCATCAGTGNTTTTTTTTGGAAATTCTTTCGAAAACAACCAAAAAAATCATATTTCGAGTTTTAGCTGGAAATTGCAAAAAAGCCCGTGAGAGTCTCTCACATTTTTTTCTTAGGAATACTTGATAAACATTTGAGCCATTTTGCAAATAAATCCTAGGAGGAGATAGATTTTAAAGTCTGAAATTGTGAAAAACGTCGGTTATTTGGCGTTCTAGAATTGTTTCGTCACCGACTCAAAAAAAAAGCCCGTTAGAAAAGATTGACATACTACCGTTACGTGATCTATAAAAATATGAGCTCTCACAAAAATTTTTTTGGTTTTAATAACTGAAATCTGTGGGTAAAAACCAAATAAAAAATACTTTAACTTTTTTCATGTATTCCTACATATTTTCTGACCGCTGTTTTGAAAAATCATAAAATTTTTATTTTTTTATTTTTTATCGACTTTTTAGAAAAATTATGAAAATTTTCCCCAAATCAAGTCCAAAATTTTTTATTGATAGGTTTTTGAAGTCTCCATAAAAAATCAAGCAGAATCATATATTAAATCTCTGGTATCTATTAAATTGGCGTATGTCAACTAATCGGTAGTCGCGCGTTTATCATTTTGAAACTGTTGATGAAATTTTTAACACTTGACTGTGCACTCGATAAGTGCCATTGGCACTGAATCTTTAGAAATTTCATGGTTGGGAAAAATTCCCAATAAAATGGTGAGTGTAATGGCCCATTTGTTTAATAGTCAAGACATTTTAATACAAAACGCAATTTAAGATCAATTTTCATCTCAAAAAAACTTCGATATATAAGAAATTTTCGACTGTGCAGAGTAATTAGGTAACTTAGGTAATTAAGGTACACCGACAATGTCTGAAGTTTATTATAATGCACAGTGAAAAGTGTTTTTTTTGTATTTTTTAACTATAGTTAATTATGTTTAGAAAATAAAAATGTGACACGA
>SCLH01000975.1:94190-118207 GCA_004367855.1 Oikopleura vanhoeffeni | reverse complement strand
ACCGTCTGGGAGGAGATAGTTTTGCAGTTTGGAAAGGTCCTTTTGTTACGATACTGTACCTATTGGTGTAATCGTGAAAAATAATTGTGATGTACTTTTCGCAAGATTAAGGATAGATCTACAAATCAGCATTTTCGGTTTTCCTCATGAGCTCTAGTTTTCAGTTTATTTCACCGAGAAAATGTCAAATCAGAGTCGCATACCCCCTTAAGTGTAACAAAGAATCTGCAAACTTTAAATTTGAAGACAGACATAAAAATAAAATAAAGGGTCTGAGTCTTTGCGTGTGACTATATTTTAAACTTTGTAACTATAGGTCACGCGCAAAAAATTCAAAAGTCATGATCAACGCAAAATTTCACATAAAATGTTTATCTGATATTTTGAGGCATTACAATTTTCACGACTCCGGAATGGTCAGAAAATTAACTAATCAGGATCATGAATCTTGTCAGGGTCAATAAAGAAATATTCTAATTCCACCCAAAACCAACCAAAATCTTACTTTACAGGGCCCAACTCTTCCGCATAGTGTGAAAGGGGATACATGTATAATGCGTGAATTCATATATTATAATGTAAATGACATAAATTATATCGATCACGAGGCCTCTTGGGCATTTTTGCCACTTTTTAGCCACATTTTAATATAATTCGGCTTTTGAAAACGACTCATCCGATTGAGTTCGTAGAAAGCTCATACTAGGCTGTTATACGTTTTTCAGCATTCGAGCACAAATATTAAGAGAAAAATAAGTAAAATTAATGGTCTGAATCAGACCATTGTTTCAAATTTTTTAACAAAAACTGATAATTAGACAAGTTCAGTAATCTCAGAAAAATCATGAAATGGTCAGATTCAGACCAATTTGAATTTAATTGTATTATTCACTTAATATTTGTGCTCAGTTTGAGTCATTTTAGAACTTAATCGGATGAGTCGTTTTCAAACCGAATTATGTAAAAATTTTGGCTAAAATAGTGGCAAAAATACGCAGGAGGCTCCGTAATCAATATCATTATCCGACCAAAAATCTATAGGCTATAGCTTTAGGCTATATCTTAGCCTATAGCCCACACATAATATCCTCCTCATAACCAACCTTAATAATTGAATGACGTCACTAGAGCCTACGTTAGATCTTTTGGTGCGTTTTGGTTTGACTAAGAATAAAGCGATATCATTAGGCATTACTAGGGTGAGAGAACCTCTTGTTTAAGGTGAAATTAAGATATCAGTGATAATTACTGATTCACTATTAATCCTAATTCGACCCAAAACGCTACAAAATGTCTAACCCGTAATGATAACGGAAAAATCACGCATGATATCGATATATTTTAGCGATTTATCGATATCATGCGTCATTTCAGGCGCCAGAAATATTGTTGCGTTTTAAGTCGAATAAAGGTATTTAATCATAAATTCGACGTGTAATCAATGTTTCACGAAAAAACAACGTTTTGGTACTGTGCATTTTGTCTAAACGGACACTTTCGAAATCCGGTTTTGTCAAAATTCCGGTCCGGCTTAGACAAAATTCACAGTATTACATTTCCAAGCAGATTTTTTTTGTGAAGATAATATGTTTTTAATAGTATGTATCGGCTTAAGGGGTGGCATAAACCCGGCATCCTGGAGTCAATATAACTTACGAAAATAGTAAGTCAGTATATTTTTTATGCTTATTATAGTTAGCTGAACCGATTTAAACATGTTTCAGCTTCATAAAATTATTTTTATCCATTTTTAGGAAAGATTTGATTTTTTGTCCAAAAATTTTTTTGTTTTAATAACTGAAATCTGTGGGTAAAAACCAAATAAAAAATACTTTAACTTTTTTCATGTATTCCTACATATTTTCTGACCGCTGTTGAAAAATCATAAAATTTTTATTTTTTTATTTTTTATCGACTTTTTTAGAAAAATTATGAAAATTTTCCCAAATCAAGTCCAAAATTTTTTATTGATAGGTTTTTGAAGTCTCCATAAAAAAATCAAGCAGAATCATATATTAAATCTTCTGGTATCTATTAAATTGCGTATGTCAACTAATCGGTAGTGCGCGCGTTTATCATTTTGAAACTGTTGATGAAATTTTTAACACTTGACTGTGCACTCGATAAGTGCCATTTGGCACTGAATCTTTAGAAATTTCATGGTTGGGAAAAATTCCCAATAAAATGGTGAGTGTAATAGGCGCCATTTTGTTTTAATAGTCAAGACAATTTTTAATATCAAAACGCATTTAAGATCAATTTTCATCTCAAAAAAACTTCGATATATAAGAAATTTTCGACTGTGCAATCTCTCTCTTTTTTTTAATGAACACTTTTATTGAAGAAAAAAAATAAATTTCCACATTTTTTTTTCTTACATATATTGCTCTGAAAAAATGTACCAATCTGCTTGACTTATGCCACCCCCTTAAGGGGGTTCTGGTCGCTGGTTTTATGAACCCATACATTTGCTTTCATTTAACAACTAAAACGTCAAAATATCATCTCGACGTAAGCCAACTTTCTGATCAGTGTTTCAGTTACTTTTTTTTGAACGTAAGTACAAAAAAATCGAAGCACTTTATTTTCAGAAATTTTCTCGGTGGTCCTTAACCCTCCGAGGCATATATAGCTGTTTGAAAGGCTAAACCCACTTTAAATCAGCCAAAAATGATTAAAAAAATGATCGCAAAAACTTCTCCTTATAATTCATTTTAAAATTCAACAATATGATTCATATTATATGAATCTAAAAATATTTCCTAAAATTTTTTCGGATACTAGGTTCAAATTTGATGACGAATTGATTGAAAGACGATTTTTCGCTTAAGTTTTACTTCCGAAGAAATACTTTTTGATCCAAATTTCGAATTAAAATTTAGAATAAGCCAAATTTTTAGGAAAATGTTTTGAGTACAATTTGCAAGAAAAATTAGCCTTCTCGACATATCTTGAGCAAAAATATTTTTTTGGGAGTAAAATTTCAAAATATCTTATTCTGATATAAGTATAGTCTATACTGTATAGATAAAATGATATTTTTGAAAAAATTATATAATTTGTGAAAATCATGTCAGAGTGGTTACTCTTATACCATATTTGCCTCAATATTGTAATAATAATCAAATAATTTCATTTAAATCGAGAAACTAACAATTTTTTCCTAAAAAACGTGATTTTTCATGAATATTTTGAACTTATTTAAAATATATTTGATTCCCAACAGATATACTCAATCAGACAAAAAGTAATGAGTAAAGCAGAGCACTGCGCAGTTATTCAGATAACCTACATTTTCTGGAGCCTACCATGAGGTAGTATCACGTGGTTTAATTAACTCGCTTTTTCAAAACGTTTTTTTCATTAAGTGCTATATAATATAGCCTATATTTTTTCAGAATATCTAATAAACCAGCCGTTTTTTCGAACATTTGTCGTCAGAAAATCTATCTGAAATTTTGGCAAAAGATACGACTGAAAGCAATAGAAACTTCTGTAGGATTTCTCTTGAAAATTCAATCTCATCGACGAAATATGTATTTTTCTACGTCACATGAAATAATTTCCGAAATAAAATGTGTTTTGATTTTTCGAAAGTGAGCTCAAAAGAAAGCCTGGGAAACTCTGATCTGAAATTTGCCTTACGTCAAATGGATATTTTGAAGTTTTAGTGAGTAAATTCAAACAAGTTAATTTCTATGTTAATTTTGAAAAAAACTTAGATAAGGAACGTGAAAACTTCGGAATTTTTAATGGTTATTTGATTGGTAGTGCATTTTTCAACTACCCACAATCAATTTTAAGCATTTTAATGTCTCTAAGACCTTATAAAATCAGCGACCTATACGGTATAGGCTCTACCACCTTAACTATTTAAAAATAAAGTTCAACATTGGAACGAGTAAAAAAGACAGTGTTGATCAATTTTAATCGATTTGAACCAGTAATCTCATAATTAAAATGGTTAAGTATTATCTCATTAAAGTCGGGAGTGCAAAAAAATGAACTTGATTGCGTCGAACCGGCCACTTCGGCTTGTGTCTAATGTTAAACATATGCACGTGCAATATTAACCCAAGGGAAAAAATAGTCGATTTTGATCATGCCGAAAAAAAAATGCCAACTACTGATTCAAATTTGATTTCTGGCTAACCTTTAATGACGGGTTCTGCGGTTTCTGGTAATTCTGTTTGGATCGTTTCTTGCAAAGAAATATCGGCAATATTTCTCGAACTTTCAATTTCAACAGATTCTGGAGCTGAAATGATTATTTAATGTATCAATTATTATGTGATAATATTATTTACTGTAACAATCAAAAGGATACTGTTATCTTTGGAAGATTTTCTCAAAAAAATAACAATTGTTGGAGGAGTTAAAACGAGATTTGCAACACTAACTGAACATTCGATCACTGGAAATCGTAATTCTCACAACTATTTAATCCGGCCGAGACGATTTTCCCGCTAATCTGGTTCAAAAAATAATTTTTTTATAAAAATTTGCTCCGCTGGAGTGAAGTTCTGTGAATGCTTTAATTTCAGCAAAACTAATTTCAGTTATCGTATGTGTAGCTGGTAAAAAAGCCTTTTATTTTTTGTAAAAACAAACAAACATGATCCCACTTATTTCGAAAATTTCTTCACTTTAATGGGGTGGTCGTCGCAAAATGAGGCTCTAGGAAGAAATTTTCCCAATTTTATTTTTAGGCTTTTTTTATGAAAATATGGAAAATTTACAAAAAATATATACCTGTATAACACATATTAATAATCCTTTTGAATCTTTACAATAGTAGGCATNAGAAAATCATGTCAGAGTGTACTCTTATACCTATATTTGCCTCAATATTGTAATAATAATCAAATAATTTCATTTAAATCGAGAAACTAACCAATTTTTTCCTAAAAAACGTGATTTTTTCATTGAATATTTTGAACTTATTTTAAAATATATTTTGATTCCCAACAGATATACTCAATCAGACAAAAAGTAATGAGTAAAGCAGAGCACTGCGCAGTTATTCAGATAAACCTACATTTTCTGGAGCCTACCATGAGTAGTATCACGTGTGTTAATTAACCTTGCTTTTCAAAACGATTTTTTTCATTAAGTGCTATATAATATAGCCTATATTTTTTCAGAATATCTAATAAAACCGCCGTTTTTTCGAACATTTGTCGTCAGAAAATCTATCTGAAATTTTGGCAAAAGATACGACTGAAAGCAATAGAAACTTCTGTAGGATTTCTCTTTGAAAATTCAAAATCATCGACGAAAATATGTATTTTCTACGTCACATGAAATAATTTCCGAAATAAAATGTGTTTTGATTTTTTCGGAAAGTGAGCTCAAAAAAAAGGCCTGGGAAACTCTGATCTGAAATTTGCCTTACGTCAAGTGGATATTTTGAAGTTTTAGTGAGTAAATTCAAACAAGTTAATTCTATGTTAATTTTGAAAAAAACTTAGATAAGGAAACGTGAAAACTCGGATTTAAGGCATTGGGGGATTCTACCAATCAATTTAAGCATTTTAATGTCTCTAAGACCTTATAAAATCAGCGACCTTATACGGTATAGGCTCTACCACCTTAACTATTTAAAAATAAAGTTCAAACTTGGAACGAGTAAAAAAGACAGTGTTGATCAATTTTAATCGTTTGAACCAGTAATCTCATAATTAAAATGGTTAAGTAATTATCTCTTAAAGTCGGGAGCTGCAAAAAAATGAACTTGATTGCGTCGAACCGGCCACTTCGCTTGTGTCTAATGTTAAACATATGCACGTGCAATATTAACCCAAGGGAAAAAATAGTCGATTTTGATCATGCCGATAAAAAAAATGCCAACTACTGATTCAATTTGATTTCTGGCTAACCTTTAATGACGGGTTCTGCGGTTTCTGGTAATTCTGTTTGGATCGTTCTTGCAAAGAATATCGGCAATATTTTCCGAACTTTCAATTTCACAGATTCTGGAGCTGAAATGATTATTTAATGTATCAAATTATTATGGATAATATTATTTACTGTAACAATCAAAAGGATACTGTATCTTTGGAAGATTTTCTCAAAAAAATAACAATTGTTGGAGGAGTTAAAACGAGATTGCAACACTAACCTGAACATTCGATCACTGGAATCGTAATTCTCACAACTATTTAATCCGGCCGAGACGATTTTCCCGCTAATCTGGTTCAAAAAAATAATTTTTTTTATAAAAATTTGCTCCGCTGGAGTGAAGTTCTGTGAATGCTTTAATTTCAGCAAAACTAATTTCAGTTATCGTATGTGTATGGTAAAAAAGCCTTTTATTTTTAAAAAACAAACAACATGATCCCACTTATTTCGAAAATTTCTTCACTTTAATAGGGTGGTCGTCGCAAAATGAGGCTCTAGGAAAAAATTTTCCCAATTTTATTTTTATTGCTTTTTTTTATGAAAATATGGAAAATTACAAAATATATACCTGTTATAACACATATTAATAATCCTTTTGAATCTTTACAATAGTAGGCATATAATTTGCAAATCACTCGAGCCTACACTCGCGAAATTTACTCCGACCCAATCTGCGAAAATATTCTCAGTACGAAAAAGTTCTGATTTGAAATGATTGTAATAAATCGAAAGCTTATCAATTATTAGTTTTTTCTGAAAAATGCACATATAAACATATTCGAAACCAAAAAGAACACACACTTTTTGATGAGTTCCAAAATATTTCGTAGGAAAAAAGAGTCAGAAATTTAGACAAAACTCAACTCGATAATATGCACGGACTCTCAGCTGCACATTCATGTAGGTTTCGAATGTGTAACTTTTAAATCCAGGAGGAGATACATTTGATTTGAGACCCTAAAAAATATGGTCAAAATACTGTTTTTTGGTGATACTGAGACCAAATCAAAGAATTTTCAGAAAAACTCAACTCGATTATCTGCTCACGTTCTGTCCGGTTAATTTAAGTCATAAATCATAGTTGTACCTTAAACTGCAGGGAGGAGATACATTTTGAAAAAATAATTCCTTCAGTTTTGTAAGCACGTTTCTGACTTTTTTATAGGATGCAAGATTTTTGCTCAAATACATTAGTTAGAGGGAATACTTTGTCCAACAGTTTTTCAATGCGACGACCACCCCCTTAAGGGGGTTCTATAGGTAGCCCATATCTTTCGTACTAAAAGTTGTATTGGCTCAATTGTACGATTTTAAATATCCACCTAGCTTGTTTAATTATATAAAGAAATAAAAATTTGAAAAAACTCAATATTCTGGAATTTAGTTTAGCAAAAATAGTTTTCCATGTAACATGTGAAAAAATACGCCTTCCGTCACGAAAATAGCAGAAAACATTCTTTTTTGTCATCTTTGATCAATTTTTAGTGAGAAAATCGAAAAAATTACAAATAATCTTCTTTCCGCGTTATGATTTCACAGATTATGAGCAAGTTTGTAACATTTCTTAAAAAGGCCAAAAAAATACGGATTTTAAAGAAAAATATGTGCTCCTGGTTAACCTTCATTTACCGGTCAGTTCAACATGCTATCATAAAAACTGAAAATAAGTTCTTCCAGAGATTACGAACTATCATGTCAGAATTTTTTAGTTACTTCCTATGTCTATGCCGCGGCGGTATTCAGCTATTTAAAAAGTCCATTTTGCCTATAGAACCCCCTTAAACGTCACTATAAGGCAGACAATAACTCATTATGTTACAATTTTACGGATTTCTATAAGTTATTTTCACAACCCAGCAAAATAACTGTCCTACAGATTAAGCTGGTCTTGTTTAACTTAAGGGAGTACTGGTCGCATTTAAAGACTCGGACATGAAATTTTCCAGACTCGTTTTATAATGTTTTTTTTCTGAAAATATGGACAAAAATAAGTTGATCAGATGTCTTTTGTCGACCAGTACTCCCTTAAGGGGGTAGTGGTCGCAAAAATGTACTTTTATACTCCACTTTACCAAAATACTAAACTGCTTAGAAACTTTTGAGAATAGCCATTTGGTAGATCTATCCTTAATCTACAATGATAATTTAACATAATAATTTTTGGTCGACCCTGGTGACCACCATGCGATTTCAAAATCTATCCTAGAGCTTGCATACGATTTCACTCAAACTTGGTATGAACCACGGAAATACTTATGGTTGTAATATGATCGAAGAATTTTTTAAATGTCGAACTAGTTTTTTCTAGAACTGCGAAAACCGCCTTATTTCAAGATTTTCGCTATTCAAAATCTATCTCCTCTTAGGTTACATTTCAGAATGCAGTATAAATTGGGGAAAAATGGAGCAAATATGTTTTTGTTTTATATGATGAAGCAGAAATTCTTTAAAATTTTTGTTGAATCTCTAGGAATGATTTCAGTTAAACGGAAGATGAGAAACTCGGAAATAAAAGTCGTCGGATTTTTAGGGTCGGAAAAGTATCACCAAATTACAAGCTTGAGTTTCACCTGCTTACAGCTTTTTGATATTTTGAGTTTTTCTGGTCAAAAAGTGGGTTTCAATGTTTTCCAAAAAAAATACAGAAAAATTCTGAAAAAAATAAAAATTTCGAACTTTTTTTTAGATTTTTTTGTTTTTTTTAATAAGTTCATGTTTTCTGAGTCTTCCCTAGCAATTTCGTACTATTTTTACACCCGAAATAACCTTAAAAAGAGTGCGACCGCTACCCCCTTAAATCTAAATAATTTGGTCGCTTGAATGTAAGTTGGTGATTATTCTATCGCTTTCAAAGGTAACTATGACAAATTTCAGTTTTCTAACATAATCCCACCAGAAAAAACTTTTGTTACAATACAAATGGGAAAATAGGTTGTATTTAGGTTGCTATTATTTTTCTGGTGTGGGCGCAGCTATGTGTTTTGTATAAACGGCCAATGAGTGACGCCCATTGTAAACACCCAACTCCGCCAACCCCTGATGTCTATTGTATTAAACTTACTAGCTAGAAAAAACAGAATCTGGAGAATGACGCAAAAATATTCTGATAATTTATTATTATTAAGAGCATTTTCGGTTTCTGTTAAGCTGTTGTGGATAGTAGTTAAAATTAATTGAGAGTTTAACTATAGTAATTAAATTACCTTCAATTGGCATTTGTTCTGAAATAATTAATTTTTCGTTTGGCAAATCATCGTCTGAACCACTTTCTATTATTGGCATTTCTTCAATTTTTTCTTTTCCTGTATCGGCCATTTTCACTCCGGATATATCTAAAAATATTTTGTTAGTCATATTATCACTTAATTTTACAATTATTCGATTCAGGAGGTTGTAGGGTCTCCAAATTAAATATTTGGCATTTGGAAACGCTATTAATTCATCGTCTGGATAAAAATGTGTGGTAAACGATATTGCGCAGTAAGATGTTGATTGGCTCGACAATTTTTATTTTTTAAAAACGATCTGAGCCAATCAGCGTCTTTTAGAGCACCATTTTATTCGACAAATTTTCATCCAGCAAAAATTCAATAAACGGCAATACAGGGATTCAGACCAGTATACTGTATACTCTTCAAACAGCTAATTTTTGTCAAAAATAGGTGAGAAAAATAAATTGGTTTATCAGTGTGTCTGAAAGTATTTCAAGACCAAACACTTTAGTTTCGATAAGTCTTATCGGATAAGATATCAATATTTTGTAAAATTCATAATATTCCGGCAGCTATCGAATGTATTACAGTTCAGCTTTCACAAATTCTGCAGACCAAAATTTCTATATCAAATATACCTTTATCACTTTTTGGTAAGAATGCGTAGCCACTACTCCTTTTAACGTGTGATTTTAACGTTGTGGCTACGCATTCTAACCAAAAAGTGATAAAGGGATATGTGTCATTAATAAATGATATTATTTTTCAGAATAGAAAGTGCAAAAAACCACAATTTGTTTATTTTGAAGACATCAGGCTATTTTATTAGATTTTTTGACTCTCAGATGACTTCAAACATCAGTATCAATTTCCTATTAAAAGCATGACACCAGCCTATGACATGAATTGTAAAAACACTTAAAACAGAAATCTCAATTTTTGCAAAAGGTAACACAAACATTTAACTATTAAAACTTTAGTTATGCATTATTAAGAGGGTAATTGTCAAGACATTTTTAGAAAACAATTACCAACGGGATAGTTTTTTGGGAGATTTGACACATCATTTGTCAAATCTTTAAGGAGGAGGGCCGAAGGACGTTAATGATTTTTCGGGGACATTAAAGCTACGAGGGCTCCGAATCAGAATGAATCTCAGCCCCGATTAGGGGCCCCCGATCCCGAGTCTTAATTCTTTAATCCCGAATTTTACCAGATTGTAGTCTTTTTAAAATCTCATTGATTTAAACGTAATGTTCCGTAAATAAGATTACTAGCGGTATAAAATTAACACTTCTTTTTTTTAAGGATAAAATACAATGTATGACTCATGATTAAGATCCTTTTTTTCGCATTAAAATAACCAAATGAGCTTTTGTAAGGTAGGAACGGTAAAAATTGTTTCGCTGAACATTTTCCAAACTATGTTCGAAGCAGGCTTGTAAAGGGATGCATCCCCAAGCGGATTTTCTATCCCCATCCCCATTTTTCCCTATCTTTTGCTTAAACCTAACGCAAAAAAGGGATGGAAAACCCACGCAAAACCCATCCCTTTTACAAGCTGGTTCGAAGCCCGTAAAAAATATTACTTTGTGATCAGAAATTGTTTGTAAAAGTCGTCAGCAATTTTTTTAAAATCCCGCTTTATGGAAATTGACGATAATTTTACTTGAAGTTATGATTGAAATTTCTTCGATTAACTTAAAATTTTGGGCCTTTTCAAAAAAAATTTCGATTAAATACGTAGTTATATTTTTTCCGGGCTACAATCCGGATCTAATGCAAAAAATGTTCCGCAAAGAAAGTTTTGACGCTCCTACCTTAAGCTATAGAAATTGGCTACAGGAAACATTCTCCAGCTTATTGGAATGAACATAAAGACACTTTAACTAAGTTAAATTAAGTACGTTCTGTCTGATGAATGTCGAAAAATTGAAAGACGATGTAAACATTTTTTTCAACTTACTAGCAGACATATTTACAGAGCAGTTCTGACTAAATGTATGTATTTTAGTACCAGTTACTATTAAAAAGGGTCTGAAAAACACCAGTTTCTATTCTGTACATGTCTCTTATTTTCTCGATTTGTTTAGTTTTCTTAAAAAAGTGAAGATGAAAAAAGGAAAGGAGCAAATCGAAGTCTACGAAAAAACCCTCCGACAAAATGGCGTCTTACTCGACACTTTTGGCCACGTTCATTCCAAACGAAATGTGTCATATACAGTATATGATATACTGTACATTTCCGATGTTATATCAACATTTGACAAAAAGTATCCGGCCATCGTCAATGTAATGAAAATGGTTTTTAGTTCAAGTATTAGGATGACCCCTGAAATACAGTCTTGACCCCTCACAAAAAGTTTTCGAAAATTTTGGGCGATTTTTGGTAAGTGATACTTTTTGTTTACCATTGCGTCTGAAAAAATAGAGTGAAACTATTTGAAGTTTGATAATCTTCGGTTCCATTTCGGGTATAATGCTTTAAAATGATTTAATTATTCGCCATTTTTTTCTTTTTTTTGCTAATGTATTTAGAAAATTTTCCAACATTTCATTCAGCAAATTTTTCATAAAATGCAGCCAGAAACATTTGCAGCTCGTCTAAAAAATGATTATAAATAGTTGAGAATAATTTTCGAACGATTGGGCAAAAAATGCATTTTATGAATAATTTATACATTTTTGAAAAAAAAATCGAAATTTTCCAAAATCCGATTTAAACATTTTGGTTAAATAATTATTACTCGTTCTTTGAACATCTGCAAAATCATCAAAGGCTATGGGGATTTTTAGTGCATTAAAAACTTTTTGTTCAGTTCTAAATTTCAGCTATGTTTGAAGTTCGAAACGGTTGAAAAAAGTTTTGACTTTTTTCAAAATAATATCATTTTTTTATTTTTCGAATGGTTTTAAACACACTGTACTATTTCTTAGACCTAAATGTACATATAAAATATTCAGGGAAACGCGTTGATAAGCTGATCTGTATATTTTATACAGAGATAGCCCTTTCGTGCCAGGTTTTGAGATTTTAATGGTGTCCCAGTGTAGATAAGTCAAGTATTTGCAATGTAAAGATTTTTTTCTCTGGTGATAAAAATTACTCATTTTCGATTAATTACATGTAGCATTTCGGGAAAAAACTAAAATTGACAAAGTCTGGATAAAATGTCTGAAGGTTAAAATCTAAACTTGAAATAAACTTTAATTAAAAAGGGCTTTGAACTAGTCGTTAACTTTAAATATATTTTTAAAAGCTTTTTTAGGGGTCGTAGGCTACGACTCGTAGCAGATTGGCACCCCTATAAACCACTTATGAAAAAACGCACATAGATTCAAACTAGTCTTCCACATTATTTTTCGCGATCGGATTTAGCAAAAGTGAAACGAATCTCTTCTTCTTTTGTATCGAAAAAACAATAAAACCGGAAATTATTTTTGATAAAAGCTTATAAGTTTGAGGAAAGTTATGTATAATCTGAATAGTTCTCATGTGAAGAATAACAATAAAAACATGAATCAGTGACATAGTCTTTAGTATTCTTTACTACGAGTTCATGAAGTGACTTATTCTGGTAGACAAAACTTTTTCAATCAGCAATTTTGATCACCGTTTATTCTAATTTTAATATTATATGTAGGGGTGCCAATTAGTACAAACGTATTCCGTGATGAAAAAAGGTTAATTTTTGATAACTTTTTTTAGGGTCTACGTGATAAAATCGATTTTCGCTAATGAATGTTTATAACCAGTCATTTTTACACTTAAAAAGTGACTGGTTATCAAAAATCCACCAGGAAATTTTTTTTTATTTTCGTAGACATAAAAAAATCTAAATTAACGTTTCAATTTTTTATAAGGTTAATAAATCTGTACTAATTGACATCCATTTTTCAAGCGATCAATTTAACAATTGTAATAAATCAAAGAATAATTTAAAAATTTTACTTAAAAAAACATGCCGAAAAATATTGTGAATACAGATTGTTTTCTGTCGATTGTCTTTCCAAATAATCTTTGTCGTATAATCTTTGTCGGCCAATGACATTCAATTTTAATTAACAGAATGTCACATTTTTGCTCCTGATCTAAGTTTTTGCTGAAAACTAAGTGACACCGATTATTGGTCAATGAGCATTAAAATTTCTTGAACACCTACGTGTTTCTGAATTCAAAAGTTTCGATAAGGGGAGGTGAGCTTGATCAAAACATAAGATCGGGATCAAAAATGTGAAATGCTGTATTTACTTCTCCAAACCGATAAGATAGATAATTATGAAATACTTCAAAACAAAATAACATATATATTTTAAATAGGTACTAACCATAAACATCGAAATTTTTAGCCAATTTTCCCATGGTCGCTTAAATTAGTCTCTACAGCAATTTTTTCTGAAATTCTCAATTATATCCTTCTATTTTCTCAAAAAAAAGACAATTAATTATTTCATTTTTCGAATTGATATTAAAAAATCTTTTTAATGAAACAGTGGCTCGAAAATAGGTCTTTTGACCTTTTCTATCGTGCTGTTTCACTGCATGTCGTAAATTGAGGTCAGTCCAATTTAAGATTGTTACTCTCTTAAAAATGTCGGTTAATTATAGCCTATTTTTTCGCTTGCCCGACTTTAAATCTTTTATAGTCCATTTTTGTCAATAAAAAGTTACCCCGGCTACCCCCCTTAAGATTGATCGGACTCTGAAAACCCCGCTCATCAAAATAACTGACACCAATTTGTCCCAGTTAATTAGAAGGCGTATTTAACCATAATAAAGTTGACCTTAAACACAGCGGTGAATAACTCTGATATTTTACGGTTGGTTTTCTGATTAGATCGATTTCTAAGATTTATATTTACTTGATATAGTTCCAGCAAAAAAAAATAGAACTTGTACAAAAGTTTGAAAAAAGTACCAGATTCAATTTATCTTAAATCAGATTAACGATCATGCTATTTCAAAAAGAATTCAGTAAAAAAGGCTGACTCGAGGCCCACTATTTCGAAATTCGAAAGTATTTCGAATAATTTTCTGATTATAGGCGCGATTACTTAAGTATTTTAGGACTTCACAGATATCCGGCAGATGTTGCAAAAATGTTAACAAGTTTAATTTATGAGTAAAGAAAGGAAAACCTTACTAAAAATCATTCTTTATTATAATTCTTTGAACAAATAGTTAATCAAAATTTAATGGCTATATTATTTCTTGGGTTTATAGCTGAATTTAAACCAAGTAATGACAGTAAAAATTTTCCGTATTTTTCAAAAATATTTGTAAATCAAATCGTTTCTGACCTGATTCGGTTCTTGAAAACTTCATCCTCAATTCATGAAAATTGAACTCTATCGACATTTAAAATCTCAAAAAAACTTAATTTACGCAAAAATATTAATTCTCTCAATCTTTAACCTTTAAACCGGCGATAGCGTCGATTGGCCATTTAACACTGTTTATTTATCTTCGGAAGTTTCTCAACAAAATTCAAGCTTGGAAAAAATGAAAATATTTTCCCAACGGGTAATCTCGATATATTTTTGGGCAAAAGTCATTTTTACCTATTTGGCCCGTATTTATTCTAATCAGCAAAGCGTAAAGAAGATTGTTTGCCCACAATTGAAAAATCGACAAGATGAAAAGAAATTAGTGATTCAGAGAGGGCTTGATTGCGAATATACAAATTGAATTTATATGTTTTTTTTGTACGTCACCTCCTTAAATCTTTTGCCTTTTTCCTGAGTAGATAGGAGTTTACCGCGAGCAGAATTGAATTAATCACGCAGATATTGGCCCAACGGGAGTTTATTAATCACCAAAACCAGTTGGAATCCGACGTGACAAAAAAATATATCAAAATGTCCCTTGACCTCTGTTCATGTGAGAACAAAAATGGTGATAGACTTCGATTTATAATGTACAGTATGTTATCTGTATTTAATGAGTTATTTATAAATAACAGATAATGAATAAGTCGAATACAATTCGCGACGAGAGCTAAATCGAATATTATGCCAAAGTATGATATTTTTGAAAAAAACGAAAAATATAGTGAAATTCAAAAATATCATACATAAGCATAATCTTCGATAAGGATCTCCACTCTGTATGCGCCCAAAATGCTTAAATTTCGATGTTGCTAAATATGTCAGAAATGATTCAGCCAATGATCAAGCTTTATCTGAATCCTGACAATATGATTGGCTCACATATAATCTGTATATTCTGAGCAGGCCATACATCTCCTCGAATTAAGAAACATTTTCAATTAACATTTCGGTCGCCTAAGAGCTAAAAATTTATTACTTATGGACGATAAGTTATACAAAAACAATTTTTGGCTGCTTTCAAATATGCTTAATGAGATTATTTGATTTTAATCTTGACGTCAATTTGACGATGGAACTGTTGGGCAATTTGAATTTTTAAATGGGCAATCCAAAGTTTGTATTCCAAACTGTTAAAACAAGGCCTAAAGTTGATTGGGTCTAAAATAAAAAAGGTTTAACATGCTTGAAATCGACTACTACACATGTATAAATTATACAGTATAATCAACGTATAATACGTAATATTTATAAACGATGGCTCAGGCAAGGGCTCAAAAATTGAAATGACAAATAGGAATTTGAATAAAGTTTTTTCTAACTTTTGAGGTTATTTGATTAATTTTTTGGAAATTTTGAAAGGATGCCGTTACTTTAAGGGTATCCCGGCTCCTACTTTTTCTGCAGTTATTATGTCATAAAAATAACCAAAATGACGACAAAAAAATTTTCGAAAATTTTAAGTTTTTTTCGATTTTTTTTAAGTATTTTTCTCAAAATTTTGTTCAAAAATAAAGTTTGTGTCAATTTGACGTCTAAAACTTTAAAATATCGGGTTGACGTAAGCCAACTTTCTCTTCAGTGTTTTCCCAGCTTTCTTTTGAGCATACTTTCGAAAAAATCAAAGCACATTTTTTTTCAGAAATTTTTCCACGTGACCTTGAAAAATTCATATTTTGAGTTTGGGGTAAAAGTTGAAAAAAGGGCTCCTCAGAAGTTTTTATTTGTTTCGAGCTACCGTTTGCAAAAAATTGAGTGAATTTTGAAAATTAACCTAGGAGGAAATAGATTTTCCGATGAACAAAGTCCAAAAAACGGTGGTTAATCGCATATTCTAAAAAAAATATAGTACTTATCGACAAAAGCGCTCCTCAGAAGTTTTAAATACTAATTATACAGGTTATGTTAAAATTTAGGTTTATTTCAAAATAAAANCCCAGAGGAGATAGATTTTCCGTTTTGGCTTAGGTCTCACTGTCTCGATTATGTGTCTGGGAGTGTTTGCATGCAAAAACGTTTTGACACATGTTTTACGCAAGATGAAGGGTAGTTCCACAAACTGGCTGATCTGAATAATATCCTCGCAGCCGTGTTTGGCTAATATTTAATCGAGAATATGTCAAATTTGGGACCGGGATACCCTTAAATGAGACATTTATTTGTTTCGTCTATGAAATTATATGACTCTTCACATAAGAGATTCTTTAATATAAAAAATGTGTGATTCATCCAATTCAAGACTGCACTCGAACCGGAGCTAATGGAAAAAAAGCACTTTTCATTTCACAATCTAACAAAATCATATCTGTATACCTTAGGCAAAAAAATGTTTGACAGGGTTGTTTCGGCAAATACCGATATTGAAAACTACTGTATTTTATTTTTAATAATGAAAAATCATAGAATAAAAAAAACATGTCAACAGTGAATTCAAATACAATTTTGAAACTGAGGGTCAACAAAATCATTTTATAAGATTTAATTTATAATCTTAAAAGTTAGATCTCATCAATCATTTTGCTTTTTTACGAAATTTAATCTAAACCCAGTAAAATACGACCCAATTAGATATGTCATTTTTGATATGAAAATAATATCAGTCTAACCAAAAGCCTAGAAGAGTCAAATCAGACACATCAGTATAATTTGTGAAATTATTCTTACAAATCTTGTCCGAACGTGCCCAATTGTCCGAAATTGGGAATCAATTTTTACTTGATTAATTATGAACCCTTTTTTAGTAATTAGTTAAATAATATTCATACGCCTACAGTATGTAAAAAAATTGTTCGAGAACAACAAGGGAAATTTCTCTGGATCAAAGCCTATAATTTGCAAGAGAATTACTTTCAATCGAGAGAAAATTGGACCTTTTGTTCTCGAACAATTTTTTCACTAACTGTAGGCTTTTCAATTTTGATTGACCAATCTAAAAAACTTATGAATTTGATTTCATACATTCGAAAGTCCCCGCATATCCTGTTCAGAGTGAAAAAAAGCACAAAAATGGAAAAAAGCGATGTCATTGTTGTATTAGATAGGGATTTTAAGCGACGATAGAGTGTACAGGCCGCCTGTCCGCCAATCAGGGACGCTTATTTTCCAGTCCAGTATATTTTAACAATTTTTGTGTTTCTTCACTCTGAACAGGAAACCGTATGTTTTTAAGAATTAATTTGGGCTCCCAATTTTTTGAAAATGCTCAATGACTGATTATTTTTTCTCAGTAATTGCTGCTTAGTATAAATCGTATTTAATCTGTTTTATACTAATTCGTTTTGTTTATCAAGACTCAAGATTATCAGACCATTGAAATGAATACAAAATAAAGTTTAACCGGCAGAATTTTGTCGTAGTATATGGAATTTTAACATTCTTGATGTCACATTCATAGCGGTTATCTTTTTAGACTAAAATACAATAAAAATTATAGCCTACAAGCCAGAATCGGAAGTGGGGCATATTTAATATATAAATGACTAAAAATCCTAATAGTTTTTTGTCAGAAAAAACTTTTGCACGACAAACGCAATTTATGCAAATTACAATTCTGATATACTTTATTGCTATCAAATCTACAAATACCTTTTATTTTCATGAATTATACAATATACTTCGCGGGCTTTGGTTTTTTGATGCAAAAGGTGAGTCAACAAAGTGAGGCCAAGGAATAACATGAAACGGGCAGCCAATTACAGGCGCTCAAGTTTTCCTGCAATTCCCCTCAAAATCTATCATCAAATTAATTTGCCTATAGTAACCCGTAACTAATGAAAAAAAATTCAAGCTCGATCTTGAAAGTATGAAGTTGATTGTATGTGCACCTCAATCGTAGCGATTTGTTTAATTTTTTTTGAATTTTTATACAGAAAAATGTCCCTATTTTCACCGAAAAAATTTTTCATATTCATGAAATTTTGTTTTAAAGAATTAATTTCTGAAAGTCAATCTGTTTTGTCCGGAATTATATCATATTTTTGCAGAGCGAGATAAAATATATTTAACTGGTTAATGCGCTAGAACTTCTAGGGGTATTTTGTGGTTTCATAAAACAGTTAGCTTCTGAAACAGCCTGTTGACGCTCAAATTAGAAGTACACTTCAAGCGATAATGTTAATTTTGGAAGAAGGTAACATAAACAGCTATTCTTAAAACTTCAGTTATGCATTAACAAGACGAATGTTGATCGCAAAAAAAGTGAACAAATTTATTCAAAATTATAGAAGTTCCTGAGATCTGACACTGATACATGTCAGCTTTTACAACAATTAGTGATTCACCTGCAATAATGAAAAATAATAAAAAAAACTTTGCCAATTATTTTACATCAGATCGACTATTTAGGATCGTAAAAATTTCGTTGTATATAACAAATGATTATAAAGTGCGCATCGGCTCGATGAAATATATTAAAACAAAATTTTCAACCCAGTAAGGCTGTCCTCACAACATTTTGCAGCACGATAAGGTCAAAATGAGCTAATTAGATTATAATCTTCGTTTAAAATTATAATACGGGAAATATATTCATATGATTCATTAGTAATGAATCATTACGCAACTTTTTTGTTAGTCGATAGCTGAAACAACTCAAGTGCTGAAAAGACGCAGTAGAAATGTTTTGGCTCCAGAATTTTTTCACACGGATTTTGACGGAAAATTAATTAAACTAATTAAATAAACATTAAAACGATACTATTCAGTCGAACCTTATTCGATCAGAATAGGAAAGTCGCAGTCATGAGAAAGGCGATCAAACGAAATTGCTGAGCAACAATGCTAAATTATCTGTATTTACTGAGTTATTTCTGTATTGTCAGATCGTCAAAATAAACACAATGCTAAATAAGCATTACTAATAACAACTGAGAAATTGATTTATTGAACATTTTTGCGAAATTTGCTGAGTTTTAAGGGGGTGGTCAACGCAAAATTGGCAAAAAAACGTAGTTTTGAAGTCTGTTTCACACTCGATATAGATACGCGAAAAATATGATTTTGCCAGCATTACAATATTTTGGTCAATTGACGTCGACTCAGGTCCGAAGTTAGTCGCCATAATTTTAACTTCCGCCGGAAATGATGTTCGGAAAATTTCTCTTTTAAAAATTGAAAGTCTATCTCCTCCCTGAGTTGTTGAGGTATCGACTTTAATTTCTTTTTTAAATCACTGTTATGATCCTATCTTGGGCTGTATGCTCAAAAAATTTTCGATTTGAATGCATATCGCTTTAAATCTAGAAAAAACACTTATTTTAGCCTTAAAATCATGAGTTTTTAAAACCTATCTGGTCCCTCAATTTTCAAAAAATTATTTTGTGAGTAGCACAAACGTGAACACCAAACAATTATCTCACGCTGTATGTTCAAAGAATTTTGACAAACTTCCTTAGTTTCTCTCCAGCGAGGTCGGAAACCCAAGTGAGAATTTGATTTTCGTCGGAAAAAAATATTTTTTTTCTAAATTTTTGTTCAGAATTTAATTTTCATAACCTTTCCGACGCAGAATTCAATGCAGTTTCAGAAAATATAATTTTGATATTTTTACGATAAAAATTAAGCATCAAAACTTAAAATCAAATTGCCAACAAAAAAGACTATTTTGTTGAATTTTAGAGAATCACATTTTAGTAAACCGGAAGTGAAAACTCGAAAATAAAAGTCGTCGGATTTAGTCGAAAGTACCATAAAATTAATGCTTTTTGATATTTTTTAGTTTTTCTGGTTGAAAATTGGGTTTCGATGTTTTCCAAAAAAAATTACTCAGAAAAATTTTCAAAAAATGAAAATTTCGAACTTTCTTCAGATGTTTCATAGAATAAATTTATGCTTTCTGAGTGTTTCCTAGCAATTTCGTGCTATTTTTACACCCCGAAGTACCCTGAAAAGAGTACTTAATATCATATTGATAATTTGGCTTGAAGGACAGTGCAGCCTCAGGGCAATCGGGCGCATTTATATTTCCGCGAATCGTTGTTTTTTTAAAAAGGGACATTGGTTCTTGTGAAGCAATCGGGAACATTTTTTGAAAATTTTCTTTTTCAGCTAAATACTATTTTCACGAGAGAAATATTCTTTTTATTTTTCATTATTTTCTAAGGTTTTGTTCTTATTTAACATTTGAGCTAGATTGTAGTAAAAAATGGAAATCTAGTTAGAAAATGACAGTCTGCCACTTTTTATCAATATTATCGAAAAGACGAAAATCTTCGCTTCATCTCCAGATTGGCTTAAAAAATAAATTAAATGTTTAAATTTTTCTCGAAATAGTTCATGATGGTAGTGGTTACTTGTAGTATAAATTTAAAAAAAAATATGATTTTGCGGAGAAATTAATTTTTGCATTAAGTTGCTTCTTTTTATTTTATTATCCATATTTTGTCATTTCTAAACTTGAGAATTGATGTCACGTAAAACAAATTGTCGTTTTTGAAAACATTCGCAGAATTTTGCGAAAAACTAAATCAGAGATCACCGAACAAAAACTAAACCCATTCAAACTGCGCTATTCTGGGCTCCCTATCCCCTTTTGTCAATTTTTAAAGACGTACGTGTTTCAGCATAGCCTTCGTGACTATGAATTTTGCCCTATTACTTCTCTACCAGATTTTATATTCCTTAAATTATTATTTTTTGTTTGTGCCTCCATTTTCTCACTAAAAAAGTTCAATCATTGTAAGACCGCTCGAGGGCAATTGCCAGATCATAAAAAATGACTTCAAATACCTAACCAGCTTTTCATATCAATTACAATAGTTTTTTCTTACTTCTCATTTTACGCAGCAGGAAATCCCCTATTATTTAGGCAAACTATTTTACATGACACTGCAAAAAATACGATCAAAGTTATTTCTATCAAGGTTATAAAATTCCTTTATTGCTTTTTTGAGGTTAAGAATTTGCAAAATTAAGAAAAAAGGGGTTCTTTTCAGAATTGCGGTATCTCAAGATGAAATTTTTAGTTCAGAAATAACCCGATTTTTTCAAAGATATAAAAATTTAATATCTAAAAAAACTATTAATTAGATAATCATAATAATATTCTGACGAAATGAAGTTTTTTCTGAGGTTGAAAAAAGTCTAATACCCCGGAATGGAGTGCAAAAAAAAAATTTCGGGGGCGCCTTCGGAGCATTTCATTGGAAGTATAAACTTTATACTAAAAACCATCATTTTTGTATGGGAATAATTCTATCGGTCAAAATCTGAACATAAATTTTTGTGTAAAATTTATTTTTAATTAAATAGAAACCATAACTAAGAATGTTTATTTTTAAGAGTTTACTTGTCGAATTAATTTGTTTGTTGTAGTTTTTTTTTAATTTTTAATTTTATTTCTAATAATTTTTTAAGCTTTTGCCCATGGATTTTTTGTTCCTCACTCATTGCCATTTCCCTTTATCACCTTTTGGTTAGAATGCGTAGCCACAACGTTAAAATCACACGTTAAAAGGAGTAGTGGCTACGCATTCTAACCAAAAGGTGATAAAGGGATATATTATCATTTAAAAATATCATCGATCAATATTTTATTCGTCTTACCTCTTTTTTTTCTCTCAGGATATCCTCAAAATATTTAATCTTAACACAATATTTTCGTCAATTTATTTCTCTGGCGAACCAAACATGTAAATCAAAATAAATCTCAACGCGCAAAAAGTAGTGATAGCCTCAGACAAAAAACTGATATATAAATAAAGCTCGAAAAACTCTCGTAGTAGGAGAAGCGCACTGTTTTCAAAAGAGACTATTTTTTGTTTGTGTTTATTACCCTTTGGTGATATAAAAGGGGGTGATCGTCGCTCATCGAATTTAAAAGGGGTTGTTGCGGCTGGTATATGCCATCAGCTAGTCGTAAAAAGCTTATAGAAATCTGAAAATTTTGTAAGTTTGTTTATTATAACTAAAAGTTTTCCTATATGCTATGGTCTATGGACAATGCTATGAATTATAGCGCTCAAAAAGTCTCAAGATATGAACCAGGGTTTGAAGTTAAACATAGTTCCAAAATTTTACAAAACATTTTGGACAAATTCCGTACGATCTCTAGAATAACAAAATCAAACATCTTCAAATTTTTGAAGCTAGCTTATTTGTTGAAATTAAAACAAAAAAAGAAAACACCCCACCAGTCGTATATCCCTTTATCACACTTTTGTAAATATCCCGGCCCTACTACTTAAAAACACACTACGTTTGCTAATCAGGGCCAGGATATTTACAAAGGTGTGATTAAGGTGATTAAGGGATATAAATTGATTTATCTTATATCCTGTGACCTCGTAACTTACGAGTCGTAAGGAGATATGCAAATCTGGTTTTATTTTTTTTAGAAAATATTTCCTCGAGATAAAACGCTGATATGTTCAGGCATAAAAGAGAATCAACTTATTCATTCTTACAGCATTGTAAAAGTTTCAAATTTCAGTCTAAATAACAAAAATCTGGCAGCATCCAAACTTTGAGTTTTAAAATTCAGATATTTAGTTTTGTCAGAACATTTTCGCAATCTAGAAAAATAATCTATGTATAATCTTTGTTTGCCTAATTTACATGTGTCTTTTTTTTGACTGAACATCGTTGGGAAATTTTTTATGGTACCAAAAAAATATAAATATTTCATTATTTCTCCTAACAAGTAAGGGATTGTTTTAAAAAATATTTCAAACTAAGAAATCAACTGGTAGTATACTAACAATTTAAACTCAAAAAACAACCTATTACAGCTTTTAATAAACTACTACCCTCTTAAATATTGATCATTACGCGATTTTCTGGGAGGATTGATTTGGGCGCTACGGGGGCCACGCGGGGACAATGGGGTGTCGGACGTGGTCGACTCGGTTTCATATAAAACTGAAATGTGGATTTCTGAGAGAAAACAAAAGAGCTTGATAATAAGGGAGTAAAAGTGTGAGCAATATCGGATTTAACTCGTAGACTTTAGACATGAATCTGTACCCAGACTCGATTTTAGCCAACGCGTNAAAAAAAATCAATCGGTAATTATTGATTTTTCTCACCTTCTCTCTCGCCTACGCATTCTTATGTAATCAGCATTTAGAAAGCTATGACTTCTGGAAATGCTCTATTTAAACTGGAGGCATTTAAAGTCTATTAAAGTCATTTAAAGAAATTTGTTACGATTCTTTTAATGGGTCTTCCGCATGATTTGAGTACTTTTGAAAAAAAATATATAGTATAAATATACAGTAATTTGAAAAAGTACTCAAATTACGTCAAAAAAATTCCAGGGTCAACTTCAAACGTTTTTAAGACTTTTTCTCATTACATGAAAGTCTGAATAAAATCACGTGACGAAATAATCCAAAAATAAGGTTTAAAATATGTCATAAATAAATCCTTATTTCTTGAAAAATAAGATCACGTGACGTGTTTGGAAAATATTATTATGTTCAAAACTCTTGAATTAGGTGTTTATTGGCCCAAAAAAATTTTCGGCGTAATTTGATCACTATTTGTTTACTTTCACCAAAACCTTATTTCCTAATTTGAAGGTCACGTGATCGCTTTTGGACTTTGGTGTAATGGGAAAAAAGTCTTAAAAACTTCTAA
>SCLH01000975.1:67519-81985 GCA_004367855.1 Oikopleura vanhoeffeni | reverse complement strand
CTTTTTCTGAGGTCTACATATTTCTGACCAGAAAATATGTATAACTGCAGAATCTTGACTGCTGTTTATGAAAATCATAATATGTTTATTTGTCATTTTTTTGTCGACTATTCAGAAAAATTTGCCGCAATAAGTTCAATAATTTTTATTAGTGGTTTTTAACTCTCCATTAAAAAATCAGGCAGTCACTATTAATGTTGGAATCTATTAAATTATGTTTAACTAATTCGATTATCTGCGTCTGATTATATTTCTAAACTATGTTAAATTAACACCTTGGCTGTCAACAGGTTAGTCCATTTGACACTCAATTTTAAAAAATTATGCTGCAAAATTCCAATATTATTCGATTATAAGCTCATTTTGTTATCAGGAATTTTTAGATCAATAATCGAATTTAAGGTTCAATTTAATTCAAATACACAGTTGTTTTCTCTACTTTGGCTTTTGACTTTTTATGGAAAAAAACTGATATTAAGAAATTTTATTAATGCGCGAATAGGAACGATGTGTTTTTAGCGCAGACACCCGACAATGTTGAAGTTTTCAATATCACTTCAAAGAAATTATATAGTCGGGTTAGTTGGAATGGATTGTGAACAGTGGAAGAGTTTTTTATTTTTCAAGTATAGTTATGTTTAGAAATTATAAAATATAAATGTTCGCAAGATTGAACTTTAAGTATTTAAATTAAAAAAATAAAATTTTCCCATTTTTTTCCTTCATATATCGCTCTGAAAATAATTTTCTCGGTGAAATTACTGAAACTAACAGTTATGAGATAAAACCGATAATGTAATTTAAATCTATCCTTTATCTTGCTGAAAATATTACATTCACAGTTTTTTTTGACTGTTACACAGTATCCATTATCTTAACAATTGACATTTTCAAATTATTCAAGAATCTTCTCTTTCAGCGGCTTATATTCCGAATATCTAAACTTTTCACAGATCACGAAACGTGTATATAAATTTGTGAAGAGAGTTATTTTTGATCCGGATGCTGGAACTTCTTATAGACGAATAACCGCCGATTTTTAAAATTGCATACTTCAAAAACTCTATTACTCGAGGAGATCTTTTGCAAAATAGCTCAATTTTTATCATAGTATCCTCAGGAAATGTTATAGAGATAATGAACTTTTTTGCATTTGACTAGAACTCGAAATTATTTTTTGGTCATTTTCCGAAAATTCCAAAATAAAAATTAAGTGGCTTCATTTCGAACAGTAAGCTCAAAGGAAAAACCAGTTAGAACACTGAAGAAGTTGCATACGTCAGTCATATTTTGGTGTTATGTGGCAAATTTGAGCAAACGTATTTTTATGAACTTATCTTTCAAAATACTTAAAACAAAAATCGAAAATGAATGCAAAAATTCGTAAATAGTTTTTTTTGTCATGATTGGGTTCTTAGTACACTTTTATTACCCCCGTTATCAATTTGGATGCATTTCTAATGCCTCTAGACCTTTATTAATCAGAGTTCGCATACCCTTAGGGGGGTCGTGGCATTTTTAAGGGTTTTTTAATAGTCAATTCTGTCGATATATTACATAATCGTTAGCGGACCCTTTAGTCTCTTTGTATATATAAAACAAAATCCTAAATCAAAGAAACGTTGTCGATCGAATTTGATTATTTTTTCTGAGTTTTCTTTTTTCAACAATGATTCTGTTTTAAATTCGACGACGGTTTCCAAGCAATATTTTTTGTTTTGGTTGATTTGGTTCAGATATCACCAAAACTGGCATTAGCTCTAGCTCTTCAATATCTGTTTTGTTTAATTTCGTTGCTATCTGTGCCAGTTGTTTTACCTTTGATATATACTTCCAGGAGGTACATTTTGAAAAATTGGCTTTTTGTCATATGTGATCTCCTCCCTGGTGTTCATGTTCAACAATATCATGTAAATTAACGGCAGAACGTGAGCAGACCGCCAATGCTGATTTTTAAAGTTCTCTTGATGTGGTCGAATCACCCGAAACCGTATTTTTCTATCGTTAACAGAGCAAATACGTGTTTTGGTGATTTCTTAGCCCAAACTCAAAAATTTAAATACTCAGCTTGGGCGGTCTGTCACGTTTTGGCGTTTTTACATGATTCATTTGTTTATACCTTGCACAAAACTCAGGGTTTACATTTTGAAAAACATTATCGGCACTGTTTGTGTTTCTGATTGTACTGAGCCATCTTAATTCAGATTTTTTTTAGGATGCAGGATTTTTGTTGGGATAATATATAACAAGAGATGTAAAAGTTTGGGTTCCAACATTATTTTTTTTTCTTGTCTATTTTTCTATTGAAACCCCTGTAAATGCGCACACCCCCTTAGCTTTGTTTCTGCTATTGTAATGTTTCCATATAGCCATATAGTGCTAAGTATCTATATATTTTGCAACTTTACCTGTTTTGATATATTTTAGCAAAATCTTGCATTCTAAAAACTTAGTCGAATTGATGAAACCTGATTAACAAAAGTTGACGTGATATTGTTCATAGTTGTATTTCCTTCCCTGCGTTTTTAGTGTACATGATTTTATGATTCATTAACCGAATAGACGTGAGCGCCAGTGATGATAGACGAGATTCTTGTTTGGCTTTCAGATCTAAAACTTGTATTATTTGCCTATTTAATAGTTAGTTGAATAATTCAATATGAGAGTAATTTGTTCGAACTGATACGATTTGTACTTTTGCGACAATTGGCCATTGAAAACCCCTTAAAATGCGACGACCACCCCCTTAAACAGTTTTATATATTGTCGGGAGGCAAAAAACATTTTTCGTGATACAGATTCATTGTTGATTTAATATTTGAGATCTGTTTTTAATGATAAAAATATTACAAAAAAGTATTTGATAATTTGTTTTGTTCACAAATATCCAAAAACTTGTTTTGTCGTAATATGTCGTATATTTAATCATATATTTGTCGTATATTTCAAATTAAATACTGTAAAGTATGGTAATGGTTTCGAGTTTATTAATTTTCAACAATTATAATAATAAAGAAAATTTCGCACAGGAATTAACACAAAAACTTGAAGTTGGAATCTGGTGTTTAGGGCATTTAAAAAAAGTTCAAATTTGGAAAATTTATCATATTTTAAATATGACATTTAGGATAAAAAATAAGACATGCCGATTCAAAATAGTTGGAAGTACTTCTTTTTGCTTGTTCAAATTAGGGCGATTCATTCTTATAAATAAAGTTTCAGCATTCATTTGATGTTGTTAAGAGCGAAAGTTTTTTTGTTACATTTGAAATGGTATTTAAAATACTCCAATTTTAACTTATCGTTGTGCAGCTTATGTCTTATTTTTTCAAGCCTTAATTTCTCTACGGTAACGTTTTCGTCAGTAGGTTCCAAAAAATGCTTGATAACAAAAAATGATATTTTAATATTAGAATCACGATAACGTTACAAGTTTTTAAGAGTCAATTTAGATTTAATCCATTTTGATTGGTTGCATAATTGGAATATTTCGGATTCAAAAATAATTCAAATTACGTAATAATTTACATTTCAACGATTCTAGTACTGACCAATCAAATAACACGATTCTAAAAATAATTTGACAAGACGTTCTCTCTACAAAAAAAGCTAAATTTTGAATTACGTATCAATTTATTTCGTCGATTCAATCGGTTGATTGAATCCAATTATTGACAATGCATTTTCTCACTCAATGGAAGTTTTAAAACTCAAGGGGACCACTCTTGAAGGAATTTGCGAGAAAATTATAATGGGGCATTCTCACTGCCACCGAAAGTATTATATCTTAGATTGGACTGTTACCAATATCGTAATTTTTCTTCCCTCTCCCCTTGAGTTGGTTCCCTTCCCTTTCCGGGGAAGGAGAGGACGTTTTCCCTTCCCTTTCTTTCCCTCCCTTTAACAAGTGACTTACGTGTCTTCACAAGCTTTTTGTTATTTCTAAGATATTGTCTTAGATACATTACTTTAAAACTCGGGAAATTAAGAATATCTTACATTATTAAAAGAATTTTAAATTTCTTGTTGAACATATTTAAAAACAGCGCTTTTTCTGCGGAATTTTGCTTTTGGCGTCCGAATAACAGAACAAAATTATTTGATTAAGGGTGTGTGTTGTTTTTCTTAGCCCTTTATTGAATAATTTATGGATTAAATTATATCGGTTTATGATTTAAAGACCCAGTCTATTGTAGCATTTTTATTTTTCGAAAACGATCTTAAACAAACATCTGATTTTCAATAAATTGTTATTTTTTTGCTTAACCCGCTTAAACCGATTCCATGATTGATACATTTTATTATGAATATATTCCACTAACGATTGCTTGACCATTTAAAATTATCGGTATGTTCTTATCGAGATTCTGATTTCATTATTTTAACAATATGTTAAACTATTATCGATTTGCGCTTGATTTGGTGAAAATTTTGTATTAGCGTATAGCAACTTGGATCAGTTTCAGTCATTTGGTGGTTATTTTGTTCGAGCTACGAACTTTTTTTCTCGACACTTTTTTTCCGTCACTTTCATTCATTTTCGTTTAGAATTTATTTAAATCCTTCTATCATGTTTACGCAGTTAGTATTTATTTACTTGTTCGAAAAAATGCTGATTAACATTCGTCTAAAAATGATGGTTTGAAGTCGAAAAACTGTCAATCGGCGTTTAGGTGAGATTCTAGAAAAAAAGTCAAAAAAATCTGAAATTCCTTTCATCACTTTTATGCTCTATTTTATTCGGCTACTTGTTGTAATTTGAACGCTTTGTATGTGAGGTTCTAAGAGAAGATAATTAATAAAACCGTTGTCTCTGATGACTAAAACCATGTGGTGTGATTTGTAAAAAGGTTGACTTTTGAGATGAGGTATCGACTAGACGAAGGCTGGATATACATATACGACTGTCCTCATATTTTTACAACTGCCTTAGAATGTTCTGTAGGCGGATAAAAGGTACAAATAAATGCGACATCCTAGCCTTGTATCTTGATTTAAATTGAAGGTGCGCTGATTTGTTTTGTTTTGACGCTACCAAGTTAAAAATTGCACCAAAATCCTTAAAAGTGTTTTAAATTACGAAAAAAAATATTTTGAAGCATTTTGTCAAATTTTTTTTTAGTTTTTAAATTTTGTCAAAATAAAAATGAAAAGTTGACATGGCCCCCAAGAGACGCCAAATCAAAATTTCAAAAAACTCTTTAATGTTTTGTCAAGCAAGGCCTGTGCTTTCAGATGCAGTATGAAACAAAACTGTATCTCCTGAACTGGTGGAGGAGATAGCTTTTGCCTGAGCCTCCCAAACTGACCAATTCAAAGTTTTAGGCTAAACATGAAAAGTTGACATGGCTCCCAAGAAACGCAAAATCAAAATTTCAACAAAAATCTTTAATGTTTTGTCAAACAAAGTCTGTGCTTACAGATGCAGTATGAGACAAAACTTTATCTCCTAAACTGGTTGAGGAGATAGCTTTTGCCTGAGCCTCCCAAACTGACCAATTCAAAAATTTTATGTTTTGTTTTTTTTTCCACCAAAAGCAAAATTCCGAGTAAATGAAAATAATGCATTATGTATGAGGCTTTTTTGGAGCCTGACAAAAAAAATAATGAAAAATACTGTTGCAGGGAAATTTTAACTGGACTGTGCACTCGATAAGTGCATTCGGCAACTGATGCTTTAAAATTTGATGGTTGATGAAAATTTCATAAATTCGGTAATTAGGCGCCATTTTGTTAAAAGGAGTCAGGGGACATTTTTTTATTTCAAAACGCAATTTAAGGTAAATTTTATTCTCAAAAAAAGCTGTTTTTCTCACATTTTTGCAATTTACCCTTTTCATAGGAAAAAAACATTTGATATTTAAGAAATTTTCGACTGTGGCAGATAATAAGGTTTTTTATTCTCGAGTACACCAGAAAATAAATGAAATTTATTAATATCGTCTTGAAAAAAATTCTATGTCGCGGTAAGTTGGAAACTTGATTGGCCACAGTGAAAAGTGATTTTTTTTGTATTTTTAACTATAATTAGTTATGTTTAGAAATAAAAATTTAAAGTTTGTAAGATGAAACACTATTTTATTGACAGATAAAAGTAAAAATAAATTTCCACATTTTTTTCTCTTTCAAATATTGCTCTGAAAAAATGTACCAATCTGCTGAACTTACTATTGCCACCCCTAATGGAGTCCACCTCGCGAAATTAAATCTCTGAAAATTTGACCATAGTTAATTAAGCAAAAATATGGACAATGACCATGGCTTCGCGCGCTCCACTACGATTAAATACAGGCTAAGGTTTCATTGTTATAATATATGTGAAAAGAAAAAAATGTTTTCGAGCGTATTCGCGAAATTTCTGATGTGTATGACTTTAAACACGGTTTTGGAACGGTATCTACTGCTATTTAAAAAAAAAAAATTAACAAAAAAAGAATTTTTTGCTTACTGTCATCAACAGGGGGATCCTAGAAAAATAATAATATTTATAATAAAAGTTCCAAATATTTCATCGAAAGTTTCCACAGGTTTCCCTAAGCGCGCCACCTGGTGGTTTTGTGAACCGCGACGCCCATGTCCATTGTCATTTTTTTGCCTTTAATTAACCATGGGTCCAAATTTTCAGAGAATTTATAATTTCGGCGAGGGGACTCCCTTAGGGTGCTGGACGTCCGCTGATTTTGACAGTTTACGAAGCTATTTTGGATAACTAGCGGAGCTGATATCCAAAAACTTTCGTGCATCTTGAAAGAACAACCTTTTGACGGTGATTTTGATTTAACAGTAATTCTGAATACAATTACACCTACCGCCGCACACCTTCCGCTGTCAACAAAGCTCCTAAAAATCGACTAAATACCGATTTTTCTCCGTCAATTTTTACCATTTTTCTTATTTTTCTTGTGTCAAGGCTACCAAACAAAAGCCGTCATACATATGCATTACTTTCCATTTACTCGAACTTTTGCTCTCTTCGGTGGACAAAAAACCAAAACATAAAACTTATTGAATTGGTCAGCTCTTGGAGCAGGCTTCAGGCGAAAGCCTCTCCTCAAACCAGATTCTAGAGAGATAAGTTCTGTCTCATACCGGCATCTGTCAAGCACGCACCTCTGTTGACAAAACATTAAAGAACTTTTTTGTTAAAATTTTCGATTTTGCGTTTCTTGGGAGCCTGTCAATTCTTCAGTTGCTAAAACTTTAACTTGCGTTCAGTTTGGAGGCTTCAGGAAAGCGATTCCTCCACCAGTTCAGGAGACTACGTTTTGTTTATACTGCATCTGACCAAGCACCGGCCTTGCTGCACAAACCCATTAAAGAGCATTTTTGAGATTCTATTGACTTTTGGGTCTCTTATGAGGGCCAATGTCAACTTTTCAGTTTATTTTCACAAAATTTACACAAAACTAAAAAAAAATTTGACAAAATGCCTTCAAAAATATTTCGTTGTCGTAAATTTTAACCACTTTAAGGTTTTCTTGCAATTATTTATTTGGTAGCGTTCAAAAACAACAAACAACGATCATCCGCACCTTTCAATTTAAATCCATAACTTAAGGGGTTAGGTGTCGCTCTTTTCGGTACCTTTCCAATCACGCCTCAGAAACAGTCTCTGGGCAGTTATTAGTAAAATCCTGAGGTATCGTGTGTTTAGACTCTAGCCTTTCGTCTATCGACCACTTACACATCTCAAAGTCACAACCTGTTACCATCACACACCAGAGTGGTTAGTTATCTCTAGAGCACTTAACGGTTTTTTTAAATCTTATTTCTTTTAGACCCCACATACCAAAGCGTTCTCAAAATTTACACAAAGTAGCGAATAAATGGGAGAGCATAAAATGAGATGAGAAGGAATTTTTTCGATTTTTGACTTTTTTTTTTCTAGATCTCGACTTAACGCCGATTTTTGCCAGTTTTTCGACTTCAAACTCTATCTTCTTTTAGACGAAATGTTAGATCAGCCATTTTTTCGACTAAGGTAGATAAATATAATCGGTAAAAAGTGTTATGAAAGGAATTTTTGAATTAAAATTCCTAGATTCTAGAAAATTGAATGAAGTGACCGGAATGAAACAGTTCGAAAAAAAATTGTTCGTGCATCGAAACCAAAAGTACCACCAAATTGAGCTGAAGATTCACTGATTCAAAAAGTTGCTTACAGACTATCAAAATTTTTAACCAATCAGCGGCAAATTCGATAATTAGGCTTTAACATTCTTGGCTTAAATAAGTTTGCAAATTGACTAGATTCGGATTAGACAATTCCGATCATTTTTAATGTCATGCATCGTTTTATGTGGTATGCGGTCTATTCATCAATAAAAAATGTCATATCATGGTGGATACCGGTTTATGCGGGTAAAGCAAAAAAAATATTCGAAGTTTTGGAAAAATCTAGATTTGTTCTAGATTGTTTTGAAAAAAACAATTGCACCATATGAGAATTCCTTGATCAACTTTAATCATAACCGCAATTAGGTATCATAAATTAATTCTCTGAAAGGGCTAAAAAAACCACACCTACCTGCCCTTAATCAAATAATTTTGTTCTCGTTTTCGGGACGCAAAGCAAAATTTCCGAGAAAAGGGCGCTTTGTTTTTTTAAATATGTTTCACAGGAATTTTAAATTTCTTTTAAATGTAAGTATTTTAAAATTCCGAGTTTTAATATATCTAGACCACATGATTCTTTAGAAAATACAAAAAAGCTTTTGAAGCACGTGAAGTTCAGCTTGTAAAAGGAAGGGAAGGAAAGGGGAAGGGAAAGTTCCCTCTTCCTTCCCGCGGAAGGGAGAGAAACCAACCTCAAGGGGTAAAGAGGGGAAGGAAAATTCGTCATAGGCGTAACAGGTCAACTCTAGATATAATATTCCGGTGGCAGTGAGATGCCCCCATTATAATTTTCTCGAAAAATTCCTTCAGAGTGGTCCCTGAGTTTACTAAACTTCCATGAGTGAGAAAATGCATTGTCCAATAATTGGATTCAATCAACCGATTGAATCCGACAAAATTAAATTGATACGTAATTCAAAATTTAGCTTTTTTTTGTAGAGCAGAACGTCTTGTTCAAATTATTTTTAGAATGTGTTATTGATTGGTCGTACTGAATCGTTGAAATGTAAATTATTACGTAATTGGAATTATTTTTGATCCGAAATATTCCAATTATGCAACCATCAAAATGGATTAAATCGAAAGTTGACTTCTTAAAAACTTGTAACGTTATGTGAATTCTAATATTAAAATATCATTTTTTGTTATCAAGCATTTGTGGAACCTTAATGACGAAAACGTTACCGTAGAGAATTAAGGCTTGAAAAAATAAGGACATAAGACTGCACAACGATAAGTTTAAAATCTGAGTATTTTAAAACCATTTCAAATGTAACAAAAACTTTCGCTCTTAACAATCAATGAATGCTGAAAACTTTATTTTATAGGATGAATCGCCCTTATTGGAACAAGCAAAAAGAAGTACTTCCAACTTTTTGAAATCGGAGGTTTATTTTTTATCTAAATGTCCTATTTAAAATTATGATAATTTCCAATTTGAACTTTTTTTAATGCCCTACACACCAATTCCAACTTTTCAAGTTTTTGTGTTATTCTGTGCGAAATCTCTTCTTTATTATTTCATTGTTGAAAATTAAATAGACTCGAAACCATTACCAACTTACTACAGTATTTAATTTGACAAATATACGACAAATATAGGGGGAGTAATATACGACATATTACCGACAAACAAGTTTTGGGATATTTGTAAGCAAAATCAAATTATCAAATTACTTTTTTGTTAATATTTTTATCATTAAAAACAGATCTCAAAATTATTAGAATTCAACAATGATCTGTACAGGAAAAGTTTTTGCCTCCCGACCAATATATAAAACGTGTTTAAGGGGGTGGTCGTCGATTATAGGGTTTCAATGGCCAATTCGTCGCAAAGCTACAATCGTTCGACCAACTTTTACCCTCTCTTTGATATAATTTAAACTAGTACATAGGGTCAAATACAGTTTTTTGGTGATTCTGAAGCCAAAGGTTCAAAGATTTTTCCAAAAATCTTTCATCTGGTCTGCTCACGTTCTGTTCGAGTTTAATTTGATCATTAATCATTGTTAAACCTTTAAAAACGCAGGATGGATACACTTTGAACAAATAATTTCGTCACTTTTGTAATCAGTTTCGGATTGGACAAGCATCCGTCACTTTCGATTGATTTTTTTAGGATGCAAGATTTTTGTTTAAAATATATCAAAGAAGGTTAAAGTTGTCCACGATTTGTACTTATGCGACTATTGGCATTATTTGGAAAACCCTTAAAATGCGACGATCTTAAGGGGTGGTCGTCGCATTTTAAGGGGGTTTTCGACTAGCCAATTGTCGCACAGAACAAATTGACTTGGGACCAACTTTTTACCTCTCTTTGATATATTAAACAAAAATCTTGCATCCTAAAAAAGAATCTGAATACGGATGGGTACGTCCAATCAGAAACGTGCTTACAAAAGTGACGCATTATTGGTTTTCAAATGTATCTTTTCCCTGAGTTTTCAAGGTCAACAATTTTATTCATGTGATTAAATTAACCGGGCAAAGTGAGCAGGACCGCAGCTGAGTTTTTGTAAAAATATCTTTGAATTTGGTACGAATCACAAAACACTGTATTTTTGCTCTCGTTAACATAGAGTCAAAATACTGTTTTTGGGTGATTCTGAAGCCAAATCAGAGAACTGTCCGAAAATCTGCTTGGCGGTTCTGCTCACGTTCTGTCTGGTTAATTAAAAATGACTCTTCGTTGGACACTGAAACTCGGGAGAGAGATACCTTTGACAAAAAGCAAATTTTCAAATGTATCTCCTCCCTGAGTTTTCAGTTAAAACAATGATCAATGTTTTAGAATTAACTGACAGACGTGAGCGACCGCCAAGCTAGTTTTTTGAAAAATCTTTGATTTGGCTTCATATTTTTTTGACCTATGTTAAACTAGAGCTTATACAGTTTTGGTGGATTCTGAGCCAAATCAAATATTTTTTCCAAAAACTTGGTATGGCGTCTACTCACGTTCTGTCGGTTAATTTAGAAACATGAAATCATTGTTGAACTTGAAAACTCAGGAGGAGTACATTGTTGAAAAAGAATTCCGTCAACTTTTGTAACACGTTTCTGATCGGACGAGCCATCCGTAAGTAGGATTGTTTTTAGGATGCAAGTTTTGTTTTAATATATCAAAGAGGACTAAAAGTTGGTCGACCGATTGTACTTATGCGGACANTTAAAAATTTCATCAACAGTTTCAAAATGATAAACGCGCTACCGATTAGTTGACATACGGCAATTTAATAGATACCAGAACATTTAATATGTGATTCTGCCCGATTTTTTATGGAGAGTTCAAAAAACTTGGACTTGATTTGGGGAAAATTTTCATAATTTTTCTAAAAAAGTCAATAAAAAATGAAAATTTTATGAGTTTTCAAACCGCGGTCAGAAAATATGTAGGAATCCATGAAAAAAGTTAAAGTGGCTATTTTTTTTGTTTTTATCCACAGATTTCAATTCTCAAAACAGAAAAAATTTTGGACAAAAAATGCGGAAAATTTTCATAATGTTTTGATTTTTTTTCAAATTTTTCCGATTTCAAAGATGAAAACTTGAGCTCAAATCTTACCTAAAATAGATAAAAATTATTTCAATGAGCTGGATCATATATATCCTGGTTGAGCTAACGATAATAAGCACAAAACAATAAGCTAACTAATTACTTTCGTGAGTTATATTGACTTCAATCTGTCGGGTTTATGCCACCCCCTTAAAGAGTCGAAAAGTATGTAAATTCTTATAGTGTACGTGAGGTTCACTTTTTCTTTCATTGCATTAAGTAAAAGAATAAACGGAACCATTTCCTCCAGAAAAGTACACTCCTGAGTACACTGCCGGCATTTACTTACTTGTCAACTCTGGAAGGAATATTATCTACCTGTTGTTTCGACATCAGTTGTTGTTACAACTAACTCAGAAGTTATAGTTTCTGTTGTTGAAATTGATGTAGATTTTGAATATTGGTCAATATGGTCTTCATCTGGTATCGAGGATGAAATTGAAATGTTTCCAAAAATAGCTTCAGACGTTTTGCGCGATTTTGCTGGTTCTATAATTGAATTTTCCTGAAAGTCTACTCGACTGGCTTTCAGTTCCTGCACCAATTGCTCTGACAAAATACTTGTTTTTGTTGCTGAATTCAGAATTTCGATTGTTTCCCAATTTTCAGCGGAATCTGTTTTATTACTATCATCTGTAAATACTATTAAAGTTTTTTCTGGTGTAGATAAAACAACGAGATTGTTCTTGACTAAGGGAGTGGACGAACTTTCAGCTTTTTCGAATAAAATTTTTTCTTCTTTATGAGCGATTTCAGATGAAATTTCTGATTTTTCAAAAACTTCAGACTTGTCAGCAAAAACTGCTTCTAATGATTTTTCGAGTAACTTCTCCTCGGATTTCAATTCAGGTGATCCCGAAATTTCAAATTTCTCAAGACTCACTATTTCCTCAGATTTTTCTGTTTCTGTTGATTTTTTAATTCTCTCCTCCATTTTGGTCTTTACTTCGACTTCGTTTGATCCCGAAAAAGTTTCGATTTCGCTATCGTTTTGAGAATTGATATGCAGAGACCCCGGTCCGTCGACTTTGATTGTGGTCATGGAAGATACTGAATTATCACTGAACGATAGAGAAACCACAGTCTTTTGGTCTAATACGGGATTTTCGAAATATGAAGAATATTATATCCCCTATTCACACTTTTGTGAATATCCCGGCCCTGATCAGGAAAGGTAGTGTGTTTTTAAGTAGTAAGGCCGGGATATTCACAAAAGTGTGAATAGAGAGTAAATTAATTCGAAATCACTCCAGATCTCTATGATTACTTTTACACAGGAAAGCAAGAATAACTTCGGTTTTTTTCGATAATTATAAAACTTTATTAGAAAAAACTTCTATAGAAAGAAACAAGGTTGACCGTAGTCAAAAAATTCTTGAAAAACTTTAAGAAATGGTTTCGATGTTTCAAATCGCTTTCGAAATTAAAATTGAAAAAAACGAGTAGGTTTTAGTCAACTTTCAATTTTAACAATATTTCCGGGTAACGAAGTTTAATCGCTTCATTTAAATACCACATACAATGTTAAATAAAAAAATTATTTCGATAATAAAATTTTTTGATTACCAAGATATTTTATTAGGCGTCCAGTGGAAACAGTATGCTGGAAAGCATAAGTGTGTCAGCCTGTTATGGATCTGGTGGTTTTGGAAAAAAAATAAAATTAACAAAAAAGGCTTCTGTTGTGGTTTCCAGTAGCAGGCTTCCAAAAGGGATGCATCCCCGCCGATTTTTCCATCCCTATCCCGTTTTATCCCTCAAAACGGGATANCTATAACTTATAGTCTATAAGGCCAAAATAAAAATATTTTTTTGCGCTAATTTAAAAAATGCAATGACATAAATGGCAAATTTTTGAAATTTAATTATATCTAAGTTATACATTAAAAGTAAAGGCCGAACCTATTTCCGGAAACCAATGGTCATGAACCGTGACAAATGACTTTTTGTTGTTTATATCCCCTATTCACACTTTTGTGAATATCTCGGCCCTCCTACTTAAAAACACACTACGTTTCCTAATCAGGGCCGGGATATTTACAAAAGTGTGAATAAGAGATATTGAATATCCCTTTATCACTTTTTGGTTAGAATGCGTAGCCACAACGTTAAAATCACACGTTAAAAGGAGTAGTGGCTACGCATTCTAACCAAAAAGTGATAATGGGATATACCATCTTTCAGAATTTTTTTCAGCATTTTTTCTTGTGTTTGTTACTAATTTGATGCAAGATAAATCTCATATTTTTTGTAAAAAATTGAAGAGAAAAAGTAATTGAATTGAAATTTTAGTTCAACTAGCCCGGCCTGTTGATTGATGGGAGGTACAGCTGTCACTTTTACTCACTTCTGACGATGATAAAAGTATTTTCTTCACATTCCTTTCGTCTTCTGTTTCGCTATCAATTACAGTTTTTAGTTTTTGCTCGTCAGAACGGTTATCAGTTTTTACAGTTTCTGATTTGATTTGATTCTCATGCTGAGAAGTTAAAACTTGAGAACTCAAAGAGCTTGACACTTAATCAGGGTTTGTCGAACGTTTACTTTGAGGGTTACTTTAGAATTCTGAAACGTCGTAAATGAAACCGTTTTTAGGGTCACTGTTGATTTTTAAAGAAAAGTAAATTGATGTATTAATGCATTAAGGGCCTCGGTGCTATTTCACAGATCCGGATATGGGCGCTTGATGAAAAACTTGATATCCCCTAGAAACTTGAAAAACTTTTTACTGGGTATTATACCATTATATCATTATACCCAGGGTATATAACTTTTTACTGGGTATATACAGGGTGTAA
>SCLH01000975.1:41487-67409 GCA_004367855.1 Oikopleura vanhoeffeni | reverse complement strand
CCAGTTTGGAAAAAAGAAGGTAAAAACCTTACACCCTGTATTTTCTTCAATATACGATCAAAGTAATGTTTCATAATCCAGGCAACTTTTGTAACTACAGGATTTTCAAATTATTGCTTTTTAAGAATTTTTTGAGTTCGAATTAAACTTTTCGAATTTGACAAATTATGAGAAATTTTTGAAAAAAGTTCCGAACATTATATAAAAAATGCCTTATTTTTTGATCAAATTTTTATTTCAATATTTGTTTTAAATCAACGAAAAATACTCTTCAAAATGGTCACTTTCACTTTTCGCGTAGTTAACCACATATTTTTTATATGCTCTTTGAAAAATCCTTGTGATAGTTTTGTGATTTTTCGGAAAAATTTCGAAAATTTTTCTCATTTCTTGCTAAAAATTTTTCAAACTTATTTTTCTGCAATCACCAGCTGAAAATATTGAGAATGCTACCTTTAACTTTATTCAAATATGTCCTTGTTTTGTTTCTTCGTTCTTGTTTATACTCTCAATCATAATTTTTGCAACGAAACTACGGTTTGACAGAAATTTTCTCATGCCCTCTTTTATCCAGAATTAAAGAAAATTTAAAATTTATTTCATTCAACTCATGAAAAAATTATTTTCGATGTGCCAAAATTGTAGTTTTTTACGTCTTTTTTCAAAATTTTCGATTTTGACTAGAAATCGTATAAAAAAAAAGTTAAATAAATTTCCACAGTGGATGGGTCGGTGTTAACGGTTCCTTATTAATAAAAAATAAATTTTACCCTAATTTAGACACCGAAAATAGCAAACGCGCGTTTTTAGAATGTTTTTTTTAAGACGATCCATAAAATAAAAATAATTGATCTGAAAAAAACAGATGATACGAAGTCAGCTCAAAAGTGGCAACTTTCGTTAGAAGAAGATTTTATCTGAAAATTTTCAAGTGGCAAAAAGTTTCCCGTCAAGAGAAAAAAAATTAAAAAGTGCAAATCTGTCAAAAAGCACCGACCCCCATAAATGCTTTCTTATGTCATGTTTTTTGGTTTTAAAATCATTTAATTAATTAATTAAACTTGAAAAAAATCGAGTGGTTGCTTCTTGTTCCAAAATATTAGTAAAAACGATTTTGGTATACTAAGCATCTGGTCGTCGACTGCACCCAAATTGGTACACGGCCTGTTTTACGCTGACCCCTTTCCTTGATCTTTATCTGGCATATTTGGTAGGGATAAGGATGTCTTTATTTTTCTAGCTGGCACTTCAATTATAAATGAACTTTCACTTAAAGTTTCTAGAAAAGGTTTGACTGTCATGGCTCGTTCAGCGAACAGTATTTATCGATAATTATACCTTGGTAGGTCTAACCACTTTTCCCTAGTTAAAAGATAGGGAAAAAGTATCTAGACCACGATATTACAAAAAAAAATATACAGCCTGCATATCCTATTCCGAGTACAGTAGATCAAAAATGCCTAGGTAAAAATACAAACCAATTACAAGGTAAAAATTACAAGGTAAAAATACAAACCAAATACAAACGAGAGTGAGACGGGCCAACCAACCAATCAAATCCCTGAATTGAACACACAATTGGTTTGTATTTTTACCTAGGCAATTTTGATCTACAGTACTCGGAATAGGATATAGGGTCTGTATTACAGGGCCCTGTCAGGGAGGCAATATAGCAAATATTTGTAATTTCAGTGATATCCCTTTATCACTTTTTGGTTAGAATGCGTAGCCACAACGTTAAAATCACACGTTAAAAGGAGTAGTGGCTACGCATTCTAACCAAAAAGTGATAAAGGGATATGGGAAAACTTTTTTTTAATAAATGAAAAACACGTTGGCGTTCGAAATGACGTCATATTTCGAACAGTTTTTCAATTTGATAAAAAGTTTAATAATAGGTTCAAGTACTCCACCCGACGCAATTCAAGATTAATTATAAGGACTATATTTGAAGAATTCAATCTTGAAAATGACGTCATTTATGTCATCCTTAAAGTAATTCGTAATAAAACTTCATATCACGTGGGCGGTTCAGCGATACGGAATTGGAAGGAATTTAGACAAAAATCGTGAAATTCCGTATGTTTTTCGGCAATATTGGTACTTTCGGCGATAAAGGTCCCGTGTAATACAATTATATCAATAAAGTTTAATTCACAGAACTATGTTAATAAGTTTATTCGAAATCTTGAATTTTTCTGAATCAGATGAAAAAAATGTGAAATTTTTTATAAATGATGAGTGTGAACCATTCCTTGTGATGTGTTATCCGTTTTTTGTTCTACAGTTTGATTTCTTGAAGTTTCTATTAAACTAGCCGTTCCCTCCGTATTTTTTTTCTGTGTTTGTTTAAAAAGATGTATTGAAGATTTTTCAATGGATAATTCATCTTTTTCTTTCTGTAAAGAGTGTACTTCTTCTGATGATTTTAAGGTGAAATCTTCACCAGACTCATCTGAACTTGGCTCACATCCAAGGTCGCTTTTTGATTTATTTTCAGTACTAGGTGCGTTTTCCAATAGTTTGTTCGGTTCCAGAATTTCTAAATCGTTCATTGAACTTTTATGGGTTCATTTTGAAGTTAAAGAAAAATCAATGATCTCATCAAACCATGTATAGATTTTAAATAGTTGAATTTTGCGGGTACGAACAAACCGTTCTCTCCCGCCTCACGTTTATTTCTGTGGCGTAAACTAACCGCTAAATCGAGTAAGTTAAAATCGAAAGTTTATCAGCCTTGGCATCCAACTTTGGCGGATATACCAGAAAGTTAAAGAACAAAATAGCTTGTGCTGTACTGAAAATTATGTTGAACTGTGGAAATAAGCTAAAAACATTATATTTTGACAATTTTTCATGTTTGCTCTTCGTTTTATAATGAAAAAAGACAAAACTTGATAAATAACACATATTCAGAATCTGAATTTCAGATATGCATATTCACAACCAGCATGAACAAATATATTCTAAGCTTGGCCGAAATAAGCGATTTCGATAAGTTCAAATTTCAACCAATCAGAATCAAGCTAGGACGTCATAATTTAAACAAAATTAAAAGTTTTCTGTTAAATTTTAGGTTTGAATCAATTGGTATCCTTTTTTCGACCAAAGTGAATCTTGAAAATGAAGGTAATCTCTATAGTGCGTGTTTGAATCCCACTAATGTTGTCTTCGTAATTATCATAGTGATTGCCTTAGTGATAACGCACCAATCAACTTGGCGCTCTCATTATCAGGCATCCTTGCATATTATCATACCCAATACAATCACTTAGGTCTTTAGACAAATCTGAAGACAACATTAGTGGGATTCGAACCCGCGCTATGAAAATTATCCTCATTTTCAAGATTCACGTCGGTTGAAAACGGGTAAAAAACATGCTATAATTTTGAAATATGGATTAGATACTCGTTTGCGGACAGCCTAGCGAATGTACCAGAAAATTGTGAATTTATGAGCTCGTGCTGTACAACCATTTAATTTTTTGGATAACAATAAAAAAGCCCTGTCCTGGCCATACTTAAAGTTTCTTGAGCCTCCTCAATTTCGTCTTCTATCTCCTGTCGTCCTAAAATAATATTGTTTTAGACAATAATTAATTCAGCTGTTTCTGGCGAACTTTTCAAACTTTTTCTCGAGCAGCAATTTGATATGCAGAGCTTTTTAGGCATTTTATCGTATTCTGGTTTTCTCGTATCAAATTCACCCGCCGCTATTATCGATTTCGAAGGCGGAATAGTATTTACGAAATTCCTATATAAAAACTACTATTTAGCATATACTATTAAATATAAATCAAAACAATCTGTTTTTCTTTATGATCAGGATAAAATATTTTTATTTAATATAAAAATTCAATCAAATTTTATTGGCTAAATCAGTCATAATTTTTAAGTACCAAAATTTGACTCAGCAGAAAAATTCTTCGCGGTTAGAAACAACCTCAGCTAGAAATCAATTTTATTTCCCAATTGGTTATTGAAAAAGTATTGATTTGAAAAGTGGAAATAATTATTTTTATAGAAAATGTGGGATTTAAGGAAATAATTCGGATCTGACCTACTTTAGAGACCTACTAAATATTTCATTTACGAACTTCAACTGCTCTTAACTTGGATTATTTGTAGTCATGAAACTTAGAAATCTGTTTTTTCAGCTAGAAAATGCGAAACGTTGCCCATGAATTACATAATTAAAAACCGTTGATTATGGCAAGTTCAGATTATTGAAGATCAAAAATGACCTGATGGCACTGACGATAAATTTGATTAACATTTTAATCACGAAAAATAAATGCTTTTGTAGCGGAAGTGTACCACACCCGTGTGACTTCGAAAGAAGAAGTGTAAATTTCATTTCGCAGCTTTGTTATTTTAACTCAAGAAACAGGGCGAAAATTGATAAGCCACAGATATTGGGTGATCATATACATTCTTCACGTGAGAAAACTATTCAAGCATCAACCGCACTTTTCCGATACAATTTAGAACAAATGATAGTTTCGAAATTTACTACTTCATTTCTTGACTCCCAGGATCGATATTTGAAATTGATTTTTTCACCTCAAAACAACGATTCTAGCTCTTTTGAGCACCAAACGAATTATTTGCAAAATATTTTCTTATTTTCAACACTTGAAATAATTTCGCAGTATTTTGTTGAAATGTTTTCAGATTTTTTCTTCTTATATCACTCAACACGCTATGCTTAATTCACTAATGATAATAGCAGGTCAATGACTCTTTTAAAATAATAATTTTTGAGGACCTAATAGATAACAAATTGTTACTAACAATGTATGTCCACTCATATTTATGAGTTTACTCATCCTCAACTTTTTATCACAAGAAAAAAATTATTTCACGGTACTGCGGTTTCGGTCTATAAAGACAGTTGAGATCCTTGGCTAATTTTCCCAAATTTTTCTTATCAATCTGTCCTTAACTTTTTATCAGAAATAAAAAAATTATTACACGGTACTGCGGTTTCGGTCTATTAAGACAGTTGAGATCCTTGGCTAATTTTCCCAAATTTTTCTTATCAATCTGTCCTTAACTTTTTTACTCATATTTTTTTTTAAAACTATAATTGTTCCCGAAAAATATGAAGACCTTTTTTTGCTCTTTACTTTTAAAACGAAATAAGGGAGTATTTCCAATTAATTTTCACTAAAAAGGGTTGTTTTAAGACAAGGAAATCAAAATTGTCCTTACATTTTCCCAAAAAATTATCTTTTTAAAATTGAAGACATTTTTTTGCTGTCTTTCCAAAATTTCACGAAAAAGGATTTGTTATGAATATTATTGCAAATATATCCCTTGAATTTTCATCCCAAATTGTCCTTATAGAGAGACGGACCAAAATAAAAAAACCCTAGGTTTTGGCCATATTTCCACCAAATTTTCCTTATAAAGGGTGTCCTTATAGACAGAAACCACAGTAGTTGCTGGGAAATTTATGTCACTTTTCAGATTCGGATACTTGATGTTATTTCTTGTTTATCTAATGCACTCAAAAAATAAAACCAAGAAACGTAATACATATGAATTATAAGTTAATTTCGAACGATAATTAGAATTGACTGGTAAGGTCGTGAATCACGACTCGTGATACGAATCTAAACTCCCTGATATCAAAAATAAAATTAATACAGGGGGGCCTGAACCAAAACATTTCGTCGATATTGGCACATTCGGCGATATAAAAACAGAAATACGTTTTCTGTTCCATAAACGCGTAGGCGTTCAAAATGACGTCATATATATGTCAAACTTTTTTTATGATTTAAAAGGCGTTTCACAATATGTTCGAATGAAGTTAATCACCAAAATGCGTATAATTTAAAACTCCACCGAATGCTATCAAATTAAAGTTGAAAGGAGTAAATTTGGGAAATTCAATCATGAGAATGACGTCATTCATGACACCCACAAAGTCATTTGTGATATAAATCTCATACAAATTCGGCGATATTGGGTATTTTTGGCGATATTAGCACATTCAGCGATATTGGCACTGAAAGTATTTTAGCTAAAAATCGTGAAATTGCGTATGTTTTTATGGCGATTTCGGCAAATTCGGCGATATTGGGCCGGTATACAGCATGTGACATAAAAATTAACCTGGAAATTCCAATCCCAGTATTTCTACTGTTTTTCTGTAATCTGCGCCAACTATGTTTTCCATCAAATCTCTTTTCTCGATAAAATTAAATAACAATGAATGATTAAATCAAGCAGTTTGAGTACCGTCTAGTCATTATCAAACCATCTCTATTTTGACTCTGCAAAATGATTAATTTGTTATCACTGTATTTGCAAAAGACTAAATTTAAGTTTTGAAAATTAAAGCTAGGTTTAAAAAACTTTAATCCTATCAAAGCTGCAGCTTCTAATTGTTCTTTTTTTTGGGATTTTTATTTTATTGATCCATTTGGTCAATTTTTTCCGCTTTTATCCTATTGTCAAAAAATAGTTTAATGCAAATCGGTTTCGTATGTGCGTGAAAAAATATTGAAAAGTGCTCGAAGATAATAGTTCTTGAAAAAATACTTAAACCAAGGAGCAAATACTCAAGATTATTGTATGAAAATTGGCATAATCAGCTTTATAGTTCTCAAAAACAAATTTTCTTGTCACCCATTTTGAAGAAAAAATTAAGAAGACCTTTTTTTTGCTCTCCCCCAAAATTATTTGAATTTTTTACGATTTTGATGAAAAATGCAGAAGACCTGTTTGTTTATTGATTTTCACGAATAATTTTACGAAAATAAGTGTTTTAAAAAACCATAGAAATAAAAAATTTTAAAAGTTTGTGAGCAAAAAAATAAAATTTAGTAAATTCACATTTATACGACTAAAATAATGGGGAATTTACTAGCTCTCTTGTCAAAAAATATACATTTCGTGAACGCTACGTTTCTAAGGTGTTTTCGTGCGAAAATTGATGACATATTTTAATTTTGCAAGACTAGTTCGACGAAATGGTTAATACAAACAATATCCTGAGAGCCATGTTTGGCTTATTTTTAACGGGAATACTTTTCTCAAACTCGTTTATTTTTATACCATTCACGCCAGTATTTACGATCAACATGATATAAAAAGGTTGACAAAATATTTTAATAAATTTTAACGCTCACTGGTATTTATCACAAACGTCACTATTTCAAAACATTAAATATATAATATTTTCTCTATGTGAAAACTTTTCACTGAAAAGATAAATAAATTCTCAAAAATAGATGACAAAAATGAATGCCGAAATTGTAAAAACTCACCTTCTCCATGCAATTTTAATTCAAAACTGCCTAAATGTTCCCCAAATTGACAGTTGCCATAAATTGTTTCTCCATCAAATTGAGCGATAAAAAGTCGAGTTTCAATAGTGCCTTATGGTAGAATTATTTCAAATTATAAAATGTAAATTAAGTAGGCGAACAAAATGACAATTAATAAACGATCTAGCAAAACGAAAATGTATCCTAAAGAATAATGTGGTTCCTACAGGGACAGCTGAGAGTATAAATTATACTGTATAATGCAAATTCATTTTTGCCTAAAACAGGTGTTCTATAGAAAGATTTCGAAAACATGTCTTTTATAAAAAATAGAAGACCCGTTCTGACTCATTGCAAAATTTTTTTCGAAAATGGCATATTGTCTCTACCCGTCCAGATTGTCTTTAGAGAGCGACATGCCGGAATAAAAAGCAGAGATTTTCGCCATATTTTTGCTTTATTGTCCTTATAGACTCATACCATGTATTCTCGACCGAAAATCTTACGGATAAGGGTACAACGTTTGGATAAGGGTGCGTTCGGATAAGGGTACAGTCAGTGTACTATAACTTGATAGTGATATTCCGGATTTGGCCAGGCATAAATGACCTGGACTTATTAAAACTTTTTGAAAATAATTCCTTCATATTTTTGGTAAAAAATAAATTGATATTTTGAGGTTGCATGATTCGAAAACACTGAAAAGGTTCCTTTATCGTCAATTCCAAATCCCTCCATTTTTGGAAATAGTTTCAAATTCATTGACAATTTTTCTTGGGTATTGTCATTTTTGGAATAAAATCCTTGCCAAGGCGAAATTTTCATGCCAATTTCTTCTCTGGCAATCGGTTTTTCTTTGATACTCTTCAGATCAAAATCTGTCATAGATTTTCTTTGAGAAATTAAATTCAAGCAGTACCTAAAAGGTAGCTACGAGCTATTAGATGTCAATTTCCCCAAAAGTATTGTTTTCGGTTATGAATAAAGTCATGACAACAAAAACAAAGTCAATAAAATCTAAGAATAATTGTCTAATGTTCAAAACTTACTGAATACTAGACTTTTGAAGAAAAAATATCACTTTATTTCTGATTGGTCGAGTTTAGAGTGGCCGCGGTCGGTCGGGACCGATTTTGAAAGTCCCCTAAGACCCCAAATGACCAATGGGATCAATTAAGAAGTGAATGAGAAGAAAAAAATCTCGTCACAATTTTTTCCAAAAATGGCTAAAAATGACCCAAAAACGATTTTTAGGCTAATTTTTTTGTTTAATTAGATTTTGTTTTTGAAAAAGTTTTCCCGACAAAGCCAAATTTAATTTCAATCAAACAAACAAAAAGTACTCCTAGGCCTGGGCCCAAAAAAAATATGAATTTTTTTGTGAGTTGACTCGACTGTCATGAATTATAAGAAGGAACCGTCATCTGGGGACTCGATTTGTTAAGTCGATGATTGCGCATCTTTTGAGTATATTTCATCACTGATCTGGAAAAATTCTATTTTCGGCAACCTGTCTTACTTAAACTGTCCTAACTTGTTTAGCCAAGGCCAACGAATGTTTATTTTTGCGTTAATATGTAGAACACAGTCGGAGGCTACAAGGCATATCAAAACTAGATTTGCCGGGAAGAATTTTGTTTAAAAAAAATAATTTTGTTAAAAAATGACGATTTTTGCAAATTTTGACCACCCTAAAGACCCCTTTTCCAATTTGAAAAAAACTGGTGTAACTTGATCCTGCGATTCCATTTCCGGGGTCAAAAAGTACTTTTGAGCAACTTTTTTTTTCGGCCAATCAGGAACCGTCAAAAATTTAGAATTTTTTTTTCGAAAATCACAAAAAAATAATCTCCGTAAAATTTCCTACAAAATGGCTTCCTCGATTTTTTCTGATTTTTAGCTCTTCCCAGAAATGCTTCAGACCGCGGCCACTCTAGTCGAGTTATTAATGATCTTCAATTATTTTTCAGAATGTGAGATTTTCGTCCAAATATTACGATTGGGTTCTATAACGTGTGGAATCCACACTGTGGATATTTGGCGTCAAAAAATTGAAAATGGTCTTTTTCACGACTTAATTAATTTATTAAAAGGTGATCCTTACAAAGAACATAATAAAAAAAAATAATGTGACATAATTTATGTCAGATTATCTGACTCAGATACTTATGATGCGCAGCGCGAAATTTCTAGCTTTCAAACTATACGATGTAGATTACAACGAAAAACGATAATAAAATCCTTGAGCAGAATTCAAAGTGGAAAAATTAAAATAACGGATTTTTTCGGTTGCAATAATCCCCGAATATGGAAAAAATTTTCATAAAAGGTCTTAGTCTAGTTCGTAGGGTTCCCGCTGCGCACCCTATGGATACTACAGATTTGAAAGTATCCCAGTATTTTTTTTTCCAAGGTGAAGGAATCGATCATAAGACGATCATCAGTCATTTGCGGCTTATATTAATTCGTCATAAATTATGCTTGAGCCACTTATTCTGCTCTGTGCTGGGCAATGTGCTCGCTTGCGAGTCGCAAGTTGCGACGCAAGAGTAAAACTCTCCATATTTCTCTTTCTCCAATAATAATATCATTTTTTCATGAAAATTCTCTTAAAAAATAATTTATATTAATTATTTGATTTATTGATTTATTTCGAGCACATGTTATCTAGAACATTTTTTGCGGTGTTCGCTTCGAGTCTCTTTTTGACATCAATTTAATCAGTTAAGTTTCTGGTACTATGAACCTGATATGAAGTACAGGAATATGTTTTCTATTGTAATTGGAGGTGGAAAACGCAAATCCGTTGCCTGATTGCAAATATAAGATCAGGATCGGAAATTTTTTCACAAAAATGACCAAAATTTGTGAAAAAGTTTGATTTCAAGAAGAAAGATTTGAAGTGACACTCCCTCTTATAATCAGGCTTCCAAAATGGATAGGGATACAAGGGATAAACCAAGGGGGATAGGTATAGGGATTGGATAGAGATGAGAAATTCAGAGACATAGAGGGATAGCCTATCCCGGATAGGGATTGAAAGTCCCATCCCCCTTTTATCCCGTTGTATCCTCATCCCGTTTTTATCTCTTTTTCTGTCCCGTTTCTATCCCTTTGTCTATCCTTATCCCGGTGTATCCCTTTTTATCCCCTCCATCCCCTATTTTTTGGGAAACTATGAAAACTTTTTTTATTTTGAAAACTTTCCTTATTTGAACCTAATTATCGGAAACTAACTTGAAGATGCGGCCCACTCTCTTTTGCACAATAACGGGCAAACCATTAGTGATATTGAGAGTTGTCAACATGGTACTAAGTGCTACATCACTATGACATACATGAAATAAGTTTCAAAAAACACTAAATTATATTTTAATATTTTAAAATTATAAAAACAGTCGAATCTAGCTAGTATCACAATATTTTCGCCTTATCTACGAATTTTGTCAGTATCTTAAAATTTTGTTCGTATTTGAGGATGGAAAATCGGTGGGAATGCATCCCTTTTGTAAGCCTGCTTTTAATATTCTAAATTGATCGTCGGAATTTACAATGAAATATACATGTATCTGTGGGTAGATAACTGACTATAGACGAAACAATATTTTTAGTCTTGAATACGCCGTTATTGCGTATTTTATCGATTTTTGTAAAATTTATACGTTGGTTAGCCAACTCAGATCGGTTGGCTTCAATCAGATGTAAAATTATTTTCTCTGACTTTTCAAGAATCTTTAGTTTCAAATTATGCTCTTTTTGTCAACAAATTTGTTTCGTTTAACTACTCGTTTACGAATCATTGTCTATAATAGATAGCTATTTGCTCATTCGCAAAAATCTTTTTGAGTTAACAAACAAACTCATTAAGATCTTTTATTTCATTTAATTTTTTAACAATTCTAATCAGGGGAACATGATCGAGTTGTCAACTTTTGTGCTGGTGGATAACAGGTCTTCTTTCGTTACGATAACCCACGCAAGATCAGGCTAGTACAATACTCGTGAGGAGTTTAAGATTGCGAACGGGTCAATCATCCAACGCGTCAATCACTGGCTTCACGTAAACACGCGCTGATCAGACTGGCTTCAACCCGCACAAAAGCTGACCTGAAAAACTAAAACTTTCGCATGACTCATGCGGCATGAGCTCAGTTGAATATTTAATACAATGAACCACATCTTACTTATAGTGTGAAAGGTGGTTATCTATTGTAAATGAAAAGGACTAGATTTTCTATTTTTTTTTTAAATTAAATTCGTCACTCGTGAGAATATTGTTTCATGAAAAAGTTTTGAACATCACGTGATACAAATTTTGGTACAAAAATCGCTTTATTTGGATCACATGACGACCAATTTTTATTGTCAAATTTTTTGTATTTGCCTTTTTATTTGTCTCCGAGTAGTTGCAAAACGATCCCCTCAGTATTACCATATGTGGATTCTGCTGACATTTTCAGACTCCGAAATTTAGAGTAACATTGACTAGTTTTGTAAAATTTTATAAAGGAACAGTAACCAGATTTTCAAATGTCAACTTGAAGTATGCTTTAGCTGTTCAAACGAATGTTTGCTCACAAGGGTTTGAGATTAAAACTTTTAAACAGCTATGGTATAAAAAAAATTAATGTCGACAATATAAAATGTTAATATTTCATCAAAAAGTCCAGAAGCATGCTGACATTATAAAAGATGCTGAAGATCAATTCAGTTTTAACTAAATCGACCGTTCATCATCTGGAAAATCCAAAAATATAAAGACGATTTGACATATGGAATTTCAAAACTCAATAATGGGTATCAATGTTGTAAAGCTACATATGTATCATACTACATGTATCTTGTACAGAATCTTTTTCTGGTCATTTTGAGAGCCAGGATTTTTGTTCTTTTTGAAATTTTTTTCTAAAAATATTGATTCGAAGGTCAAATTTTCATGCCTTCGGTTTTACTGCTCTGAAAGGCGTCTAATTAAGAGCCAGTATTTGTTTGAAAAAATTTCAAAAACAAAAAAATCCTGGGTCTTAAAATAACCAGAAAAATATTCTATACACGGTAGCTTAAAAACATTGATACCCATTTTTGAGTTTTGAAATTCCTTATTTCAAATCTTCAAATTCATCAAATGAGCTTATTCATATTTATTTTTCTCTTTCCTTAACATTTCGAAGCTTTTCTTTATATCCTGAAACTGCAGTTTTATGTTATCTACATTTTCCTCAATAATTTCTTTTTCCATTTCAACTCGCGAAAACTTACTTTTTTATAGCTTCAAGATAGGGGCTGGGAACAGAAGAGAAACGGTCTCACTAAACGAAATAACAAAAGTAAACAAATCTTGATCATCATATTGTAAATAAAACTCTAATGAACCTTATCACTTAACTTAAGTGACTAAAGTTAAATTTATTTTTCTTCTTGTATAAACTTTTTACAAAAAAGTTTATAGGAGGTGGTCGCATCTTATTATAGTTTCACACCAAACATGGGGCTCAATATCGCCGAAAATTTTTCGGCAATAAATTTTGACGAGATGAGGACAAAAATGACGGTTAACGTTCACAAATAAAAAAACGCAAAAACAACATAAATGCCGTTATAAATTATAACTTATAATTGGATTTTTCTTACTAATTTTATAGGGAATTTAACATTTGTACAAATAACGAAGTGGATAATTTGTTATTAATCGTATTACCTTTTTCACAGTGAAAATAATACTGCGCCGCGTTGCCTTCCGTTAGCCACCAAAATATTCATGTATATAAATTCTCCGCGAATTGTTCCGTAGATATTCTCGCTTCAAGCATTGTTACGCAAGATTACGGGCCTGCTGGGTCCAACCACTCACTTTCATAATACAGGACATATTTTTCTTCTTGATTCAAAGCATTCTTGCTTGCGATCTTAGTTTTACTTGAAAGTAATTGTCACCGTTCGTTGGTCAATACGATTTCAAATAAGTTTAAACGAGTGACGTCGATATGAACTACATTTTGATATTTTGCTACTTTCGTTTACTTTTGCGAAATATTTTCTAAGAATAAAGTCTCTCGTTGTGACACCTTCGTGTTTGTAAATTCAAACGTTTTCATTGGTGGAGGTAAGCTAAAGCAAAAAACTCAGATCGCAAAAAAATATGTGACATGCTGTTATTTTAATTTGGTCAGTTCGTTAATTTTAAAAACAACCATAAAAATGAACAAACAATGCAGTTATTTGTTTGTTTTTATTTTCAAATTGCACTTGTTCAAAATTTTAAACAGAATATTTCTTTAGACGCAAAATTCTAAAATCAAGGAAATGTTAAAAAATTTGATGCGATAATGGCTAATTTGGCTGGAGACAACTAATCCTGTTGAGGACACGCACAGTCACCGAAAAATTGTTAGGAAAGTGTCCAGAGAAACGATTTAATAACAAAAAATAATATTTTCTCATTTTTATCTGACAGTAATAGAGTGATAGCACAGAATATTATTTTATACGATATGAGTCATATCATATGACACATCCCGCAATCATTAAATATCGTGAAAAAATAAATTTTTCTTAATAATTGATCGATTATATCAACTAAAATCATTAACCTGTACGCTACTCATCGTACACTATTGTACGAGATTGTCATTTTTCGACCCACGAAGTGTCTGTAGAATTTTAACCGCTGAACATTTAATTTTTAGATGCACCATGATTATACAAAATTGTCTGAAAAATTTAAATATCAAATTCGTATTTCAGGTTTAGGCGATTATATTGAACATGAATCTTGCTTTCACAAAACAAATCGAAAGCCTTGATTTGGCCGACTAATCAGGAACGACGCTGTCAAAAGTGGGCACTATTTCACTTCAAAAGCCTTACTTCCTCCTGAGTTTTGGAAGGATAGAGAATACTTTTATAGCTTTTATTGACCACCAAGAGAACGTGAGCGAACCACGATCCGTTTCAACTCAAAAAAATTTCATCCGGCGCTTAAATCACAAAAAACTGGTTTTGCCTTATTTGGGTGCCTCGGGGAAAATACTCACTACCTCCCTGGATTTTGACGGCAGAAACCTACAAATGGTATTATATAAGCGATCTTAAGGATACGCGCAAAGCCTCAATTCCAAATGCATTTTGTATCTGCGTGCTTTTTTGGAAACGGCGATTCAAGATTCCAGAAATTTTCAAAATTGAAAAAATCAGACACTGAATTGTTCCCGAAACTCGCGATGAAAATCTTTTTTATGACAAAGTGAAAATAAACAAGCATATGATCACACTTATTTTGCTGCCATATTTCAGAAAAACATTTAAAACTAAGTCTGAAAATATTCAATGTCGAGTCTTCAATGCGACCAGACTCCCTTAATGACAATTCAGTTTTGAATTCTGATCATGTGGAATTTTCAGACATTATGTATACATCATGGGCTCTCAAAATTAAATGTATCAGCGGTTAACATTCTACAGACCACTCGCTGGGATCGAAAAATGACAATCCGTAACATAGATGTACGATGAGTAGCGTACAGTTAATGATATTTTAGCTGATTATTAATCGTATCAATTATTAAGGTATAAATTTATTTTTTACGATATTAATGATTGCGGGATGTTCATGTATATGACTGCATACGTATAAAATAATATCCTGTGCTATCATCTATACTGCTCAGAAAAAATGAGAAAATATTATTTATTTTGTTATTTTAATCGCTTTCTCTGGACACTTTCGCTAACAATTTCAGGGGGATGTGCGGCCTTCAACAGGATTAACGTTGTCTGCCAGCCAAATTTATGCCAATTCTCGCATCAAATTTCTAACATTTCCTGACTTTGAATTTTGCGTCTAAAGAAATATTCTGTTAAAATTTGAACAAGTGCAAGTTTGAACATAAAAACAACAAATAATGCATTTGTTTGTTCATTTTTGGTTGTTCTTCTAAATATAATTAACGCTGACCAAGATTAATAACGCAGCAGTCCATATTTTTTTGCGATCTGAGTCTTTTTCTTTAGCCTTACCTCCACAATTCGAAAACGTTTGAATTAAAACAGAAGTGTCTACAACGAGCAGACTTATTCTTAGAAATATTTTCGCAAAGTAAACGAAAGTAGCAAAATACTAAATTGTGTTCATATCGGACGTCACTCGCTTTAAACTTATTTGAAATCCGTATTGACAAAGAACGGTGACATACTGTCAGTAAAAAGTCGGCAAGCAGCAATGCTTTGAATCAAGAAGAAAATATGTCCTGTAATAAAGTGAGTGGTTGTGACCCAGCAGCCCGATAATCTCGCGTAACAATGCTTGAAGCGAGAATATCTACGGAACAATTCGCAGGAGAATTGTATATACATATATATTTTGGTGGCTAAGGAAGCACACGCGGCGCCAGTATTATTTTCACTGTAAACAGTAATTACTGATTAATAACAAATCTACATCCACTGTCGTTATTTGTACAAATGTTTAAATTTCCCTATATAAATTGATTGTAAGAAAAATTCCATTATAAGTCATAATTTTTAACGGCATTTATGTTGTTTTTTGCCGTTTTTTTATTTGTGACGTAACGCGTCATTTTTGCTCTCATCTGTCAAAATTTTATTGCCGAAAAATTGTTCGGCCGAGTATGAAGCCGCGCATGTTTGGTGTAAAACTAAAATAAAGATGCGACCAACTCCTATAAACTTTTTGTAAAACGTTTATACGACAAAGAAAATATAATTTAACTTTAAGTCACTTAAGTTAAGTGTATAGCGTTCATTAGCAGTTTTATTTACAATATGATGATCAAGATGTTGTTTACGTTTGTTATTTCGTTTAGTTGAGACCGTTCTCTTCTGATTCCAGCCCCCTATCTTGGAAGCCTATAAAAAAAGGTTAAGTTATTTTACGGGCCGAGTTGGAAATGGAAAAGAAGATTATGAGGGAAAATGTAGGAATAACATTAAAACTGCAGTTTCAGGGATATAATGAAGAAGCTCGAAATTGAAGGCAAGAGAAAAATAAATATGAATAAGGCTAAATTTGCATGAATTTGAAGATTTTGAAATAAGGAAGTTTCGAAAACTCAAAATATGCGTGAGATCAAGTGTTTAAGCTACCGTGTATAGAATATTTCTGCGTTATTTAATGGACCCAGATTTTTGTGATTTTTGAAATTTTTCAAAACAGGAATACTGGCTTCTTAATTAGACCGCTTTCAGAGCAGTTAAACGAAAGGCATGGAAAATTTGACCTCGAATCAATATTTTTAGAAAAAAAATTTCAAAAAGAACAAATATCCGGGCTCTCAAAATGACCAGAAAAATGATTCTGTACAAGGACATGCTAGTTATGGATACATATAGTAGCTTCTACAACATTCGATAGCCCATTTATGAGTTTTTGAATATTGCCTATATGTCCAAATGCGTCTTCTATATTTGGATTTTCCAGATGATGAACGAGTCCGCTATTGAGTTAAACTGAATGATTCGTCAGCATCTTTTATAATGTCAGCATGCTTCTGGAGCTTTATGAATATTAACATTTTTATTGTCGACATTAATTTTTTTTATACCATAGCTGTTTAAAAGTAATCGTCAAACCCTTGAGCAAACATTCGTTTGAACAGCTAAAAGCATACTTCAAAGTGACATTTGAAAAATCTGACGTTACTGTTCCTTTATAAAATTTTAACAAAATAGTCAATGTTACTCTAAATTTCCGGAGTCTTAGAAAATGTCAGCCAGAATCCCAACATATGGGGTAATACCTGGGGAGGGGATCCGTGTGCAACTACTCCGAGGACATAATAAAACAGGCAAGGGCAAATACCCAAAAATTTGACCATAAAATGTNAGGCCTTCGATTTGTTTTGTGAAAGCAAGATTCATGTTCAATTATCCCTAAACTGAAATACATATGTTCGTGCTGTTTCTAGTACTACATTGAGGCGACGCTGAAAACCTTGTTTTTAGCCTTAAAATGCGACCAATACTCCCTTAATACCCTCTAACTTAAACCGCTCGAAGGATAAAACAAAAATATATTTTGAGTGCTCCTATTTGAGTCAGGAAACGACTCAAACAAATCCCTCTCACATTTTAGTGTGTAAATATTTTGTACGAGAATTCCGAATATCTACATTAAAATGCTGTGAGATAATTTTTTATGTAGTTATAGCGCTTGAAAAATTAGAAACGGTTTTTTTCGAGCACTTTTGTCTCACAAAACTTACGATTAAAATTTATCGAGTAGTTATTATGATTTACGAATCCAATCAATGATACAAAATGGTTTGGCCATTCGAACTTTTTTTTAAAAATAAAATCCGACTTTTATTTAGCCGACGCGAGCGCTACTACGGTGCGTTTATTGAATTTCGAAAAAAACCTAATAATTAACTTGTCAATTAAAAACAAATCATATATTTTAACTCGGGTATGATAATATATCAACCCCACTCACCAATAAATATTTCTCTAGTATAAATATATTTCTCTTGAAGTTAATCAATCACAGCTTTACCTTTAATTATTAATTTTTTTTGATTTTTATCTGGTTTTGAATCAACACCGGGCCCTGATATTCGGGCAGTGCGGGATATGGACGCTCTGCCTACATGTCCTGCTGTGGGAAATCATCTTTTCCGATTGCTCTCTATCATTTTCAATCATCCTTATGTAATCTGTATTTTGCGATTATTATGACATTAACAAATGAAGGACTAGAGAAAACATAGAAATTTTTTCGAAAATAAAATTTACAAAATATAAAAAATCTCGAATAATACTGGTCGTATAATTTTTTTTATATATGTTTTTCAAGAAAATTATTCAATACTTAATATGTGATTAAAATGTATCATTTGAAAATGTCTGGGTTAATAGTCCGGTCGGCCGGAAGTCACGAGTCATCGAAATACCACCTCTATTTTTTTTGACAAATTTTCACCCTCAAATATACTCTCTTGTATTATATAATTAATTAACACATTTTTACATAGACTCTCCGGTCTTCCGGTCAAACTGGAAGTCATGTGTCATCGAAAATACCGCCAAATTGTTTTTGACAAAATTTCACCTTCACATGTACTCCCTGGTATTATATAATTAGTCAAACCCAATTTTTACTTGACTTCCGGTCAAACCGGAAGTCATGAGTTATTGAAAATACCGCCAATTTTTTTAAAATTCAAATTTTATTCAAAATATTAACACAATTAGGCGTGCCATAAATGTAAATATGAAAGACAGTAAAACTTCTGAAAAGCGTTTATATTTATGATTATGCAAAAAGAGATAGGGATAGAAAAGGGATAAAAAGGGGGATAAGTATAGAAAAATAGATAGAAACTGGATAAAAAGGGGGGATGAGGATAAAAAGGGGATGGGACTTTCAATCCCTATCCCTCTATGGCTCTGAATTTCCCATCCCTATCCCTTTCTATCCCCCTTTATTTATCCCTTATATCCCTATCCCTTTTGAAAGCCTGATACATAAACGTCAATTTTAATGAAAAATTCTTAAAAAAAGTAAAAGTGACTAGCAATTTTTTACTTCAGTTTTGCAGTAGCTTCAATTTGAGGGTACTTTTGGTACAATCGGATGGAAAATTAATTTCTAGCAACCTCCAAAATTGCCTTCCCGCTGAACTTAATCTGCAATTTTTCTATAAATAGGAGCGATGTTCATGTAAAAGTTTTCCACTAAGAATTGAAAGACATATTTCTCAAATATTACAAATTTTAAGAATTGTATAGGTCGTTTTTCAGAAAACTGAGCTACCAATTCTAAATATCATAAATTCGGGTTTACATTATTCTAGACCAAGTGCGATCGAGATTTTCGCAAACTCATTTCCGATAACTGTCAACTCAGTAGTAATTGTTATTCGCGACAAAGTGTAATCAATTTCCATTAAGTCGTTTTCCGGATAAAGACATTGAGTCAAAATCAGTTGTTCTAGAACTCTACTTCCAGCTTGGTGCTCAAAAACTTGTTTTTACTTTTGGTCGGCGGCATTTCTTTCATTTTTGCTTTTCAGATTTCTATAACTTGTTTCGCTTTTTTCATGAGCCGCGATCTAAATCTCAAAACGTTGGGTTACCCCCTTATGGAAGTTCTTTATTTTGTTTTTGAATTTTCTCAAAATAAAATGATTTTAACCGTTGTGGCACAACCCCTATTATAGGTGCTTGCATATTTAAATCATCAAAAATGCAAAAAAAACCATGTAGGAATTGTCTCCGGTTCGAATAAATACATAGAATTTTGCAGAGATTCAAAAATGATTTATTTTTTTTTTGGAAATTTTTGTTAAATTTCACGGAGGCGTTGATTTTTGTGAGATTTTTCCATATCTCTTACTCTAAAAAATAAATGCGACCTATTGCGTCAGATTAGAATTTGAAAATGCCAGTTTTATGGAAGTGTTTTGTCCATCGGTTGACACTCAAAACAAGATTTAATTAGGTATGACGGACAAGGTATTTTTGTTTCAGAATATATTTCAAATTTATTTTAAGTATTTCACGAAAATATTTTATTATTAAATAAGAGAATTTCGAGGCCAACTTATATTGTCCACAGAGTCATTTGATTGAGTATCGACCCAGAAAATAATATCAGAAGTGTACAATCTGCTCTTTTTAGGGGAAATACGCATTTTTTATGAAAAATTCGGGATGTTTTTCATCAAATTGAACCTTTTAAAATAATTTTTGATTGATGTTTATGACAAAATCAACATAAGACGTGAATAGGTCAGATCTTGCTGCATCCTCTTCTAGTACCTAAACATCAATTTGTGACACCACTTGTGCCGGCTCGGTATCACCCCTCGAACATTACTGGCATATTACTTGTTCTTATGCAGTACAATTCTTTTCGTAAGTACCTCCAGACACCTTCCAGAATCTTTCTCGTAGAATACGTCATAATGTCGGTATGGCCTAACATCTATGCGTCTTCGAACTCTTCCGATCGTTCCGATGCAAACAACAAAATTGAAACTCTACACTACTTGGGCTTTCTGTTCAATAGGGCGCCATTGCACGTTCCACTATATAAAATGGTGGACTGGGACTCTATGCCTTGTGCCGGTGCAGTTTTTTTTCTCGTCTCTCACCACCGGCCGTCTTAACAGAGTCACTTCGACTTACCTTATAAGTCATCCTGAATACCTCTCGTGCACCAAACCTCTATACACATTACTTATACAACTGACTCATCACACTTTCGTTGAGAGTCAGAATCGGTCACTCTCGCCCGATCAATTACCCTCGAGAAACATGTAATTAATAATGTTTATTACCCTTGACTCCATGTCGAAGTTTTGAATTTGCTTTCAGTTTTTCATATTTTTCAAAAGTAGATTTTGTTCACAGAACAAATAAGTAGACTGAGAAGTGTGAAATCTAGATGTCCTTGCAGAACATTTTTACAAAAGGGGCTTATTTTTTTTTACTATGGCCATTTTGGCACCATTATGTGCCCATATGGCCCATTTTGGAGACATGGAGGCGAAATATTTCATTTGCTTGAGATGTTCAACCTGGTGCAGGTGTGTTCTTTTAACAGGTACGCTTCGTATATTGTTTCCGTTTAAAAAGTTTTTTGAATTACGAGTGAGGATAGCTTAAAATGTGTTTGCAAATGTTCTCTATGACGTCATTCTTTTTGCCGTGTTTTAAGTACTGATACGAGTTGTCTCTTGACTTTAGCCACTTTCTTTTTAAATCGTTTACAATGACTGTTGGTGCGAACACTTCACCTTCCTCTACCAGGCTGACCATGTTCCGTGGATGCGATGTTAATGTTTCATGGATTGCGTTGATACCCAAAAAATGTACGGTCCGAAGATACACTGATTAAAACAAAAAATCCAAGTTCTAATTATTATCTAACAATTCCGTGGTAGTTTCCTATTGCAAACAGTCGAACATTTCACAATTCAATGGGAAGATCGTTAACAGACAATCGCTATTATTTTTCAGACAAGGACAAAATTGAAAATTGAGAAAACTTTCGAAAAAACTGTGTTTTTTTGCTTGGCAGCAGTGGATTTCAAACCTGTTTGAAATTGAGGTTCACCTTCGCAAGAAATTGAGGATGGTTCCGGAACTTGAAGATTCATAAGAACGGACGTGACTTGGGCAATAACTTTCACGAGCGATACCGTCAATTTCTTGTCATATGACTGATTTCTTCAGATTGCACATATCCATTCTCCTTGCTGGTGTTGACTGTTCTGTTCTCAACTCCAGACGATAGTGGATCAATATTCTGACATCGAATTGTCGATTACAGCCTGAGCTTTTTTTATTGGGCGATTTTTTCTCCAGGTCGGTAGATCAGGTTTTGCTCGGAGAAAAAAAAATCGCCCAAAACCCACAAAAGCTAATTTGGGCGATTTTTTCTCCGGAGAAAAACATGCCCATCTTGAGAGAAATAAAGATCGCCAATTCCTGCGAAAGAAAAAAATCGGCCCAATTTTGCTGGAACTTGAAATCGTCTAAGTATTTTGATAAAATATTATTTTATTAAATAACTTATTTTAATTTATTATAACTCAGAGACATGAGTGGAACAAAGTAACTTTTGTAAATTTGTCGCGAGACAATATTCAACCAATAAATTACACATTATCTGAAGAAGATGTTCAAACAGTAGCAGTTTGGAGGTTTTGCCGCAAAATACTTATTCAAGCTAATTTTTTGATCTTTTAATATACTTAGTTATATTTTATGTCCAACCCCTAAGCTGGAGCAAGCATTGACACAGAAGACAATAATAAATCACGTAATCGAAAGCTATTAAGGACAGGTGGGCAGCGAGTCCGGCGATTGGAATATTTTATACTACTCATTATTTCGGTAAGTCGAATTGGACTCGGTCCGATGCACTCCTTTAAGTAACGTTATATAAGAAAACATTTCCAGATAAAATTCCGATTTACACGCAATTTCATACACGCTGGAACGCTTGCCACGTTAGCAATAGACAAAAATTATCAATAGATAATAATGTTATTTTATACTATATTAATAATAAATAAATGTTTCATTGTTGAAACCTTTAAAGAAATAAATCACCATTAGGGGATTTTTTTTGCGGGAAACAAATGCTTCTATTTTTGAACACTTCAAAGTGAAATACTAGTTCCTATTGGTTCATTATTTAATCAAAATGGGCGATTTTTTCTCCGAGGCAAAAAATCGCGCCAAAAATCACGTGTTAAATTGAGTCTGTTACATGCCACCAATTTGACGGTAATTCAATCTCCCTGTCTAGCCCGACTCGAGAAAAAAATCGCCCAATTAAAAAAAAAAACTCAGGCTGTACCAACTTCCGTTCTCAAAGCATTTACCCCTCTTCTTAACCAAAGCGGAATGTGCTTCGAAAATTTTTTTCATAACTTCATATTCTTGAACCTGAAAATAATATAAATTGTTTTTATATTGTATTATTTCAACGTTGTTACTTGAAACCTGATTTCAACTCAATAAAACCATGTCAATCTAAAATCACATGTTTTTTCCAAAATTATTTTCTTTCCTGTCAAATCAATAAATAGTGTCAGGACTCCTGACTCCAGGCACGTTTCGGTAAAATTGTATCAATTGAAATTTCTTGTAAGGACCGGTTTGAAGTATTTTGTCATGTACACTAGTTCAATGTTTGTGAACTTCTCATTACTGCTTTTCTCATCTGACAATTCATCTATAACTAAAGTTCCTAGTTAAAATCCTTCTGTCTTTTTCAGACAAATTTCAGCATGCACTAACTGAGTCATTATCTATTTCACCGAGCATGATTTACTGAGGAATATCAATAATCCAACTACTTAGATCCCGATCTTGATTCATGTGATTCCAACATCTGAGGAGCTCTATTTATTAACCATTTTGTATTCTTGTTTTTTCGAGATATAATATAAAATTTCGAGTATATTATAATTCGCAGGATATTTATAAAATTCGATGGATATATAAAAAAACAGGCGACAGCCTGTTTTTCTTTATAGCTTATACAAGAATTTGATTCTCTTCTTTCTAATCTTAACTCCTATTATTCTTCTTAGTCTCACATCAATTTTTTTGGCTACGTTCAACTTTGTGAGGATCAAGACTTTGAAGTGGAGCGCCTAAAAATGTTATCTTCTTTTTGGGGGGGGGACGGAAACACAAAAAGGGCAGTAACGTTTGAAAAAATTGTTTTTAAATACTTGGGTTCTCACTTGAAGACGTATTTAATACTTGAGAAACTGACAAGCTAGCAAATTTTTTCATCTTCCAAAATTCTGAGAAGATAACAACAAATAGTATTTATATCTCAAGTTTTGGCCATTAAAAAAAATATTTTTTGAGGTTTAGAGGTTTCTTTTTAAATATATAGGTCTTTTCTGAAGCTTTCAACGAATTCAAAACTCCGAAAATAATATGCAAGTTCTCTGCTCGTCGGGTACGAGAAAAGTTAATTTTATACGGAGTTCTAGGGATGAATTTCCTCCTTCATGAACAAATTTATACGAAATAACTGCAACATCGTCTTTCATTTTCCGCATAATCAATCCGATATTTATTTTTACTTTACATTTCCAAAAACATGAAGAAATATGATTTCAATTTGTTCTTCATAAGACATGATTACTATTTCGTGATAAAAGGTTTTAACTGTCTAACCGTTCCATCATATTCAAGTTTCTAATGAAATTTTAATATCATTCCTCTTATTACAACTCATTTCCACAACTTTTCGAAATTCGAAGATACACCATATTTTCTCCGATTGAGAATCTCTAGTATGCCTTAATATAAGGCCAGCATCGGTGGCATCGGACTATCGGCCAGGTACTGGAGTCATATTTACTTACGAATGACATTGTTGGCCTTACTTTTTTCCGCCCTGTAATATTCCGCTTAGCTGCCCAGAATCAATGGCTGAATTTACTTACCCTTTATAAAAATAACTTTTTGCCATTCACAATTTATTAAGAGCAATAAGACTCTCTGACGTTCCCGAACTCTTAATTCTCTCTTGAATTCTCGTAACTAAGCATTTCCCTGTCAAAAAAACATTTCAAAGGCATTCATAATTTTCACCGCATCTTGTCACCAACTTTTTGCTGATTCGTATTTTTATGAAATCTTATGAATAAATAGCTTAAAAAAAACTTTTTCTAATGCCATGTTTACACTAAATTTCTGACTGCCTGTTTGAAAAAACATTTAACCTTATGTATTAATTCATCTGCATTTGTTGTCGAATCTTCTTTAAGAAAAATTTATTGAAATTTTCCGCAAATTCAAGATCCAAAAAATTTGCTTATAAGTGGATTTTTATGAATCTGCCATAATAAAATAGGTACACACTCACATATTAAATCTTTTTGGTATCTAATTAAATATCCGATCTATTCAAACTAATGAGTTATGGTCGCGCTCGACTTTCATTCATACAACTATCGATTGAAATTTTTAACCTCGGTGTAGCATCGTAAAGTTGCATTTGGCACTAAATATTTAAAAATTTTAATGCTGGTTTAATAATCCAAATTAAATTGTGGGTCTGTTGTATAGGCGCCGTTTCTTTAGATGTTAGATAGAACATCTTTTAATATCAACAACGCAATTGCAACAGGTTCAAAATTTTATCTCAAAAAAAGGTTGTTTTTCTCTATCTTTCCTCTTGCCAATCTTTGACCACTAATTTTCAATGGGAAATACTTCATCATATCAACACGGAATCATTCTAATTAGCAAACATAATACAACGAATTATTTATCAAAGGTACTATGTGAAAGTGTTTTTGTATATTCCAGATAAATTGTTAGTCTAGAAATTAAAATAATAACGGTTTGCAATAAGACATGACATTTGTCATCTAACGATAACAAAAAAAATTATCACTTTTTTTTCATATTTATCTGCTCTAGAAAACAATATTACCACATCTCCTGCGTACCATTCCACCCCCTTAAAGCTATTTTAATACAACCATAAGATTATAATTATTTTCATTTTCCACAAAACTTTACAAATTATCATAATATTACATTTTTTCATATAAAATATATTGAAAAGTTTTCTTATTTGAATTTCATGACATAAGAGGCTGTATTTGTCAAGTTAAATTAAGTTGTTATTACACATACGATACACTGTACTAGTTTTTTCACTTTCACAGGATGTCAAAGAAATCCTTACCAGTTTAAAAAACATGGACAAAGACCCCGGTCTTTGATCTGAAACCAACATTTTCGTCGGCCTTCAAGCAATTGCTGTCTTTATGGCCTTATATACCAATGACCACTCTTTTTACTAATATATCGGGGCCTGTCTGCAGATAGTCAGCAGTTTCAGCCTGAAATTAAACAGGAAGATCAAGCCAATAAAAAATCTGATAATAATTTGACACCGACAAATTTAATTCATACTAATTTTTCCCTGTGATTCACTATCCCAGAACACAATTTCACGAGCGTAGTAATGCGCCGATTAAATACGTGTGTCGAGAATACTTCTATCTGATCAATTTTTTCAAGATTAGAAATTTTCCACGCCATATAAATTGGTAACCAGTTACATGTTATCAGCAAACTTAGTCGAGGTTTTAATCTCTAAATCGCTTTGACTACGGTTTTTGAGCTGGAGCG
>SCLH01000974.1:219526-241889 GCA_004367855.1 Oikopleura vanhoeffeni | reverse complement strand
TTTTGATTTTTTGAACAATTCTACACAAAATACGAATTGTGGTTTGCTGAATTTCTAGTTTCAAAGACTTAAAAATTAAAATTTTCTATAAATTTGAAAATTTAATATTATTAAAAAAACGCAGTCTTATTTGGCTACTTATTTTTCTGAAGAATTCGTATTTACGAATTTTTCAGAAAAATAAGTAGCCAAATAAGACTGCGTTTTTTTAATAATATTAAATTTTCAAATTTATAGAAAATTTTAATTTGAATTTTTAAGTCTTTGAAACTAGAAATTCAGCAAACCACAATTCGTATTTTGTGTAGAATTGTTCAAAAAATCAAAAAACATAAAAATATCAAGAAAAAAACAATTTTCTCTAGAAAAAAGGCATGCCCCGGGGGCATTGCCCCCTTGAAATGCGCATAATCCCCTTTGCCCCCTTGAAATGCCTACTTTTTATGGATTTTTTTTGCATTTCCAGGGGCTAGGGACTGTACTTTTTTTTTCAAAGTCAGGAGATTTTTAAATATTTAAACGCAATTGAAGGTCAATTTTTTTTCCTAAATAGCTGTTTTTCTCTTTTTTTCAAGGAAAAAAACTTTCATATTGAGGAAATTTTTTCATATNTATAATTTCCTCGCCTTTTGGCCTTTCTGGCCGATTGGGCCTCATTTTTTCATCAATTATAATTGAAATATATTCATTTTCTCCTTTATCGGCCTTTCCGTCCTGATTTGGGTTTTGTCAGCTCACTTTTTCAACAAAATTAAATTTCAAATATAATATCTCCCTTTTTTCGGCCTTCTCGGCCGTATTTTGCGGGCTCTATTTTCAGAAAAAGATTAAAATTCAAAATATAATTTTCATTCCTTTATCGGCCTTGCGGTCCCGATTTGGGGCTTCCATTTTTTTTACAAATTAACATTTCTCAAATATAATATCTCCCTTTCGGCCTTCGGCCGTTTTTTGGTCTCAATCTTTCATTTCAAATAATTTTAAAATTTATAATTTTCTCCTCTTTAACGGTCTTTTGCCGATTTTGCCTCTCATTTTTCAACAAAATTAAATTTATAAATATAATTTTTTCTCCTTTCATCTGGGCCTTCGCCGATTGGTTGGGCTCATTTTTTAAGGTAAATTAAATTTCAAATATTAATTTTATCTCCCTTCTACTCTTTGGCCTTCGGTCCGATTTTGGGCCTACCATTTTTCCAAACAAAATTGTAAATTAAAATATGGATTTCTTCTACCCTTTATTTCGGTCCTCTGCGATATTGGGGCTCGATTTTTTTTGACCAATATAATTAAATTTAAAATATAATATATTTTTCCTTCTCATCGGCCTTCTCGGCCGATTTGAGGCCCATTCAACAAATAACATTGAAATATGAGATTGCCTCTTTATTGGCGCTTCGACGCCGATTTGGGGACTCATTTTTTCCAATAAAAATTAAATATTTCAAATATAAAATCTCCCTTTTCGGCCCTTCCGGGCCCGTTATTGGTGGGCTTTCATTTTTCTAATCAAAATATCAGAAATGTTTCACTTTAGTAGAATGCTGGGAAATAATCGAGGCTCGATTGTATGCAAGGATATTTTTTGTAGGCCAAAATCCTCTCAAAATGGGCTACAGAATTACTTCTACTAATACCGTTTCCTTAATTAGTTAAATTTTACACCCCTTCTATCCTAAAATCCGTGCAATTAATAGATCCCACCCTCCAGCTAATACCGGTATCATACGGTATCTGTACATAGCCCTCTTTTATATTAATTGCACGCTCAAAACCCTTCTTGATACTTATCTACCTTGCCCCCTTGGTTTGGTTTCGATCCAAACCGCTATTAATAGGGTTACTCCCTTATCCATAAACCACTCAATGTCTGTTTACCGAAACCCCCTCCTCACTATTTGTGATCTTTTTAAACCCCTAACAAAAAATAATAGAGGCAGGGACCAGAGCAATAAAAAATTAATTTATTTAGCCTGCCCGAGCAAGAGCAGAGCAAACAGAATTTGGTTTCGCTTCTAAGAGCAGTTTTAGCAGAGCAGTCAAACATTTTATTTTCGGTAATTAGAGCAGAGCAGCAGCAAACACATTCAAAATATATGCTCCTAGATTTGCAGTAGCAGAGCATGAGCGACAACCGAAAAAAAAAATGTGCTATGAGCAGAGCAGTTAGGCAAGAGCAAACCCTGAAAAAAAAATGTTGCTTAGAGCTAGACTATAGTCGCATTTCTCTTAAATCTACGATTGTCAAACACACTCTGCGACCCTGGTACATGTTCACGTTTCTGAATTGGACGAGCCAATCCCGTCAACCTTTTTATTTTTCTTATTGCCGGATGACCTAGAATTCTATTGTTCAAATATAATCAGAGAAAGATTATATTGGTCTAAGATTTTACTTTTGCGAAAATTGATCGATATGAAAACCCCCCTTTTTACTAACTTAAAATGCCCGGACTATCACCCCTTTAAATAGATGGTATTTCCGTACATTTCTTTTAATAATTCAATTTCCATTTAATTTAATTTCTACTTTTATATAGCTCCCAAGTTATTGGCGCTTTATTATATTTAGGACCGAATCATCCGACCTTTTCAAACCCATAATAACTCCTAAGGGGTATTCTTTAGTAAACAGGTATGTTTTTAATAATTTCTCAAATACCATAAAATTTTAATTGCGCATTTAATATTTAGCCCAAGTTTTGATATTGCGTTTCGTTCATATTTTGCATCGCAAATAATTCCGACCTTTTATCAATAGCCCAACTAACTCCTTAAGACGGTGCGATTTTTGGAGCATAAATTTTTTCATAATCTAAATTCCTTAAATTCTATTTGCTTGATTCATGTAAGGGCGAGCGCTGAATTTGACATGCTATTCCTGATACTTTTTTACATCGAACTAATCCAACTTTCAAAGCAATAACTCCTAAGAGGTCATTATACCGAGCATAATTATATCTGTCAATATTCTTTAGAATCTTATTTGCCCGTTCATTCGAGAGTCTAAATATTCGACCTTTACTGATTTTTTTACATTAGTAATATGAGATTACCTACAGTTTTGTCTCACAAGCCTATATTACCTCTTTAAGAGTCATCTTCAGCATAATTTTATTATATCGTCAATTCCTTAGAATTCTATTGCCTTCTGCTCTTATTCGAGTCTAAATTTGACTTCTTCTGATACTTTTAACATCGAAAATAAATTCCGACCTTTCAACCAATAACTCCTTAAGAGGTCATTTGGAGCGGATCATTTATAATCTCAAAGTTCTTTAGAAGTTATTTTTGCACTTTGTTTCATCGTTATGTATTGCTAACTTTGACTCTTTTTGCATACTTCATTACAACTGAAATTTATTCCGACCTTTTCAAAAAGCCAATAACTTCCTTAAAGACGGTCAATCGAAGAACAGTTTGTGATTATTAATCTCAGAAACCCTTAAAATTGTAATTTTTACTTTGAGATTAAGAGATTCGAAGCTAATCAGCATTTTTTGCATTGCCTCAAGGTAACTATACAACAGTTAAGAAGTTCATTTCAAAGAATTTGTGCTATTTGAATTTTTTAGACGGTACGGCGTAATACTGCAAGTTAAGTCTCTGACTAGCAATATGGCAATGTCTTCACAGCAAGCTGTGCCTAAAATTGTTAGAATCGATTTTCCAGTGAGTTTCCGGGTTGGTCCTACACTCCCTCTAGATCACTAATATTCTCTACTTTTTCGGCCTCATTTTCAGAAAATTAACATAGTAAGTGGTATAAATTAAGGTTGTATTATTGTTTAATTCTATATTTTCTTTCATTTCTATACTAGACTTGCAGAATTTTAAAGATTGCTTAGTGTTTAATTCCTCGAGGACGTGCCAGCTTTATTATTCAATATAATTAATTTTTTACACTCTAAACTGAGAAATTCGTACTCTATGTTCTTTTCTCTCTCAAATTTTCTTTTACCTATTGAAACTTCGTTAGATATGGTTAATTTTTTCTTTCTGCATGCCCAAAACGATTAATATTGTAGATAATTAGTAGCCGTAAAAACCGGTCTCGCCACCATTTAAATGTAATTTAATTTTGTTTTGTTTTTAATTCTCAATAAAAAACTAAAAAGTTGATAAGCTTTCGATGTATTAGATCATTTTCAAATCAGAATTAAAGAGTTTGAGAAAATATTTCTCGCAGGTTAACAAAAGTAACTTCGCGCTCGAAATAATTAACAATAGTAGGCCTCGAATGGGTAAATATTTTGGGAATAATTTCTCAAACTCTTTATTTCTTATTTGAAAATGATCTAATACATTGAATGCTTATCACTTTTGAGTTTTTTATTGAAATTAAAAATGCCAAATAGGTAGGGTCAGTACCGGGCCAAAAATCGATTTTTAAACTAATGAGTTTATTGACGATTGGAAAATTTTTTTTTCGGAAACGTTTTTATGAATGTATAATGGCATTTATTGTTTAAATGACGATTGAAGTAGTTGTTCATGCCTGCTCAATCATAAAATTATGCTAATCGATAGCAAATAAAATTTTAGGTCGAAAAATCACAATAAAATTGGCCAACGACGAAAATGTTGGCCGATATCAATTTGCAAAATTCCTTCAAAATGACCGAAAAATTTTTTGTCAGTATGCTTAAATGTTTTGTGGCGCGATCCGTGTCAATAACAACATAAAATGAATAATACTTCAAACCTTTTACAGGCCTTAGAAAGCCCAAAAGGTTGTTTTTTAATACTCACATTGTGACGCAACCCATGTGGCTCGTAAAAAAATTTTCATGGTCGGAATCATTTTTTTTTGAGAAAGTTTGACCATATAAACTCAAAGATTAGTGCTGAGGGGTTTAGTTTTGCAGATAAATCTCCGGTTCTGACGCCTACATATAGGCCTTATATGATATAAGCCTATATATTATAGGCTATATCGGTGCTTTTTGAACGATCCGGTATGGGCGCTTGATAATAAACTTTTACTGGGTAATATATCCTTTAGACCTTTTTGAAATCTGAGAGATGTGGGTTGAAAAGCGGCCAGGAGCAATCCTAACACTCCTAAGGCGACCCTTCTAGCCACTCTAGGCGGCTTTCAACCTACATCTCTCAGATTTAACAAAGGTGTTAAAGAAGATATATCATATATCATATATAGGCTATATATGATTATATATACCCAGTGAAAAGTTTTTCATCAAGCGCCATAATCCGGATCTGTCAAAAAGCACCGAGGCCCTTAAGGGGTAGTCGTCCGCCAATGAACTTTTCGCTTAAAAAAGTTCGAGACTAATACTAAATCGGCCAAAAAAATGACAATGCAGCTTGGTCTAAGATTTTTTTGAATACAAGTTTAAAATCCGCTAAACGAGGGCCTCAAAGACCAAATCTTAAAACCTATGCCTCTCTTAATACAAATAGGATCAACCCAATTTTGTTATTGCCAATAAAATTTCTAAGATAACATGCATTTTAATATATGACTCATCCATATAGATATTATAAAATTAACATATATCAAATTTAAATCAAAAAAGCCGAAAGGCATTTTTATCACCGAAACCCTCGTAGCAGGGACTCATATATGACTCATACTCTATAAAAAAGGAAAATTTTCCGCCGATAAACAAAATAAAATAATTCTAGAAGCAGATGAACAATTCCCACATCAAATTTGGAAAGCCTTAATTACAGAGCATTACTGTAGAGCAATAAACTAGGGCACTAATTTGAATTCCTGCATATACATCCGTGTGCTATAAGCGTTACAAATTTATTTGAAGGTTATCTACTGTATTTTTTAGGTAAAAAAATTTCCAATCCGTGGAATTAAAATTTAGATATTTTTGACTGCAGCCCTACCGAAATTGGGTTGATCCTATTTTGTATTTAAGGAGTAAGATAGGTTTTTAAGATTTGGTCTTTGAGCCCTCTAGCGGTTAACTTGTAACAAAAAAATCTTAACAGACCAAGCTCATGTCATTTTTTTTGGCGATTTAGTAATAGTCTGCAACTTTTAAGCGAAATCTATTTGCGACGACTCCCCTAAAGGAGTGGGTGTCGCTGATCTGAGCCTCTTCAAGGTCATTTCCCGCCAAAACTAGCAAAGGGTGACCATTCCAAAAACATTTGTGACTAAACAGAACCAACCTTCACGGTAATTTTTGGGAATTAACAGTGATCTGATACAATCCCACCTACGCCCGACACCTACGGTTTTTTAAAAGCATCTTGAAATTAACACGCAGCTCGTCCTACTCTTTCAATTTTCCATCATATTTTTATTATTTTCTGTGTGAGGCTCAGGAGAACCTAACAAATAAAGCAAATTGCTTTTGTTTTAAAAAAATTTTGCTTTCGGGCGGACAAAAAACGCAAAAAAACTAAAAATTAAAATTTTGAAATCGATCAGTTTGGGAGGTTCAGGCAAAACGGTATCTCCTCCACCAGTTTGAGAGATCTAGTTTCGACTCATACTGCATCTGAAAGCACAGGGACTTGTTTACAATGCATCAGAGAGGTTTTTTAAAAATGAAATTTTGCTTCGGCGACTCTTGGGAGCCATGTCAACTTTTTCATTTTGCCATTTGTTTGAAATGGTCCATTTTTGGGAGGCTCAGGCAAAAGGTATCTCTCCACCAAGTTTTAAAAGATACAGTTTCGTCTCATACTGCAATCTGAAAGCACCAAGATTGTTTGACAATCCATTAGGAAGTTGTTCTGAAAATTTGATTTGGCGTCTCTTGGGCCATGTCACTTCCTCATTTAAGCCTAAATTTTTGACGAACAATTTTAGAAACCAGAAAAATGCTTCAAAAATATTTTTTAACAGTAAATACAAACACTTTTAAGGATTTTGGTGCAATTTTTAACTCGGTACGTCCAAAAAGAAAACAAATAAGCGCACTTTCAAATTTAAGGGGTGGGCGTCGTAATTCTGGTGACCTTTCAATCCCGCCTCCAGAACAAATCTAGGGCAGTTGTAAAAATTATGAGGGTACTCGTTTGTAGATCTAGGCCTTCGCTAACGATTACACATCTCAAAGTCAACCTTGCTACATCACACCAAACCAGGTGTGAGTCTATTCAGAGCACTAAACGGTTTTTTTTACTATCTTCTTTTTAGACCCCACAACAAAGCGTCTCCAAAAATCTACACAAGAGCGAATAAAATGAGAAGAAAAAAGTGATGGGAAGGAATTTTTCGATTTTTTGACTTTTTTTCTTCTAGAATTTACTTGAACGCCGATTTTGCCAGTTTCGACTTCAAACTCTAGTCTCTTTTAGACGAATGTTTAGAATGAACAGCATTTTTTTGGACTAAGGAGATAAATATATGCGGTACAAAGTGATGAAAAGGAATTTTTGAAAAAAATTCTAAGAATTCTAGAAAATGAATGAAAGTGAACCGAAATGAAAAGTTCGAAAAAAAAGTTTCCGTCTGATTCGGAACCAAAAGTTACCACAAATTGTAGCTGAGATTTCACTGATCAAAATTGCGTCAAAATTCGATAATTAGGTTTAACATTTTTTGCTAAAATAATTGGAAATTTCTAGAAAATTCGATTAAGACATTTCCGATAATTTTAATGTCATGCATCGTTTTCGGTGGGTCAAAATTCCACCCAAAAAAAATGTTCATATCATGGTAAAATACCGGTTTTATGCGGGTTAAAGCAAAAAAATATTCCGAATTTTGAAAATTCAGATTTTGTTCTAGATTGTTTTGAAATAAATAATTGCCACCATGAGAATTCCTTGGGTCAACTTTAGTCAATAACCGTATTTATGTACAATAAATTAATTCTATAAAGGGCTAAAAAAATTACGACGCCTACCCCCTTAAATCCGTAATAAATCAACTAATTTTTTGTTTTCGTTTTTTGGATTTTTTGGCCGCCGAAAGCAAAATTCCGAGTAAAAGACAATAATTGCCTTATGTGTGAGGCTTCTTTGGAGCCTGACACAAAGAAATAATGAAAAATTGGTGAAAATTGAAAGGAGTAGGGGTACGAACTGCGTGTCTTTAAGAAAGCTTTTTTAAAAGCGTAGGTGGTCGGCGGTAGGTTGAATTGTACAGATTACTGTTAAGTTCAAAATTACCGCGAAGGTTGGTTCTGTTAGTTCAATGTTTTTGGAATATCAACCTTTGCTAGTTTGGCGGGAAATGACCTTGGAAGAGGCTAAACTCAGCGACACCCACTTCCTTAAGTCGCCCCTGTTATTTGAAACACAGTGACTTCACTTTCACCTGCACCGCTGTGTTTTGAAACACCGAAACCAAAACAATGACCACCAAAACAACTCCTATTATTTATATGAACTCTTTTGTGAAATTCGCCAATTACTTATTTGTCAGCATATATACAGTATTCAAATATAATTTTGCATTTTATGAATCCTTGAAGAGGTTAACGGGTTGAGACTTAAGGAGGTACTCGTCGCTGGTTTTATAAGGTCTCATCCTACATAAGTTTTGCCAACTAATTATACAGATTATATTAAAGTTTCAGTTCATTTGGCAATAAAACCTAGGAGGAGATAGTTTTTCCGTTTTGGTTTATGTCTCCTTGTCTCGCTTATGTATCTAGGAGTGTTTGCATACAAAAAAGTTTTGGCATATTTCGCACGCAATCTAAAAGCTAGTTCTACAAACTGGCTAATCTCAATAATATCCTCGAAGCCTTGTATGGCTTATTTTTTATAGAGAAAATTTAATTCCAGCGACCAAAAAAGGCTAGAAAGAACTAGATCCGAAGTTTGAAAATTTCAGCCAATGGGGTTCGACTTACCCATTGTAAAGATAGGGCCCACCCACGCCAGCTGTTCGCATTCTGACATGCACCTTATTAATCATGTACAATACTAATCGGGGAAGTGGTTCCGAGCGATGCGTAGGTTGGAGAATTTAAATAACATTTTATCAATAATAGCGCCATGTTAACGTGGCTCCAACCTAACGCATCGCTTCGGAACCACTTCCCGATTAGTATTGTTAAAGTATTAATAATAAATTGTTTTTAAAATAAATTGAATATTTATTGTAACATATATATTTCGAACAATCAGTTTGGTCATCGTCAGTGCTATTTTAACAGTACTAAACAGTTGTGCACATATTAATAATACTGTATAATGCTTTTGCTGGGCATCATTAACCATTGAGAGATTAAAAATTTTCGAAAGAAAAAAATACGACGAAAATTGGCACAGATTCTCAAACTTCATCTAGCCTAAACTTGATGAAATTTTTGAAGGTCCACGTAAGCAGTCCCGGTATGCAGAACAATAAATATTTAATTTTTATTTAATCGTCGAAAATTAAACAATCCAACTAGTTAAATCACGCAGCTATGGAAAGCCAATATCCTCAACAAAACCACGTTTCCAAAGCTCGTACCGATCTCCACAGTTACAAGTCATCCAACCAAGTGGCTACCAACCAAATATAAAAATTTCATATGGTTCAAATCCTTCAAATACAAAATCTGTAAGTTTGCAAATTGTATTTCGAAAAATTTAGAAAATTTCTCGCATGCAGCTCTAATAGCAAAAATGTGCATATAAAAATTAACCTTAGTTGCTTTTCAAAACTAATCCTATCTTGCAATAATAATTTTTTGACTTGCTTTTTTTGCTTTCTGATAGGACAGCCGAATTAGGGAGCGTGGGATTTCTGTGAGTCCTGGTGGAGACCCAGTTTCAATCAAATGCACGAGTGGTGGTGGATGTACGGTTCAAAATTTTATAAAAAGTTCAAAAATTCCGGTGGGCATTTGCTACGAGACCCTTTTGACAGAAGATGAAAAATGTGGCAGGCAGATACCTGGTACCAAAGAGATCACTTTTCAACAGTGCTGTGCCACGGTAAAATTATTGATCATAACGCCTTTCTAAGGCAAATCTACCAAGCTCGGTCTTGAAAAATACTTAGATTGGCATATTTAAATGATACAAAAATTTTAAATCTCGAAATTATATATTTTGAAATAATTAAAATTTTGAATTTTTTTAATAAATATATTTTTAAATAATTTTCAAAAAACATTTTCAACCAAAAAATTTATTATACAGACTATAATACAGTTAGATATCATTTATCTGTAGTATTTATTCAGACTTAGTTTTCTAGATTTTTAGTGTGGTTAATTGTATAAAATAGACGCGGCCGCGTCACGCGAGAGTGTAGCTATTACTACGCACGAGATTAAGACGATTTGAAATAAGGAATTTCAAAAATAGAAAATCGGTTTTAATGTGTTTAAGCTATCTTGTAGAGAATTTTTTTCTGGTCATTTTAAAACGTAGGATTTTTTCTGGTTTTGAAATTTTTTCGAAAAAAACTGTTTTAATGTGCGAAAAGTGACCTTTTAGTCCTCGGTTTCTCACAAGAGTTAAAATACCGGTATCACAAATAAAATAAGTTGACTCGACAGCGAAAGGTTTTCTCGAGGATGTTTTTTTGCAGCATTATCGGATGTACTGGCTGATCAAAATTAACCGGTAAAGTATAGCTTCCCGTACCGGAAGTGATATTTTAATGATTTACATGTACCAAAAGATGCGCAATTATCGGTTTTCTGGAAACGGTATCATGAACTAAGGGTCATAAGTGACCGCAAGGTGGCGCTATAAAGCAATTTATAGCATGAGAAAATATTACTTTCGGTTTCTACTCAGGATACAAATTCCGCTCTTGCGCCACCTTGCAGTCACTTATGACCCTTAGTTCATAATACCGTTTCCAGAAAACCGATAATTGCGCATCTTTTGGTACATGTAAATCATTAAAATATCACTTCCGGTACCGGAAGCTATACTTTACCAGTTAATTTTGAACAGCCGGTACATCCGATAACGCTGTAAAAAAAACCAGCCTCGAGAAAACCTTTCGCTGTCGAGTCAACTTATTTTATTTGTGATACGGCAATTTTAACTCCCGTGAGAACCCGAGGACTTTAAAGGTCACTTTTCGCACCTTAAAACAGTTTTTTTTGAAAAAATCTAAAAACCAGAAGAAATCCTACGTCTTAAAATGATCAGAAGAAAATTCTCCACAAGATAGCTTTAACACATTAAACCGATTTTTTATTTTTGAAATTCCTTATTTCAAATCGTCTAAGCGTGACTTTGACTGAATTAAAAATTTGGGTCTAGTTGAACTATCTTTTATCTTCTAAAAAACAGATCTAAAATTTTTACACTCCTTCACACATAATTTTTTACACTCCTTCACACATAAGCGACACAAGCTGACCTAAGCCAAAAAGGTAAAACTAACTCTTCCTAGCTTTTATCTTGAAATTGGCTAAAATTTTTACATAACTTGTGAGAGTGGTAGGCCAAACTTAATCTCGGTCAAATTTTTAAATTTCGCTCTATTTTTTCTAGAATATGTAGAAAACCACCGTTTTTTGGCAATTATCTGTCGAAAAAACTATTTCCTCGAAGGAAAATTTTTCAAATTCATACATTTCTAAGCTAGCTCATACAAATACGAACAATTAATTCGGTTATTTTTTTTATTTCAACCTAAAACTCGAAATATGATTTTTTAAGGACCCGAGAGAAAAATTTCGAAATAAAAGTGCTCCGATTTTGAAAGTAAGCTCAAAAGAAAGCTACGAAAACACTGATCAGAAAGTTGGCTCACGTCAAAGTGAAATTTCGAAGTTTTAGTGGTTAAATTTAAGCAAACGTTATTTTGAACTTTATTTTGAAAAAAAATAATTAAAAAAAACGCGAAAATTTCGAGAAAAAATTTTGATAATTTGGTCGGTAGTACACTTTGTAATTACCCCAAATCAATTTGAAGCATTTACAAAGCCCTCATAAAACCAGCGACCAGTACCTCCTTAAGAAATAAAAAGAAGACTAAGTATAAATGTTTTTGTTATTAAACAGTTAATAATATTAACTTAATATACCAGATTTTAAAAAAAGTATACATGTGAATTACATGTATACTTTTTTTAAAATCTGGTATATTAAGTTAATATTATTAACTGTTTAATAACAAAAACATTTATACTGCGAGTCGCAAGGTTAAATAATTTTGTCCCACACAGTAAATAAAACCAGGTAAAATAGCGGTATGCAGCATACCGTATGCTTTGGCTTATTAATTTAAAAGCTCTTTGATTTTTTACATTTTTATTATTTGTTGTAAATTTGACCAAAAATTATTCAGATCGGGAAAGCTTGGGGCTCATCATGTGTTCATTGCACTCTTAATCAGTCAAAGAACTCAAATAGTATGCCAAGGTTAGTCCACGAAAAAATCAAGACGATTGTTCAGGAATTTGGTTTTATGAACAATAATTTTTCAATAATGGTGGCCTTAACTTCCGCAGGCATATAATGAGCCAATAATAATGCCCTTTTTTTAAACCGTTTATGGAACATTTAACTTCGAAAATCGACCCTGTTGAATCACTAGTACAGACTCAAAGACATGAGAATTAACGCAAATCCAACAAAAAAACATGTCGATTTTATAAATATTTACACATGCACTTCAAAGAAAACTAATATTTATTCGAATTAACAGTTCATTTTTGACATTGCGAACGATTCTTGATGAACTTCGTAGAGGTAAACTGGATGAAAACAGTGAAATTACAACCTACGCACATTACTCATGTGTGTCAAAGCATCAATAAATTTTGATCAACTAAGTATGAGTCATAATTAGGGTGCGCAGCGAGAATCCTACAGACTAAACTGAAACCGTTGATGAAATTGTTTTTGCAATCCGGGGGTTATCACCACGGAAAAAAAATTTCGAGCAAAATAAAAAAATTCTCGGCCTTCTCATAGTCAGAAAATGAGTTCTCAACTTTTCTTTTTTGATTTTCCTCTTTGAATTTTTGTTTTCTTTTTTTTTGCATGAAACAAGTATGGCAGTAACTTTTGTTCTTGCGCAAGAACGAATGGTTTTTATGTTTTTTCGCGCCATTTCTATTTTGTAAATTGAGCATGAGACGAAAACTCGAAAATTTTGCGAACAGCTAAAAAAATAATTTAAAACCCTAAAACAAGCCGCAACGAGGTTGCCCTGCTCCCTACACGCGTGTTGGTTCCAGCTGTAAAATGGTGTCTGGCCCATCTCAAAATGTTGGAAATAATGGGAAAACATCAAACTGTTATAGGGTAGGTGGATGTGCTAAACCACAAGAACAGTATGAAGTAGCCCCACAGTACGAGTATAACGACCAGCCTCGGAGAAGACGTGACAGACCCGCTATAGACCTAGAAAATGACTATCATAGATTGGATAATGACGAATCAGAATCAACCAGATCGGACGATATTGACTACGGATCGGACTATGAGTTAGACTGTATTGACTGTCAGCAGGTTTCCGAGGATTCGTATGGGTTGACCACCATGGCTGGGCCGGCTACTAGACCGGCTCCTAGACAGGGCCCAAATCAGGGATATTATGATAAGGAAGACAAACTCTCGCGAGAACGAGGTTGGTCTTCCTGGAATTCCTGGGGATCGAACGGATCGGAATATCATGAAAAAGACGGGCAGCACCGTAGACGTCAACCACCAAATTCTAGACATTCTTTACAAAATCGTGGGCAAATTCCTAACAGACAAACTCGATCGAATCAAGCAAAGCCTACTTATTATAATCAAATGGCCAACACGGGCCAGCAAATGTGGACCGAGGCTAAGGCCTTAGGCCGAAACGTTGGAAAATACTCTTACTCCGTGGGCTGCTTCTACTACACTTGCTGACATTATATAAAAAAATATTCCCCTTTTTTTGTTCTGAAAAAATCATTACAACATTTTCGTAGTCATTTATTTATTTTATTTTTACTTCAGGAATCCGGCGGGGAGCTTGTAAATATTGGCGGACAATGGACTCAAAAAATGTGTTGCTGCTCGGTAGGGGCCGCCTGGGGAAATCCAAGCACGCCATGTGGCGATATTAGTTCGTTATGCAAAACAAAGGAAGGTTTAATTTTTTCAGCATATTATGAAGTTTTTGACAATGACTTTTTACTCTCCGAAATCGATCTCACATTATTTTGTTAACCATAAAAATGATAAAAAAAACATTTTTTTGGCTTCAAAAAGTCCAACTTCAAAGGTGACCATAATAGGTTGTTCAAGGACATGACTGAAATCCACAATGATCAATGTTCAATAAAATCATAGCATGTATAATACCGCCAACAAAATAAAATTAAACTTAAAATTTCCCTGTTTTTTAATTTTTTTTTTTTCTCGGAAATTTTCAAAAAAGTCGGCCAAAGTCCATCTTGGATACAGGAGTGGATATAATCTAAGGATTTCTGCGTCTGTGTTTGCTTGTTACTTGTAAAAAATTTGTTTTATCAGAGGAAGTTCGCAAAAGTTTTTTCTTCTAGTCTCTGCTGTTATTAAATTATTAAAAAACATATTATCTAACGTTTCGATTATTTTATCATTATCAAAGATGTAAGGTTTTAAACAAGTTTCAGGCTAAACACAAATCGCGCGAAATACAAGAATTTTTTAAATTTTCTGAAGTTCCGAAAAAGTATATTAAATTTAATAGTTTAAATTTTAACAAAAATCCGGTGCTAAGATACTAGAACTTCTTTTTGATTTTTGGACATATTTCAAAAATATATTTATGTTTTTAATTCTTTTGAATTTTTTAAAGTCCTAGGACGATTCTGATTGGTTAAAATTTAAACCAATCCAGAATCGTTCATTTTCGGCTAACCTTTCAATATTTTGCGCACATAGTTAATTAAGCAAAAGAAAAAAAATGACCAATGGACATGTCCTCGAGCGGTCCAGAAACCACCAGGTGCGCGCTAGGGATCAAAAACCTGTAAACACTTTCGATAAAAATATTTCGGAACATTTATTATGAATATTATTATTTTTCGTAGGACTCACCGTTGATTACAGTACGCAAATAATTTTTTTGTTATTTAATTCTTCTCTAAAAATACAGTAGATAAGTCTAAAACCTTGTTTTACAGGTCACTCAAATCAAAATTTCTCGAAAATCCGCTCGAAAACTTTTTTTTGTTTTCACATATATATACAATGAACCTTGCTTTGAATTAATATGTAGTGGTTTCCCGGAAATTTGCTTAGAACAAAAGTTACAGCGCCAAGAAGCGAGGGGTGCGCCACGTTAATCGTGTTTTCACGAGCAAAAACCTGTAAACACTTTGATAAAATATTTCGGAACATTAATTATGAAAATTATTTATCTTTCGTGAGACTCACCGTTAATAACAGTACGCAATTTTTTTTGTTTTGTGTTATTTCATTATTTTCTGAAATACAGTAGAGATAACGTCTTAAAGTTTGTTTAAAGTCACTCAAATCAAAATTTCTCGAAATCGGCACGGAAACTTTTTTTTGTTTTAATATACAATGAAACGTTGCCTTTATTTAATTTCGTAGTGGTTCCCGGAAATGTGCTTAGAACAAAAGTTACAACGCCAGAAGCGATGGATGCACACACGCTAATCGTGTTTTTAATTATTTGCTTACCACTAAATTTTCAGTTGAAGCTTGAACAACCGTGTATTTCTGCAGAATTTTTGCACGTGAATTTATCTCGGTAATACTGACCATGGGTTTGACATTTTTTAAATTTGCCCATCTGGGCTTACTTTTTTTTATATATTTTGGCATTCTTAAAATTTTAATGAACATTCTTGCATTATATATAAATTTTTCATAACAGCGCTTTTCTAAAATTCTTCTGGAAACAGCTCCGTATTTAGTCGCGAAATAACTTCTGTGAGTTCGCTGCATGATATCGAGGGACTGGCACAATTTGGCATTAGTTAGAGGCCTTTTGATCATTCAAAAATCGGCTGTTCAAGCTTGAAACGAAATTTAGGGTTAGCAATAAGGCAGCAGAAGTTTTTTCTCTTATAAGTAGAAAATACTATTAAAAATATCCGAATTAAATAAAGGCAAGGTTTTATTGTATAATATATGTAAAAACAAAAAAAAATTGGCCGATTTTGAGAAACTTTGAGTGACTTTAAAACAAATTTTAGACGTTATCTACTGTATTTTTAGAAAAATATTGAATTAACAAAATAAATTTATTTGCGTACTGTATCAAACGGTCAGTCCCACGAAAAATAAATAATTTTCATAATTAATGTTCCGAAATATTTTATCAAAAGTGTTTACAGTTTTGCTCGTGAAAAACACGATTAACGTGGCACACCCCTCGCTTCTGGCGCTGTAACTTTTGTTCTAAGCAAATTTCGCGGGGAAACCACTACGAATTAAATCAAGGCAAGGTTTCATTGTATAATATATGTGAAAACAAAAAAAAGTTTTTCGAGCGGATTTCTCGAGAAAATTTTTGATTTGAGTGACTGTAAAACAAGGTTTTAGACGTTATCTACTGTATTTTTAGAGAAGAATTAAATAACAAAAATAAATATTTGCGTACTGTATCAACGGTGAGACCTACGAAAAATAAATAATATTCATAATAAATGTTCCGAAATATTTTATTCGAAAGTGTTTACAGGTTTTTGATCCTTAGCGCGCCACCTGGTGGTTTTTGGACCGCGAAAAACATGTCCATTGTCATTTTTTTTGCTTAATAAACTATGGGTCAAAAATTTCAGAGAATTTAATTTCGCGAGGGAGACTCCCTGAATATATATCTAAGTTTGGGATCTCAACTTGAGATTCTCAAGGCCTGGCGCGCCATGGCGTTCCGTGTTTTCGTTTGATCAATGAGAGCACCGAAAATGACGAAATTGACCAATAAAAGCTTCTAAAATAAGTTTAAACGCGAATCGACAGTCCTAGAGATCCCAATTTTAGGTGTATCTTTTGATATGTTTATTATTAAGTTTTGGTTTCTTTTCTCATAGAAAAACTGAAAAACATAGAAAAAATCTGATTTTTGCGCATATTTCATTTTATTTGTACCTTGAAAAAATAAATCATTTTGTTTTGTTGAGAAAATCATCTGTTTTAAAATGATTTTCCAGGAATCTTTTTTAAATGGATATTATTTTTTATAGTGTCGGACATTTATCAAAAGTTTAACTTTCGTTTGCATTTCCTTACGTGAAAAAACTCACCGAAGATCATTCAAAATGATTTGAAATTATTTTTATTTATTTACGTCGATCTAATCTTGAAGTAAATTTACAAACTTTCAAAAATATGACCTTCTTCCGAAGGGTTATTATTCATACTCTATAAAAGAATTTCAAAATAATGATGAAACAACAAGAATTACCTGCACGAGTGAAAATGGTTGTAAAACTGAAACCATTCCAGCTGATGGAAGTAACAGTAGCAGTGGAAGTGCTGACAGTGTTCAACCCATACAGGTAAAATGACTATGTTAATTTTTAATATCGTAAAGTTTTTTCTCTGGTGAATTATTCACCGTGAATAAATTGCGTATTTTTTCCAAAACTTCTAGTTTGCAAAAAATATTTTTAATAAAATTTATCGGCCTCTATTTAAAAATTCGGAAATATATTGAGGTATATCGAAGGAGAAGTTTCTGCGATCATTTTCCCATCATTTTTGGGTAATTCTAAGTGGCTTGAGCCTTTCAAAAGGCTCTATGCCTCGGAGGGTTAAGGATATATCGAAGATTCTGCCTAGTCGTCGATTTATCTCGAGCGTCATAACTTTGAGCCAGTGTCCACTCACAATACCCGATTGTCGACTCAAATCAAGATTCCCGCGATTTAATTGGCCACTTTATCAAAGTTATGACGCTCCAGATAAATCGACGACTAGGCAGGATTTTCGATATATCCTTAACCCTCCGAGGCATAGAGCCTTTTGAAAGGCTCAAGCCACTTTGAATCACCCAAAAATGACGGAAAAATGATCGAAGAAACTTCTCCTTCGAATACATTTCAAAATTCAATAATGTGAATCTAATAATATAACCTATTTTTCGGATAAAAGGTTCAAGTTTTATGACGAGTTGATTGAAAAGCGATTTTTCGCTTAAGTCTTACTTCCGAAAAAATAATGTTCGACTTGAAAATGGAATAAAAACTTGAACTAATCCAGTTTTTAGGAAAGTCTTTTGATTCCATTTTGCAAAAACAATTACACTCCACGAAGTTCTGGGGCAAAAATATTTGCTTATAAGTGAAATTTCAAAATATCTTATTTCGATATTAGTATGGATAAAATGATATGTTTTGAAGAAAAAAATTAATTTGTGAAAATCATGCCAGTGTGGTACTCTTATACCATATTTGCCTTAATATTGTAATAATCATCAAAAAATTTCATTAAATCGAGAAAACTAACAATTTTTTCCTAAAAAACGTGATTTTTTCATGAATATTTTGAACTTATTTAAAAATATCTTTTGATTCCCAACAGATATACTCAATCAGACAACAGTATTGAGTAGAACAGAGCACTGCACAGTTATTGAGATAAACATACATTTTCTGGAGCTTACCACACGTGGTTTAATTAACCTTGTTTTAAACGTGTTTTTCTAAAATTAAACATAAATTTTCAAGATTTAAATTTTTTTTTCGAAAAATTTAACTCTTCAACTTGATCATAGAGGAAAAATTTAAGGTTGATCTCATAAGAGTTTTCTGTAAACAGCGCTCAAAGTAGAGCCTCCTGAAAGGCTATGGTGCCTCCACGGAACTTTTTTTCTGTGCTCCCAAGGGTTAACCGACAGATCGTGACTATTTGAAAATACGGAATCGGCGCATTTGATTGGTTGGATTGGTCCAAAACTGACCTATGAAATCGGCCTATTCAGCAATACAGAGTTTTCATTGGGTGCTAGTATCCCGCGTTGTTTGTATCATTCAAATAATCACGATCTGTCAACTGAGGGCCCTTAATCCATATTTCTTGGATGACGAAAACCCGCATTTCGGGCCCCGAAACATAAATCATAAAAAAACACTTTTAAAATTTATGAATAAATAAATAATTGGTATTTATTTTACCCCGTTTTATTTATCCTAATTCATAAAGTCAGTTAGATAATTTGGGAGTTGTAGTGTTTTAGTGTGTTTTTAGCTATGAATTGTATGAGGAGAAAGTGATTGAAGATAGATAAATCATTCTGAACAAGATTTTACTAGGATTAAAAAACCTAAAAAAAATGGCATAACGGTCATTCTATATTTTCTAAGTACGACCTCCAGCAATTTACGCATCCCTGAGCGCTGATTGGCTGCCGCACGATAACTGAATCTGAATCAAGTAAAATTATTATAATTAATTTTCAGAAGGCTGTCAGAAGGCCTGTCACCTCACATATCTCTAAGAATATATTATCAATTGTCACTGGTTAGCTCATATTAATTGATTTTGCTTAAATATTTTACTTATACTAAATCGGCCGAAAAAATCGATTGGTCGAGGTCTCGCACCTCTCAGAGGTCTATATCGCCATCTAGGCGGGTGGCCGCATGGTCGCGACGCAAAAACAAAGTAATCAAATTTAACGCTCCTAATGCATTAATTTTTCTCAGCATTTCAAAAAACGTTGTTAAAAGTTCCTACGATGACTAGTTATCAAGTCATGCTGTATTTGTTATTATATGTGATAAAGTGTTTCAGAGTCTTAAAATCACATACAACCTTTCATGAAATAGCATTTCAGTAAAATTAATTCAATTTTCTTCACAAATAATTTCGAGGTTTATTTTGAGATACATATAACAGCAGCTGAAATTCTCTCTAGTTGCTGTAGCCGTACCAACTTTAAAATTAGAAAAAGTTAAATTTCTCCGCCTTTTCACGCAAAATTTTTTCGGCCTTTTTCGCCTTCCTTTCGAATCTTTATCCATTTATGATAAATTATGAAAATACTGCATTTTGTAAAATAAGCGAAAAAAGAGATTGGACGCAACACGTCAATTATTTTAATTTTATGTTTTGGACATGACAGAGAATCTTGATGATGGATTAACATCAAAACTTGGCCCATCCTTCTCAAAATTATGACGGTTTCAAGTCAGGCGAAAAATCAAATTGGTCGGCTGATGTGACTTATGTTTGTATAAACCAATTGGCGGTTACTTATTCTCAAACCTACTCGATTCCGTGATTGGCTACACTTTGCACGAAAGCTCACCATTGACGCTTTGCCAAACAATTTCCTTTGCTTTACATAAAATCGAGCTACAACTCGAAAATGTGGACAAATTCGACAAAGTGGAAAAAATAGAAGAAAATTTATAGGCTAACAGATGAGTAATTTCGGCGGTGGCGGCGGAAGTGTCCGGTAGTTTTTTTGGACATTAAAACTAGGCCTAGTTGTAAATTACGGCCGAATGTATGTTTTGTATAAAGGTTTTAAGGACCAAAAATCATCAAGGTCAAACTGAGCAATTCATGGCTTCTGACAAAAATTTTGTAATATACAGTCGAAAGGTTTTAATTGTTTTTATCGGGCGTTTGGGTCGTTGTGGTTGGAAGTAATTGGTTTGGTGCTTTTTGATCACTTCATTTTAATCCTTGTTATTCGCTGAATATTTGTTCTAAACGCTTAAGTTCAAAATTTACTTTTTTGCATGTTAAAACTATCAAAAATTGAAAAGTTTTTAGCATTTTTTTGCTTGATAAATAAAACCGTTGATTTGTCATCGACACTTAAACCGTCATTCTGATCATCAGAGAATTGGACGGGCATTTAATGAAATTTTGATTTACCTTGCACCAACAGCAATTTAAACACAATTACCAATATGTGAACAACGGGTTAAAAAATCGGTCATTTACGACTCGTAAATATTTAACGAATTCACACATCAGCAATATTTTGGTTAAATGTGAATTGAAATAAAAACTTTTCAATTTAAAGTCAAGGCTTGTAAAAGGAGTAGGAATAAGATTAGGGAAGGATAAAGGATGTTTTTCCTTACAAGGCCTGGTATCATACACTGTTGAAATCCAATATTTAATTTCATTCACTGTACCCTATTTTTGGCCCTCATCAAGTTCTTCAGCTAAGCAAGTAAACTACTTTTGACCCCTATAATCAGTTGTTCAAACAGTCACATAAAAGTATTAAATAAACATAGTTATAGCGCCCTGTCCGACATTTTGGATTTTCATAAAAATAATTAAAAGAATATTACTTCAAAAGGTGTTACTCAGCAGGGAACCGAGAATTTCATTTTCGTTTGGGGGTGTGGGAACTCTGCTTGACATATTCACGATGATATTATCATTGTGAATATGTCAAATATATAATATTTTTTCCCAACGGAAACTCGATCTAAAACGTTTACTATCTCTATAGCGCGTGTTCGAATCCCACATGATGTGTCTAGGTGATTGTCTTGAGTATGATTAGGCAGGTCTTGATAATGGTAAACTACATTTTATTGTTGTGTATTCACTCAAGCAATCACTAAGACAATCACTGAGACAACATCAGTGGGATTCGAACACGTGCTATAGAGATAGTAAACGTTTTTGAGATGGAGTATCCGGGAAAAGGATATATCTTGAAAACCAAGAGGTTATGGGGAAATCCGAGAATACTTATTTGTAGATCTATCCTTGATCTTGCGAAAAAGTACATCACAGATTGTTTTTGATGATTACACTAATAGTTACGGTATTGTTACAAGGAGATTTTTTCGGAACTTCAAAATCTGTCTCCTCCGAGACGATATATCCAAATTAGCTCAAATTTTCACAGAACACGTAACGATAGCTTGCCGAAATTTAAGCTCGAGCTTACTTTGATCCGGTGTCTGACAAATTCAAGAACGGCAAATAATCGACGTTTTTGGCATTCTCAGACTTTAAAATCTATCTCCTCCGAGAATGAATTTTCAAAATGGCTCAAATTTTAACTAGGTATTTTTTAAGCATTTTTAAGATTAAAGGACGAGCTCATCTGAATTTGTTGATATTAATCCGAAATATGATTTTTTGGTCAATTTCAAAAAAAACTTGGAAAAAAGGTGCTTCGATTTTTTCCAAAGTATGCTCAAAAGGAAGCCAGTTAAACATTAATCATAAAGTTGGCTTATTTCAATATGATATTTTGAAGTTTGAGTGGTTAAATTGTAGCAAACGTTATTTTATTACTTCAATTTGGAAAAAATACTTAAAAAATTCGGAAAAATGCAAAAATTTTAATGCTTATTTGGTCGTCAGTACCTTTTTTAACCATCTCCAATCAATTTGAAGCATTTTTAATGCCACTAAGGCCTTAGAAAATCAGAGTCCCACACCCGCCTTAAGGGGTTATATCTGGCAGATTTGACATATTCACGGTGATATATTCTGAAAACTAACAGTTCATGAGAAAAACCAAAAATGCTTATTTGTAGATCTATCCCTAATCTTGCGCAAAAGTACATCACAAACTATTCTTGACCAT
>SCLH01000974.1:195680-208687 GCA_004367855.1 Oikopleura vanhoeffeni | reverse complement strand
TGTTTCACATATCTGAACCTAATTTTGCTCGCTAGTGGTCGCTAAATTTCGCTGTAATGAATTCCTTTGCAAATCTATCTCCCCGTGAAATACAAATTGGATTGACTCAATTTTTCAGACAATAGTTCAAACTAATAAGCTCCAGTTCTCGAATCAAATCATTTTTATGAACATCAAATTGGGTAACCCGTAAAACTGGTACAATGTCAATTTCATCGCATCCCTTCGAAGGTGAAGCTACTTGTGCTCTCTGATACCCTTCGTGTACATAACTGACAAATAGTGTGTTAGAAATTGTGATGCTTTTGAGGATAACCAATTGTATTTTTGTTAATGCTCTTTAGCGCCGAAGATCTAAAAATTCACTCGGTTTTCAAAAAAAACATTTTATCAATTTTTTCGATTTTTTTAATAATCAGCTTTTCTAAAAATGGTAACACCAAATAGGTAACCTCCTTCAGAATCACAACCACTATCAACCGATCTGGCTGTGGCGGTAATACTGGTAAACCTTGTATGCGAAGAAAAACTTGCGGTGGTCATAATCAAACACCCTGCATTGTTGAAATCCCAGTTTCGTCAAATGGTTCCGGTGGATCACCTTGCTCTAAGAACAAGAACCAGAGCAAAAGCCAAGAACCAGAACAAGCACCAGAACGCGATGAATTACCTGCAGCAAAACAACCTGGATCACAAATAGGTAGGGTTCGAACTGGAAAATTTGCAAACATGAAAATGAAAAAAATCTCTTTGTTTTTTGCAAATCGCGATTCAAATTGTTTCTCGTAAATTTGTATTTCAATTTCTATATTTTTTTTTCAAATTGAAAAATACAATCATTATTGCAAAATTTATTTTTGATCACTAACCTGCGGCATAAATACGCAAAAACCGCCACACAACCTGTTTCAAATTGTATTTGAAAAATTCAGGGTAAGTGCGCAAAAATATATGCCTTTTTAGGGATTTTTTTTATCAGTTCATTAAATTTTTCACTATTTTTTGATAATTTTCGACTATTGTCAGTGATAATTTGTCACACAAAGTCGGTGCAGACCATTCCGCCCGTCATTTCCAGGAAGCGAGAATCTGGCCACGAGAATTTCCGCAAAAGTAAACAAACTCGCTCGTCAATTTGAGAGTGGTATCAAACAGCGCGCGAAACTCAATTTATAACCATAATGTCCTAATTTTGTTCAATTTAGCATTAAATTTGCTGAATTGAACAATGATTAGGACATTATAAATTTAAATTTTGACATGGCGCCCGATCTTTCGAAAAATATTATGGAATTATGCACACAATGTCAAAATTCAAATTAATTACGCAATGTCGACTAGAACATTTTCCCTTATAATATAGGGTTTTTTCATATAATTTTAATTCGTAAAATATTTTCACTGATTTGTAATTTTGAGAGTTTGACAATGAAAATGGTATACAAATTGCCAGATTATTATTATTTCTTCGTGAAAATGTTTCAAATTTAAATTTTATGACATATATTTAATTCGGGTCACCCCAAATGTTTAATTATTTATCTTCAAAACGTGTTATATTTTAAATTATTTTAGGAAGTAAGTTCAACATTAAAAAAGATTAAACTTTGAATTTTATAATATAAAAGTGATTATTTTCGATATTTTATTTTTCTGTTGGACATCTGGTTTTTATGATATATATATCAAGCATAGTTTTTTTGCAGGTGATCACCTTTTCCTGATTTCGCAAATAATTTTACCAATTTTATCTGGAAAGCCCACCGCGAGTAAAATCTCTTCAAATATTTAAAGTATTTCAATTTTCAAATATAATTAAAGAAGATAAATTTTGAAAATTAATGAAAGTAGNTATGAAGTTAGACTTTTAAATGTATATTTATTCTTTTCAAAGCATACTTTTGTCACTTTTCGAAATCATTTTTCTTTTTAAAAGTACTTTTATTTATTGTCGAACTTACTTCGGGTCAGTTTACTTTCAGTTTGCTTTTCTTACAATATTTTTTCAAATGAAAAAAGTTCAGAATAACTTATTTTGAAATTGGCTTTTTTTCAAGAAAAATTCCCGTTTGGTCGATTTTCTCGACAAATTTTCGAATTCACTTTTTTGTTTTAAATTTCGCTCAAATTTACATCAATAGCATATTTTTGTGTGAAAAAAAATATTTTAGTGCGATAAAGCTATAAAATAACGATTTTTTGGTCTTCTACTGCCAACCCCACAAAGTAAATACATTATATTTCTGTTTTTTTCGGTCTCTTATTTTACCTGTTCAAATCCGAAAAAAAGGACTTTCTCCTTGTGAAAAAGCAGCTCTAGCAGCAGGATATTTATCACCAGATCTGAGCTCAAGCAAAAGTTCACCTGATCTCAGTCCAAACTCACAAATTGGACTCTCACCATGTCAAAAAGCGGCTCTAGCAAGAGAAGCTCAAGCAGCAGGAAATGGATCACCTGCTCTCAGCAAAAGTTCAGGAAATGGATCACCTGATCTCAGCCCAAACTCACAAATTGGGCTTTCGCCGTGTCAAAAAGCAGCATTAGCAGCAGGAAGACCAACAAGATGTGGGGGGAATTCTAGAACTTCATGTGGATCTAATCGTCCAGTTCCACAGCCAGTAAGAACTCGACCAGTTGACTCAAAACGAGCAAAGGAACAAGAAAGGATAAGCATTTGTATCTAAAAATTCAACAGCTAAGAGTCTTTTACCTCCACAGCAAAATAAAAAGTCGAAAACGTGACAAAAATTGAGGTTGGTAACCAACCGTTGGTTACTCGATCTAAACAATTTTTTCTAACCATTTTGTTTTATTTTTTGTCGCAAAGTTATCATTTTAATTGAAAAATTAGTTTGTCTGTTCAACAAGACCAATGGGTTAAACCAATTTTGAAAACAAAAGTGAAATTTATCAAATATAAAAAACACCAAAAATTTTCTTGAGTATAATCAGGAAAAGAAAACATAACATAGGACTTGATAACCAAAAATTTTCCACAAGATAGGCCAATAAAATCTTTGCAGATTATTGGCTTTCAGAAGTCCAGTTATACAGACACGGTATTTTGAAACCGCGGGCGTACTGTTTCAAAGAAACGTTTTTATTTTCAAAAAAATATTACACTGACTCATTTTTTAATGCAATATCCCCTTAGGAAGTAGATTGTTAAATTCTGGTTTGGTCTAGTACATTGGTACTACTTAACGTACATAATGTACTAGACCAAACCAGAATTTAACAATCTACTTCCTAAGGGGATATGATTTGGCCTACCTATGGGGTGTCATCTCAAAAAGTGACCTTCCTCAGCCCAAAATTTAGTTCACTAGAAAATTTCACTCCTAGTACGCTATTTTTTCGCTACCTAAGAATTCGCTTCTAGTGAACAATTTGAAATTCCCAAATTGAAATGAAATTTTTTACTTGGGTCAAACACCGCGATCAAACTTTTTTCACTCCAAAATTTCCTTTTTTTACAAAATAAATTTATATTTAAGTTTTTTCATACCTATTTCAATAGATGCTCTTTCTCGAAAAATGTATTGGCCATTTTGTATATTTTTCTCTAAAAACAGTTGTTTTCAATTCAACAAAAATTAATCCTTGAAAAGCGCCGGCTATTACTACTGTCAGAAGACGACCACAAAGACCATGTTCAAAAATGGTAAACAGTTCAAAACGATGTGGTTCAAAATCCTCAACAAGATCACCTTGTGCTTCTCGAGGTGGAGGCTGCGGTAAAGTTAACCCAGCTGAAAGACCAGAAATTATTAGGGAAATTGAAATTCCAACTGTAATTGAAGAACCAGAAGTTGAAATCCCAGTGGTTGTAGTTAGGGTGGTCACGGTCAAACTGAATAATAAACAGAAAGTTCCAAAAATTTTTGAATACCTAGACAAAAACAAATCGTAAAATTTTCTATTTATTTTTTACGTCCTTAATATTGCATTTTTGCAAAATTCTATTGTCGCAAAAAAAATCTTCAATGTTCTCAAAATTGATACACTTTCTTGAATAACGTAAAGACCTTTTAAACGTAAACCTTTTAAGAGTATTTAAAGTGTCCAGGACTTTATTTGCACAATTTTCTGAGATCTCCGATTTTTTTATGCAATAACTAGTAGGTATTTTCTCAAAATTCAAAAATAATAGCCATTATGTCAAGTCGTTTTTTTGCGAGCTGGAAGTGACCTTTTCCACCCTAGTTGTAGTACCGGTAACTGAAGAACCAGATTATTATGAAAAAGCTGCACCAGAGCTAGCCCCAGAAATTGAAATTCCAACTGTTATTGAAGAACCAGAAATTGAAATACCAGTTGTTGTTGTACCGGTGACTCAAGCACCAGTTAAAGCTGAACCAGAGCTAGTGCCAGAGGTGGAAATTCCAACTGTAATTGAAGAACCAGAAATAATTGTTGATGTACCGGTAACTCAAGCACCAGTGTTACTAGAAAAGGCTGAAAAAGAGCCAGCACCAATTTTTGAAATTACAATTTCTAACGATTGTGGCGGAAACTGCAATGTCACACCAGAGTCAGAAGATACTGGCGATAGTTCAGATTCCAGTAGTGAAGGAAACAGCGGATTTGGTAATGAAGGAAGGGTAACTTTTTTAAACAAATACATATATTTCAAATACTGTACAGTATGTTAATTTCTGCTCGAGAAAAGCAGGGGTCTGAAGATTAATGCGTAGCCAATGAGCGCGCGTCTAAAAATAAATTGACCAATCATGTGTTTGTTCTCTCCATTTTACTCGAGATTGCTTTTCTCGATCGATAAATTTACATACTGTATAGTTTCAAAAATTTAGTGAAGCGAGGTTCGACCGACGACCCAAAAGTTGGTAATGTATCATGGATACACAATGAGCATGAGAGTATTTTTGTGTGGAACATAACTTTTTGTGTTAAAAAATTATTCAGTGTGCAGTTAAAAAAATTAAGGGGGTACCGCTCACAAAAATATTTTCCTGAAATCTTGAAATTAAACTAAATCCACCAATAAAGTAGCTATAAACTGGGTCTCTTATCAAATTCGCCCACTAGCGGTCGCTAAATTTAACTTAAATCAATGTCCCTAAAAATTTATCGCTTACTATAATACACATTATTTCAGTAAGATTAAGCGACCTCTAATGGGCGAACTTGAGGTCCTAGAGATGTGAGACAGAGCTCATTGTTATTTTTTGGACAAATTTAGCCTAGGTCATCAATTTCAAAAAAAATATTTTTTTGAACGTTACGGTTACGTCGTTGCCCCCTTAAAACTCCACCTTAAAAACAGTAATATTTCAAAATCTTATTTGACGTCAAAATAAACCTAATGAAGAAAAAACAGTAAATGAGCCAGCTGAAGTAGAATCTAATAACGATCTTCAAGAAAATCCAGACGCACCAGAAAGTGGTTGTTTTGGAGGTCGTTGTGGTTCACCAGAAGAAGAGGCTGGAATTGGTATCGAAACAGTTGTTCCTATTTCAGTTGTCCCTTGTGGAGGGCCACCTTCAAGTTGTGCTGGAGGAGAAGATCAACCAGATGAAGCTTTGGTTATAAAACATAAAACATTTACTTAAAATGTAGGAACCGGGATACCCTTAAGTGGGTGGTCAACCCTGTAAAACCTGACTTCTCACATTTCCAAATGTATTTTACGGGTAGAATAGATGTTCAACTCGGATAAAGCTCATTTTTATCGATACCTCTAGCCTTCGAGGCCTCTTGTGAAATATTTTCAAGTCAAAACCTCCGCATATAATGACCGATTCAAAAAGGGTACAAAAAATAATTAAAAGAGATGCATTTGTGCAAGCGATATATATGCGATTGGCATGATTCTTACTTAGTTCTTCGCCGTCAGACAATGCCGTCAGATCTGTAGGCTCATTTTTGAAATTTTGGCTCAAATGCCAGAAAATTTCATAAAACCAAAAAAACTTGATTTAAGGAGTCCTTAATAAGGACCCGTCGGGAAAAAGAGATCGATTTATACAACGTTCATACTTAGTACAATTAGGATTAAACATATATTTTATTTGAGCCACAGGCGAGTGAAACAACTCTGTTGGCTTCGTTTTTGAAATTTGTGCATTAATTTTATTCCAGAGTGGTAAACATTTTCAAAAATTTCTCAAAATTGAATATAAATTTTTTAAAACTGCAATAATTTTTTAAAGGCGGCTAGGAGTTAAATTTTCGAGGAAAATCTTAAAAGTGTCTGAATTTTAATAAAACTGTCTTTTAGGATATTTAAATATTTTTTCAAGAATTTTCATATTTCGAGCTCGAGTAGTGTTGACCAACCCCTTAAAAATAAGAAACAACCAATCTGACAAAATGATAGATTGAGTTATCAATGATAGTGAAAATTCTGGCAGATAAAAAGTTTTGATCAAATAGTTGATAAACTAGTTACAACTTCAACAAGTGCTGTCAATAATATTCTAAAAATATTTAATTAAAAAATAATTTAATATTTGAGTGATACTTTGATGAAATAATAGAAAATATATCAAAAGAGCCATTATTTTCAACCCGGATATTTCATTTGCAAAATTTGAAATTGAAAAAATTGTATAAGGACAGCAAAGTTAAAGCGTCCTAAAAATCATAAATAAGAGAAAGAGTGGGGCTTATAATCGCTGATTTCTGTTCTAGCTTGATTAAATAACGTTAATCTAGGAAATGAGTATTTTTCTATTGCCGTGCATCATAATGATTTTTTTAGCTGAATTTGTTAAATTAAATAAATGCTGTTTTACAACCAATATTAAGAGGAAGCAAATATGGGAGGCGATGTATTATATGATGTTAATCCAGAATTACCGTCTGAAGATTGTGGTATTACTGGCTGTGGCGAAATCGATAATGGGGATCTCGATAGTCAATCTGATTATGGAAATGGTGACCTCGATAAATCTGATTATGGAAATACTTATGGAGATAGTGATTCGAATAGTGGAGATCAAGGTTGTGGAGCTGGAGATGAAGGATGCGGCGTACCAGAAGATGTTACTTTTCAAGGAACGAATCTCAATTTTTCTAAAATATAAGTTTATTAGTTTTTGATTTTCTGGAAAAAATTAAAGGATATTTAGACAATGGTGCTCGATTTTGTGGTTTTTGAAGTCAAATATCTGGAATAGTACATATTTTAGGACTCAATTGTTTAATATGCATTATTAATAAAATATTCATCGTCTTGTGTGGGTTAGTTTCGCGTGGTGAATGCTATTAAATGCTCTGTGCGTAGGTTCGAAGAGACGCTCGCAGGGCGATGGATCCATTAGTACTATAGTAGTGTAATATTTTAACGTAAATCTCGCTTTCTGAAAAATAATTAAATACTACTTATTTCTCGCTGAAGCCTTCTTTTGATTGAAATGATAGAAATCAAGACGATATATTTACAAAAAGATGAAAAGCACTTTCCTGACGGAGTATGGGGATAAAAATACCATCAGTTAATTTCATATCTTCAGAAAAATGATTATGGAATTGTGTTAATTTCTTCTTTGGACCTCAAAACACGAGCACCACCTCCCTAATTAATCAAAAATATGAATTGACCAAAACAGTATTATTTTTCAAAAATGTTCTGATGAAAAATTCTATTTCTTCTGTCAGAATTTGAACAATTATTATTCGCCCATCATTTTTGACAGATTAATTTTTCTGAATGAAATTTTTGATTAAAAATACAAAAAAAAAATTTCACTAATAAGTTTTTGATCAATTATTAGTCTTTCGGTATTTTAATGGTTTTACGATTCCGAATATCAGGTGAAGAAGACGGAACCATGCCTGAAACTAGTTGCAATGGAGTAGATTGTGCTTCACCAGAAGAATTTGCAGGAATTCCAATAGAAGCTCTTGTTTCTATCGATCAGGTAACTGAGTTACCGTTACTCAGATTTAGTAAAAAAATAGATTCTCCTGTCATTTTGCATCGCTTTTCAATGAGTATGGGGACAGGCCTCTTTTTTAAAAGTGTCGATTGGACTCGACTCAGACTCGATTCGGAGTAATAATCACATTGATCACTACTGTATCAACTCACGCCTATACGGCATGCATAAGAGACACGTGTTAGTAAGCGAGAGACGGCTCGAATACAGCTTCGCGCGACTTATGTGCAAGAATATTCGCTTGCACATGTGTTGAGATAGCTCAGTGGTAAAACTCAATTACGATCATGATTTGTACGAAAAGTACTTGGGTTCGATTCCCGATCTTAGCTGACCCTTTCGGTTATTCTCTCATCAGCAACACGCGCCATCAAGTCATATTTACATTTTATCAATAATTTGTCAGAGTGGCCCATTGACAATGGGTCATTGTGATAACTTTGCAAGGCAGACTTTAAAATTATAATCTTAGACAGTGATAAAATTTAATCATATTTTCTAAGTAACTTATCGTTAATCGCTTCTTTGATTTCAAGTTATTTTGTCATAATGCATTTATGGGTGTATATTTTTATAAATTTTAAGTTAATTTGAAGACAAAAATATTTTACAAATTCGTAAAAGATCACTTATAACCTTACCAAACGTAATTTGAACAATGTGGCCCGAGAAGTTTTTTAAAATTAAATAAGAAACATTATATATGACTGTAACACAAAAATATAATGGAAATCCACGGAGAAGATATAATTTGTAGAATAAAGTTAAATTACGGTTTTCGGGCGATCAAGAGCATTCTAGAGCGATAATGTTAAATGTGGCCCAAGAAGTTCTTATAAATTTAGTTGTATTTGGAATGTGTAAAATACAATAAAATGCGATACATATATTGAACGAGGAGATAGCATTTTAAAAATCGGCGATTTCAGATTCTTAACTGCTCTCTAGCGCTAATTCTATAACACAGTGAAATATAATTTGAACAAAAATAATCAATTATTGTCTCAGATTTCCAAAACTGGTTTTGGCTCTATCATATCTACTGTAGTTATTTCACAAACTATAATCAAAATTGAAAATTAGCAAAAAATCTAACCCTGACAACCCCCTTAAAGATATATTAGGAAATCTTAATAATTATTCAAGGTTCCTTGCAACCCAGACAGTGATGATGAATGTTCCCCAGCATCCCGAGATAACGCACCAGCGAATCTTCAGCCCCAACCGGACCTACCAAACTTAGATTGTTTCGAGGCTAACTGTGGTGATGTTCACAATGTACCAGACGCATCTGCTGATGCCGGCGGCGACACTGCAGAAGAGTCTGCTTATGATGGCGGTGAAGATTAGGCTTTTTAAAAGAAAGCTCGTTAACTCTTAGAAGCATATAAAAAAGTTCTCCGGAGGCACCAGAGCCTTTCAGAAGGCTTTACTTTGAGCGCTGTTTTCAAAAACTCGTATGAGATCAACCTTCAATCTTTTTTTTATTATCAAGTTAAGGGTATGATGGTTCCTAATTTGACATACAAGGTATTCAAGGTGATCATTCGCGAAATAGAAAAACATCTCAGAACTTCTGAACATACAAGATTGTAGATTCCACCTTGATCTCAAAAATAAGTATGACGAATAATATTTTTTTGCCCTTACACTCCTTGAATCATGTCTGTAACACAGCACACTTTCCATATTTCAAAACCTATCTCGTCCCTGGTTTTTTTAATAAAAAGCTTTGATATTCACCACAGACATAGGAACTTAGTAAACTTAAAGATTCTTTAATCATTTTTATTAGTTTAATTATTAATTAATTAATAATTAATAACAAAAAATACTACAGTATATTAAAAATATTGATCACAAAACTTATGTCGAAATATATGCAAATTATAAAGATTCACCTTTATAACAAATAAAATAGACGAAGACTTCTCAGAAAAAACACACCATTTAAAGATTCTAGGTTTTGATTTTTCTTAAATTCGTCACACATTTTCTAGAATGCCTGAAAACCGCCGATTTTGCCCATTTTCGTTCTTGTAAACCTATCTTCCCCCTGGTTTTGAGTTTTTTTGCATTTTTATTTTTGTAAAATTAAGATAATGAAAATCCAAACAAATTGGAGGTTTGGAATTTTTGATTACAGTGCGTAAAACTTTAGAATTTGGCACTTTAGTAGACCGGAAGTGATTTTTTTTGTCGGATGATATCGAAAATAAGCTCAAATTGAAGTCCTACTTCCACTGATTTCAACACTGCCAATTAAATTTCAAAGTTTGACCAAAATTTTAGAGTTAATCGACTTTGTAAATAAAAATACTTAAAAAAATTTGAAAAATCCCAAAATTTCGAAATTTATTTTTTGATTTTTTCGGGTTAATTTAGTTTTTTAAATGAATTACAATCAATTTGTTGCAATTTTATGACATAATAACAGGACAAAATGTAGGAACCACCATACCCTTAAAGAGCTAAATTTTCGAACAAAAAATTCAAGTTCTAGAAATGTAATGTTTAATTCTAAAAACAAATGTTTGAAAAACAAGGTTAAGTAAACCACGTGATATTACTTCATGATAGGCTCCATATCTATATCTCAATAACTGTGCAGTAATCTGTTCTACTTGATACTTGGAATCAAACGATATTTTTAAATAACTTCGAAATATTAATGAAAGAATCACGTTTTTAGGAAAAAATTGGTAGTTTTCTCGATTTAATAAAAGTATTTGATGATTATTACTATATTGAGGTAAATATAGTATAAGAGTACCACTCTGACATGATTTTCGCAAATTAAATATTTTTTCAAACCATATCATTTTTCCATACCAATAGCGAAATAAGATTTTTTGAAATTTCACTTAACAACAATATTTTCGCCCCTGAACTTCCTAGAATATAAATTTTGTTTGCAACATGGACTGAAAAGACTTTCCTAAAAACTTGCTAATTTCATATTATTTCATCAGAAGTGAGACTTAGGCGAAAATGGCTTTTCAATCAACGTGCCTTAAAATTTTAACCTACGCTAGTATAAGAGAAAAAAAGTTTAAAATATATGTCTTGATCTGAATCACCGATTTTTATAATGCATTTAAAATAAAAGTGTCTGCAAACATTTTTCCACCATTTTTGGATGATTAAAAGTAGATTAAGCCTTTCAAAAGGCTATGTGCCTGAAAGGGTTACGTGAAAAAAATTGGACTAAACTAGCAAACAACTATTTTTTCTTTTTCTCAAAATTTAAATTTGGCATTGAACACGATGAGCCGAAATTATTTTAAGAAAAACTTGTCTTTATATTTGAAAAGTTGAAATTTTCGATTTTTTTGAAGAATTAATATTTACTCTTTAAAAAAACTTCTAAAATTTTCTCAAGAATATTGAATTAAGAAGTGTTAATTAAAGAGTGTTTAATTCGTTAATAAATTTCTCAGAAAAAGGAGTTAGGATTTAAGACAAATAAAATTGAAAAATAGTTTAAATTAGAAAATGCTGTCTTGAAAAGCTCGCTAGAGGGCGTTGTAGTGAGTCTGTTAGACTCCCGCTATTTTATTTTTTTGCCGAAATAAGCACCATATGATTTTTTTCGAAAGTTTCTATTTCGCGCTCTATATTTCCATAATGACCAACATATCCTAACATATGACGACTACCAAAAAACTTTCACTGAAAAATACCAAGTTGATCCAGACAACTTACCCAGTAACTACCTTATGCATAAATATCGTAGAAAATTTTTCGAGGAACATTTCCAACTTCTCGAAACTAACCTTACAAATATTGCTCACAGAAAAATATTTGAAGGGTTACTTATCACTCTCAGGAATCCTGTACTAAACATACAAGTCGCCCATGAGACAATGACTTTTCTATGCACTTGCCTGATTCCTAAGAAGACTAAAAATCCGACACTTCTATAACATAAATACTGAAAAAAACAATCGAGCTTTAAGTTAGGCAATCTGAGGCACGATTGTTTGATGAATTCGCGTTAACCTTTCTAACAAGAATTTTCGATTCCTCACATTAACCCGAAGATGATTTAAAAAAAATCGAAATTAGTTGTTTGAAAAGAAGTTTTACTTGCAAAATTCAATATATTTCCATAATGTTTGAGAATAATTAATACTTTGCTTTCATTTTGAATCTATGTCCGTAAATTTTTAAAAACATCCTGTGTGTCGATCTTGAACAGCCTAGTGAAGATTCCAAATCTGGCGATCAAAATAATAGTGGTATTGATTCTGGAGTAGATCAATATGAAGAAGCTGGTGGTTGTGATAACGGCGACTGCGATGATGTATATGCAGACGAAGTACCAGCATCTACTGACGAAACACCTGCTTACGACCAACCTGCTTACGAAGAACCTACTTATGAACAACCTATTTACGAAGAACCCAATGGCGGTAATCAAGGACCAGGAATTGAAATTATGTGCTTTGGTAAGATTGAAAAATTCACTTTTTAATAAGTCTAAATGTATAACCGACTATTTTATGTACAGTAGTTACTCTCAAATAGTCACCCCCCGAACTATTGAAAAAGGTTATTATATGGAATAAAAGTTAACTATTTGGAGTAATTGATTGGAGGAACTTTTTGCGATAATCACTCGATATTATTCAAATTTAAATATAAATTTTTTGGGTACAACTTAGGTTTGTTTTTTAGATACCTTACATCAGTTACATGTAGTTAGTTCTGAACTGGTAACATCTTCTATAATACCGTTCTCAGTTTTGGTTCACCCATTTCTCGAAAGATCTGTTATAAGTTTACAGTTTAATTGACAATATTCTGATAACAAAATCAAGCAGTCATCATCAACAAACAAGATGTTTTAGATTTATCGACTCTGCCGTATGGCAATCTAAAAATACTTTGTTCCGATAAATGCAATCCCGAAACCGTCATCTTGGTAGACTTGACAAAACAATTTGTTTAACCCCTAGACTCATAGAGCCATAAAAGTGGCTTTCATTTTTTTGAAAAGACCGGTAAGGACAAAAATAATCGAAATTGAAGTTCAAGGTTCAAATCGCCCATAGAGTTAGCAATTAATTTCTGAAAAATGATAGAAATTTTTTTTTTG
>SCLH01000974.1:179935-194536 GCA_004367855.1 Oikopleura vanhoeffeni | reverse complement strand
ATATGACTTCAAAGTCAAGCCAAAAAAATGCCTCTGGGGGATATCAATACTCAAATGAGTCTTGGGGTTAATGTTTAAACTATTTGAGATAAACGACATGAATTTCCCTAAATAGGGTTCATCGACACATCGCTTGAGAACACTAAACAATAAAGATAAAAATGAATGAATCTTCGCAGACTATTTAAATAAACATTTTTGAGCTTTTTTCTAAATAATGGACTTTCATTGATGGTTCAAAATAAAGCTTTTTTTTCTTCTCGAGTCATTTTAAAATGCAGATTTTTAGGGCCCGGATGTAAGGTTATCTCTATCGAATGTGAAGGTACTATCGGCGGCTGTAGTGGTAATGACTATGAAGAGTATGACGTTATAAGAGGCGATCTTTCTGCAACAGAAGAACCAATAGAAGTACTAACAGAAACAGTAACAGAGGTAGTAACTGAAGCAGCAACTGGAGCAGCAACAGAAGCGGCAACAGAACCACCAACAGTTCTTCCAAGTATTATGGACGAAAAAAGTCCATCCAGTTCTGGCTGCCCAAGTTAGGGTTGCGAAAGACTTTTTAGCAGAAATCTTCGTCGGTAAATTTGTAATCAAATATTTGTATTCGATTAAAATGGTATTTATTTGACGTTTCGGCTAAGAAGGCATGTTCAGAAGCGAGAATAAAATTTGAAAAGATTCGTGTAAAAAAATGAAGAGACTCAATTTCACAATTAAGATTAGAATTTGAGCACGAAACTTAAAATAAATCTCAGGTTTGAATAATCGAGTCTCAGATTTGCCAAATTTTGAACATTTTGAGCAATTTTGAGCCGAATGTTTAATTCCGGTTTTTAAAAGTAATACATAACCCTTCGAAGGTTTTTCGAAAGTTTGTATGGTTGAAGTTTTTTTCACGTACTTTCAATTTATTTTTATAATGGATAAAAATGTGAGACTTTTTATTAGTTTGGTGCTTCTTTATAAGTTCCCAGAGAATCCTTTTTATTTATCATATCCCTTTATCACACTAATAAATGAGAAGTATAAATTATACTAGAAAAATCTTCCAACATCATTTATTAACCAAAGTGTGATACAGTCCCTGACTCCTTAAGGGGGTAGTGGTCGCAAAAATGTACTTTTGTACTCCACTTTACCAGAAAAGAGAGAGATAAAACAGCGTTCCAGTTAGAGAAAAGTTTTCAGTTAGGGGTGTTCCAAGTTAAGGTTGTGGACTGTAATTCAAATTTTGGAAATCATGAAGATGAAACTCTTTCTGGCTGTTTTTGGTTATCTTTAAAATGTTTAGAATTACATCCGATAGTCCGAAAACTTATTAATAAAAATTGATGCAAGAAAATCGAACACGTTTTCGAAATTATTCCACCTCGGGCTGTTTTTGACGATTGGTGGTGGCGATAAAATGTCTCCATAAGTGTTTATGCGTTGATCAACATCTTTAGCCCAAATCTCTGCAGTTTAGATTCAATGGCAGAATTGATTGTAAATAATTTCCATTTTTGGAATAATAAATATAGGAAAATAAGTTTAAAAACCGTTAGTATTTAAACGTTCAGAACAGATTGGACAAATTTCCCATTTTTCAAAAAAAATGTTTACTCTATATGGATATTGTCCATCTTTTACTAACTAAACAGGATTTAACTGAGAAGTTTTATAGATGTTAAATAGATGAAAATACAAATATTATGAAAAAAACCTTAACATTTTAGGATATCCCGTGGAGGAGTCACTGCAATTCGCAAAAAACTCCCAGAATTGGACTGGCGAATAAAAATGAAAGTAATGCTAGAAGAACAAGCATTATTCGAATCATGTTCAATGTCTTCTGAGCCAGAGAAATAAGAACGACAAAAACTTCATTAGAAAGTAAATTTTCGAAAATCACACACTACTGAGGAATTTAGTTTGCCAAAAAACGTGTAGTTCCTTAACTCGTAGACTCGATTTTAGCCCAACTCGTTGCGCACACCATTTATCGCATTTTACGACGCTTAATCATTAATGACAAGATCAGTTATAAAGTTATCGATAAACTTTGAAACAAAAATGAGTTGTGCGTCTTTTTTTGAAAATTTTTACTGTATTACAGTACTTATTTTTGCAAAAAATTTTTAAATCACAAAATTAACACCTTTCATCGTGATCAGAAAAAAATTCTAAGACATTTTTCCATCACATCATAGCCCGAAAAATGATCACGTGACCGTATATTAAAGAATAAGGTTGGTAAAAGTAGTACTGTTTTTTCCAAAAATTGCTTAAATCAATTTTTGAAAGAAGTGAAGTGGTTCTTTAGAAGTTTTTAAGACTTTTTTCCCATTACAACCAAAGTCCAAAATGCGATAACGTGACCATCAAAAATTAGGAAATAAGGTTTTGGTGAAAGTAAACAAATAGTGATCAAATTAACGCGCAAAAATTTTTGGGGCCAATTAACACCTAATTTAAGAGTTTGAACAATACTAAATATTTTCCAAACACGTCACGTGATCTTATTTTTCGAGAAATAGGATTTATCTATGACATATTTCAAACCTTATTTGAGAATTATTTCGTCACCTGATTTTATTCGGATATTTGGTGTATGAGAAAAAGTTCTTAAAAACGTTTGAAGTTGACCCTGGAATTTTTTGACGTATTTGAGTAACTTTTTTTAAATACTGTACAATGACTTTTTTTCAAAAGTAACTCAAATCACGTGGAAGACCCCTTAAAAGAATCGTCACGAAATTTCTAAGAATTTTATTGCATTTTTAATTGGCCCTCCGTTTAAATAAAGCAGTCCTAGAAGTCCAAACTTCCGGAACACTGAGAACATAATAATCAGTGAGAAGAAGAATCATGCGTAGGCGTGAGGTTCTCTTTTTTCCTCAACACAAAAAATTAGATTCCAAAATAATTTAAAGAGTCATTATACTAGAGAATTTTTGTAAAAAACATATAATTATTTTTAGACAGAGCAATAGAAAACATTTTGAATTTTATATGAGGTAAATTGCAAATATAAATTAAGGTTTAATTTCATCTCATTATTGCACTTTTATAGTCGAGTGGATAGTAATTCGCAACTTTTTGTTTTCTTATACTCATTACATGCCTTCAAATTCGTTTAAAATTTAATTTTGTTATTTCATTGTATAGCAAATTGGCTGAATATTATTTTAAGCTATTGAAAAAATGAATGTTTATAATGAAACTTTGCTAATAGGCCGATTTAAAAGTGAGGCAACGCGTTGGCTAAAATCGAGTCTGGGTACAGATTCAATGTCTAAAGTCTACGAGTTAATTATCTAAATTTATTATTGAATTATTTAGGCTTTTCAATTATGGTTGTCATTTGTTACCCTGGAGGGTCCATCGCATTTGCTGAAAAGTGGGTATGGAAAACCATTGGGATGAAATAGATTCAGCTTGTCAAAAACATAAAAAATTGTTACAAGCCATCGGACTCTTATCATTTGAGAAAACTAAAAGAATAATATCCGCAGATCATTATTTGATAGTTTAATAATAATTTTTCAAATTCACATAAGCAACAAGCCACTTTATCGAAGATAATCTTTCTCACTCACAGCGTCATAACTGTAATTTTTTAAATAAGTTGCAATGTGATCGATTGATGACAACTAATTGACGTCACATTAATAACGCGGAGTGGTGGAACCAGGGAGAAAGGATAATATTCGATATATGGATAATAGCCTGGGTGACTTAAAACGATTTATTTCCGGATCGTTTTTAAAAGCTAAAAAAATGGGAGAAATATTTTATTTGAAAGAAAGATTTTTGATTTCCACGTGGCTTTGTAAATTACAAAAAGAAATACAAATTCAAAATATGAAACTTTTTTTCGTAAGTTTGAAATTAGCTTAGTTTGAGTTTTAGAGTTTCCAGTGTTTCTTCATAAAGTAACTTTATATAAAGTTTAAAAGAAGCTTAGTTTGAGTTTTATAGTTCTATACGCAAGTCGTATTTTTTTAATTAGAATAGTTAGTATCGGAATTCTAAGTATCCAAATAAAAAAAAATCTGCTCTAGTGCTAGAGCGGTCAATAACTTGACCATAGTTTAAATACAGTAGTTAACTCTGTTATAGTTACCTTTTATCTGTTATAGTTACCCTTTTAGAGAAGTTCATGTCGTTTATCTGTTATACACTCAACACGATGCGCATCGCTTTAAGGGGGTAGCGGTCGCAAAATGGTAAGTTTGTACTCCACTTTACCAAGAATACTAAACTGCTTCGAAACTTTTGAGAATAGCGATTTGGTAGATCTATCCCTAATCTACAAAAATAATTTATCAGAAAATTTTTGGCTGACCTTGGGTACCACCATGCGGCGAGTTCTCAGAACAACCTAATCAAAATTTCAAAATCCCTAAGGCTTTTAGAGCTCACATATCATTCTACTCAAACTTGGCATAAACCACAGAAACAATAATGCTCGTTATTTGTCGGAAACATATTTTTAGTTTTTCGGACTAGTATTTTCTAGAACTGCCAAAAAACCGCCTAATCTCAAGGTTCTGGCTCTTCAAAAGCTAAAGGATCCGAGGTTAAATTTCAGAATGCAGTATAAATTTGATAAATACGAAGAAATATGTTTTTGTGGTGCGAGATTGTTAAATGTATATGCTTATTTAGTAAAAACTAATTTATTTTGATAAGCTTTCGATTTATTCACAATAATTTTCAATCAGGTTTTTTTTCGAAGTGAGAATTTGTTTCGCAGATTGTGTCGGAGTAATTAGGCAAGTTCGAGAGCCCACTTTGCCAAATTACTCCGACACAATCTGCGAAACAAAATCTCACTTCGAAAAAACCTGATTTGAAAATGATTGTAATAAATCGAAAGCTTATCAAAACTAAATAGTTTTTACTATAAACGGAGAAATATGTTTCGGGTTTTTGTCGGAAACAGAATTTTGAAAATTTTTGCTCAATTCTAGAAAATCGAATTTTAGTAAGACCGGAAGTGAAAACTCGAAAATAAAGTCGTCGGATTTAGTCGAAAGTACCATCAAATTAAAGCTTGGGTGATGCCGAGAAGAAAATCTGCTAACAGCTTTTTGATACTTTTCAGTTTTCTGGTCGAAAATTGGGTTTCAATGTTTTTCAAGAAAATTACTTAGAAAAATTCTCAAAAAATAAAATTTCGAACTTTTTTCGAAATTTTTTAAACAAAAAACCATAACATCGCCTGGTCTGAAATTTTTTAGAAAAGTATATCAACTCTACTGGAGTTGATTTGATGCCGTACTAGAAATAACACGAACGTAACCGGTTTCAGTTTTCAAATACAGCGGGGTGGGCCGCGGCGTATAGTTAGAAAGTTTTGTCCCAAAAACCCTAACTATATGCTATTCTAATTATACGCGTATTCTAACTATACGCGACTTTCTAACTTACGTAAGCTTTGGAAAATGTGCTCTGATTGGTCAATACCTAGAGTTTAAAATTGCGTTAAAATAGGTCGGAGTAGGAATTTTGGTGATTTATAAGGGGTACTCGTCGCTGGAATTGACTTTTCCGGATGAGAAATCAGCTAACCGAGAAACTATGGGACAATTAAGATTAGCCATGTTGTAGATCTACCCTTAATCTTGTCAAACCATTGGTCAATGACTTTTTGTTCCGATAACACCTCTGAGATACGTTACCAGTACAAGTGTCCCTCGACCAAATTTCAAAATCTATCTCCTCCCAGGGTTTATTTGGAAAGCAACTCAAATTATAACATATCCCGTATGACTTATAAACTTAGGTCCTCTGGAAGCGTTTTTTTTCAAAAATCACTTCAGTTTTCTAGAAATCGCAGAAAACTACCGATGTTTTGCGATTTTTAGAATACACTCGAATTTGAGCAAACACTAGCACAGAACAAATAGAAACTCCTCTAGAAGCTTTTTTTTTCAAATTTCGACCCCCAAACTCAAAATATAAATTTTTGAGGATCACGTGAAAAAATTTCCGAAAAAAAATATGCTTCGATTTTTTCGAAAGTAGTATCAAAAAAAAGCCACAAAAACACTGATCAGAAAGTTGGCTTACGTCAAGTGAAATTTTTCAAGTTTAGTGGTTAAATAAAGCAAACGTTATTTTGTGAACTTCATTTTGAAAAAAATACTTAAAAAAATCGAAAAAACACAAAAAATTTCAAAAAATTTTTGAATAATTGTCGGTAGTACACTTGTTATCACATCCACAATCAATTTGGACGCGTTTTCAAAAGCACCAAATTTCTCATAAACCAGCGACCAGTACCCCCTTAAAGTTAATTTTTCGTTACAAAATCTCCTAGGATGTAAATTTAATTTAATTGAAAAAAATGATATAAAGTTAATTTTAAATAAACATGAATTCGGAAAACATTTATCCGAAAATCGTTAAAATGTAAGGAAACAATGAAAATTATAAAAAAAAATGCTCACAGTAAATCACTCTCAGAAAACCAGAAAAACTACAGGGTGTAAGTTTCTCTTTTTCCAACTTTACACTTGACTTTCGCGTTTTGATTGGTTGAACTGAGAAAAACTCTTCTGACAACAATCACGGCAATCAAATGTAACCAGTTGGAAAAAAGAAGGTAACAAACCCACACCCTGTATATTTTTTATCGAATAAGTATTCCATTTTCAAGTAGCCGACATTGTCTGCGAGACTTAAAACATGTTTTCAACTCCTGAAATACCGACACTTCATTGTCAATTGACATGTTTTTAAAAAGTGCAATTTTTCAATTGTCGCGCCGACCAGAGAATCTTTGGCTGAAACTCTGGTTTAAAACGCCTATCTTTGGCCTAGGAACGTTTGAAAAAAGCCTTCTTTTGCCTCTGTCTACACGCCGACCCAGGAAGATAAATTATTTTTCAAATGCGTAGGTTTTTGCGGAGGCTTACGTAGTTTTTGCGTGAATATAATACGCGTATAACTATATGCCGCACCTCGCTGTATTCACAGCAAAATTTGCCCCAAAAAAACTATTGTCGAGCTCTGATTGCCGACCAAATCAGAAACGACTTTTGAAAGTGATGAGATTTTTCCTTAAAATCCATCAACTACCTAAGTTTCAAAGATAGATTAAATTTATAGTTGATGTTGACCACAAAAACATGCGCAGAGCCCCGAAGTCCGGTTTTATCTACAGAAATCTTCCAGCGCTAAAATCGGCGAAAAATACGTTTTTTGCCGTTATTTTAAGGGTCTCACAAAAAATACCATCAACTCAGTAAATTTTCTTGACAGAAACTTGAAAGTCAAACAAATAACACACTGAAGAGCATGCCAAGAGCCCCGAGGTCCACAATTTTCATTTTTGTGTCTCGTTTTTTCGAAAACAGCGATTCAAATTCTCAGAAATCTCAAATTTTGAAAAAAATAAAAAATATGATAAAAATATGTCAAATCGCAATAAAAATATCTTTTTTCATGACAAATGAAAATAAAAAGACTTTCTTATCAACTATTTTTGTCCATATTTTCAAGAAATAACATTTTAAAGATAACTTAGAACATTTCATGTCCGAGTCTCTAAATGCGACCACTACTGCCTTAAGGGAGTGGGTGTCGCAAATTTGAGCCTCTTCCGAGGCCATTTCCCGCCAAACTAGCAAAGGTGATATTCCAAAAACATTTGTTACTAACAGAACAATCTTCGCGGTAATTTTGAATTTAACAGTTCATCTGATACAATCCCACCTACGCCGACACCTACGCTTTTAAAAGGCTTCTTAAAAAGACACGCAGTTCGTACCTACCCTTCAATTTTCATCATTTTTTTATTATTTGTTTTAAAATTTTGCTTCGCGCCCAAAACAGCAAAAAAACGAAAACAAAATTATTGATTTATTTATGATTTAAATTGAAAGTGCGCTCATTTGTTTTCTTTTGACGCTACCGAGTTAAAAATTGCACCAAATCCTTAAAAGTGTTTGTATTACGGAAAAAATTATTTTGAAGCATTTTTTCTGGTTTCTCTAAATTTTGTCAAAATTTAGGCTCAAAATGAAAAGTTGCCATGGCCCCCAAGAGACGCCAAAGCAAAATTTCGAAAAAAACTCTCTAGTTTATTGTCAAACAAGTCTTGTGCTTTCAGATGCAGTATGAGTCGAAACTGTATCTCTCAAACTGGCGGAGGAGATAGCTTTTGCCTGAGCCTCCCAAACTGACCATTTCAAACAATTTGGCTAAAATGAAAAATTGACATGGCCCACAAGAGACGCCGAAGCAAAATTTCGAAAAAAACTCTCTAGTTATTGTTGCACAAGTCTTGTGCTTTCAGATGCAGTTATGAGTCGAAACTATATCTCTCAAACTGGCGGAGGAGATAGCTTTTGCCTGAGCCTCCCAAACTGATCATTTCAAAATTTAATTTTTGGTTTTTTCGCGTTTTTGTCCGCTAAAAGCAAATTTTAAAAAAAAAGCGCTTTTGATTATTTGTAAGGCTTCTCCGGAGCCTGACACAAAAAAATAATAAAAAATGATGAAAATTGAAGGAGTAGGCACTAACTGCGTGTCTTTTTAGGAGGATTTTTAAAAGCGTAGGTGTCGGCGTAGGTGAATTGTATCAGATTATTGTTAAGTTTAAAATACCGCGAAGGTTGATTCTGTTAGTTACAAATGTTTTGGATATCACCTTTGCTTGTTGGCGAGAAATGACCTTGGAAGAGGCTCAAATTGCGACACCCACTCCCTTAAGGAGGTTGTGGGTGTTGAATGTTGAAATTGCTGGGGAAAATAGCCCTCGCCTCCAGCTGGACTCGAAGGGTCGATAACGGGCAGATAAGAAAAATGAGAAAACAAATACGGGAGACTAAAACCTTCTCTGTCAACTGCAAGTAAAATTTTTCAATTTTGATGAAGGATGGCTCACCGGTGCGGCATCGAAAAACTGGTAAAATATGTTCTCAATTAACACAAAAATTGTAAATTCTCGATCAATTTTGCTTTAAATTGAATAAAACAAGATTTTTTTGATAAAGTACAACGTCTTCAAAATAATTACCTGAAAAGAAATATTAACAAAAACACCCTTTGATTTTAAACGGTAAAAATTAATTTAGAAATTCGCTTTAAAATCTGAATAATCTCGGTCATTTTTGTTCAAAATTGAATAAAACAGAATATTTAAGAATCGTATGAAAACGTTGCAATAAATTACCAAAAAATCGTCGAAAAAATTATCTCTGTTTGTTTTTATACGTAAAATAAGTTCATACGATATAATTTCTGTGTTGGTGAAGCAGTTGTAGGAGTCATGTTTTCGAGGCGTGGTGTCCTCTCGCTCATTCCTCAACCAAAAAATAACGCAATCTGATTGGTTGAAAATATCATTCTTTCTCATTGGTTTTTATCAGCTGAATTCAAGAATAAAACAAAATTTTCTTCAAACGCTTGTTCCATTTACACCCACACCCCTTAATAATGAAATTAAAATTATGTCTGTTTTTTAGAATACAAAAAAAACAGATATAACTTAAAAAAAAATGAATTCTCAAATTGAAAAAAAATTGAGAAAAATATTGAAAAAATTATCTGTTAAAGTTACCCCGAGCAATCACTCATTAGAGTTACCTTTTATCTGTTATAGACTATGACAATAAAAGCAACTCTAATGAGTTAATATTTAAAATGAAAACATCTGATTTAAATACATTATGAAATTTTCATTGTTATTCTAAAAAGCTATTATTTCTTGGAACTAGGCCCTAGTTACGAGTACCTAAATGTATTTCAGTAGTTTACCTGTTATAGTTACCCCTGAATTATGAAAAAAGTTAACTATAACTTATAGTTAACTTTTTTTAATAATTCAGGGGTAAACTATAACAGAGTAACTACTGAAAACATTTAGGTACTCGTAACCAGGGCCTAGTTCCAGAAATAATAGCATTTTTAGAATAACAATGAAAACTTTATAATGTATTTAAATCAGATGTTTTCATTTTGAATATTTTATATGTTTTGGCTGAGGTACGCTTGAGCAACTAATGGCTCTGGGCCTCAAAGAGTTTGAAACCTTGAACATAAAATATTCTTCGTATATCTGGCCGAAAAAGATAGCTTATAGGTACAAATTAAAATCAACTTGGCGATTTTTTCTGATTTTCATGGATGGAAATGTTTTTATTTGGAAACGCTCACATGAGGGAAAATTAATGGTCGTTCATTGATTTTATCTAGGGTATTTTTTTAACTACAGATATCCTTTCCGTGATGATCGCAGGTGTACGAGAGGGGCGCTTTTTGTGTGTATTTTTTCGAACTGAGTTTTTGGTTTAGGATATTTAGCTGACTTCAAAAAATCGGTTTAATAGATTAAGGGGGTCGGTGCATTTTGACAGATACGGATATCCGCGGATATGGGCTCTTGATGAAAAACTTTTTAACTGGTTTTATATAATTCTTCTCAATATAACATCAAATAGATGTTTCATAATCCAGCAACTTTTGTGACTACAGAATTTTCGAATTATTGCTTTAAAAAAAAAATTTGAGTTCAAATTAAACTTTCCGAATTCTACAAATTATGAGAAATTTTTGAAAAAAAGTTCCGAACATTATCAAAAAAATGCCTTATTTTGTTTTTAATATTTTTTTGCATTATTTGGTTCAAATCAACGAAAAAACTCTTCAATATGGCTACTTTAACTTTCTCGCGTAAGTGACCACAATTTTTTATATGCTATTTGAAAAATCATATGACACTTTTTTGAGATTTTTGGTCGAAACTTTTGGAAATATTTTGAAAATTTTCCTCATTTCTGGTTCAAAATTTTTCAAACTAATTTTTCCTGGAATCCTTAGCTGAAAATTATTAGGAATGCTTACTTTATCTTTAGTCAAATATGTCGTTTTGTTTTGTCCGCTCTTGTTTATACTCTGAATCATACTTTTTGAATGAATATACGGTTTGCGCGAAATATACTTTAGCCCTCTTTAATCAGAAATTTAAAAAAATATTCCACCGAGACTTGCCTAATTGGTAAGCCGACCCATCCACCGCGTGAAATTTAATAAATTTAACTGATGAAAAATAAATATTCTTTTGATGTGCTAAAATTCGTTTTTTTAGGAAATTTAATTTTCGATTTTGACGTATAAATCATATGAAATTAAATTATATAAATTTTCGACGGTGGTCAAGACCATTTTTTGAAGCTTCTAATTAATAAAAAAGAAATTTTAATGTAGTTTAGAACCTAAATACCAAACGCGCGTTTTAGAGTGTTTATTTTAAAGACGATTTATAAAGTAAAAATAATCGATCTGAAACAAAAAACAGATTATACAAAGTGAGCTCAAAAGTGGCAACTTACGTTTGAAATACTTTTCATTCGAAAATTATGAGGTGGCAAAAAGTTTCCCATGAAACAAAAAAATTGAAAAAGTGCAAATCTGCCAAAATGCACCGACCCCCTTAATGGGATATATGTCGCTGGTTTTATAAGGGCTTAATATGGATTAGTGACTATTTAAAAAATGCGGAATCCGAGCATTTGATTGGTTGTTCCGCCCAAATCTGACCAATGAAATCGACCTATTCTACAATCAAGGGTTTTTGATTGGGACTAGTATCCCGCGCTGTACTAGCAGTAAATTATTTTGTATAAAATAGGAAAAAATTTAACTTATCTCATTGGTTATTTGCTTATTTTTTCTTAATAAACCGATCACAAAATTGAGAATTCAGCAAAAACTAGCTTTTTATCAGTCTGAGATTCGAGATATAGTGTTCGTCGGTACTCCCTCAAGAGGATTGAGGGTGCTTCAAAAAAATTATCTCTCGCATCGAAATAAAATGAAGGATTGCTTTCTAGTGAACAGGACCTGAGAAATTTTTGCGATTATTTTTGAAGCTCTAGGTAGTACCATCAATTACTACATTTGTTTTTGTAATAATTACAGAGCTTCTAGAATTTGGTAAAATAATTTTGATAGTTAAGGGGGTGGGTGTCGCTTTTGGTACCTTTCAATCACGCCTCAGAACAATTTTAGGGCAATTGTGAAAAATCTGAGGATACTCGTTTGTAGATCTATCCTTCGTCTAACGATTACACATCTCAAAACTCAAAATTGTTACATCACACCACCATGTGCTAAGTCAATTCTAAAACACCCAAGCGTTTTTCAAAGCTAAACTTCTATAGGCCCAACATACAAAGCGTCTGGAAATTTACACAGAGTACGGGAAGAGTGAGGTTATTGATATGTTCGCCCCATTTTTTTGAATTTCGCTCTTGTATTTTCTAGAATCACTTTTGAACGCCGATTTTTACAATTTTTCGTCTTCAAAACTGATACTTCTCGTAGACGGATGTTCAGAATAAGACCGTTTTTTCGACTCAGGTAGATAAATATAGTGTCGTCAATATGTTTGGCTCGGATTTTTTAATTTTATCCTAGAATTCTAGAAATATGACTATAAGTGAACCGGAAATGAAAAGTTCGAAAAAAAGTTCGTCTTGTCGGAACAAAAGTACCACCAAATTGAAGCTGAGATTTCACTGATCAAAAAGTTGGCTTCCGCTAACCAAAATTTTGAACCAATCAGCGTCAAATTCGATAATTAGGTTTAATATTTTGCTGAAATTCTAGAATTCGATTAAGACATTTCCCATAATTTTAATGTCATGCATCGTTTTTGGTGGGTCATATTCACCAATAAAAAATCTTCATATCATGGTTGAAATACCGGTTTTATGCGGGTTAAAGCAAAAAAATATTCGAATTTTAAAATTCTAGATTTTGTTCTAGATCGTTTTGAAAAAATAATTGCCACCATAAGATTCCTTGGGTCAACTTTAGTCATAACCGATATTAATGTGTCATAAAAATAATTCTATAAAAGGCTAAAAAAACTGACACCTACCTCCTTAAATCCAACTCGTCATATAAAAGTTATCTTAGAAGAATTAAATTTGTTAGAATATTCTATTGTGGAATGATAATAAATTGATGTGAAAATTTCACAGTGAAATTAGATTAAAGTAGCAATGTACTGCATAACTTCGGAATGAGCGCCGCACTTACTTGATATAAAGTAGTTGACCACTTAACTCGTAGACTCGATTTTCCGGCAAGTAGTGACCATTCACCATTAATTCGCATTTTACGACGCTTAAACATTAATGACAAGACCAGTTATAAAGTTATCGATAAACTTTAAAGACAAAATGACGTTGTGCGTTTTTTTATTGAAAATTTTTACTGTATTACAGTACTTATTTTTTGCAAAAATTTTTTAAATCACCAAACAAAACGTTTCATCCTGACCAAAAAAAAAATTCTAAGACTTTTTTTCCATTACACCAATGCCCTAACATGATCACGTGACCGTATATTCAAGAAATAAGGTTGGCCAAAATAGTACTGTTTTTTTTCAAAAATTGCTTAAAACACTTTTGAAAAAAGTGAAGGTGGTCCTTAGAAGTTTTAAAACTTTTTTACATTACACTCAAGTCCGAAAACATCACGTGACCTTCAAATTAAGAAATGAGGTTTGGCCCAAGTACCCAAATAGTATCAAATTACGCCGAAAAGTTTTGAGGACTAATACACACCTAATTTAAGAGTTTTGAACATAATAATATTTTCCAACACCACGTGATCTTATTTTTCAAGAAATAAGGATTTATTTATGACATATTTTAAACTTTATTTTTGATTATTCCGTCACGTGATTTTATTCAGACTTTCCTGTAATGAGAAAAGTCTTAAAAACGTTTGAAGTTGACCCTGGAATTTTTTGACGTAATTGAGTACTTTTTCAAATTACTGTATATTGTACATATATTTTTTTTCAAAAGTACTCAAATCATGCGAAAGACCCCTTAAAAGAATCGTAACGAATTTCTAAGACTCGTAATGCATTACAGTATGGCCTCCAGTTTGAATAGAGCATCTCCAGAAGTCATAGCTTTCGAAATGCTGATAACATAAGAATGCGTAGGCGAGAGAGAAGGTGAGAAAAATGAATAATTACCGATTGGGTTTTTTTAATTTCAAGATTTCTGTTTGTATTATTTGTGAAAATTGGCCTCCGTTAGAATAGAGCACCTCTAGAAGCCAAAACTTCCGAAAAATTAATTACTTAGAATCAAAAAAGGTTTGCGAGCAGGCGTAGGCGTGACTACGTCTCGGTTCTCAGAACAATAAATGAATATGAACAATAATTTCAGAGTCAATTTACTAGATAATTTTGATGAAAACATATAATAATTGTTAAATGGAACTAGAGAAAACCCTTTTGAAGTTAACTTAACAGTAGTTCAAAATATAAATAAACGTTTAAATTCGTAATGATTATTGCACTGTTGCCCGTCACTGGGTACATTTTCGCGAATTTTTTTTTCTCATCCCATTAATGCCTTTTGTTCATCGGAATTTTTTTTATTTAATTTATTGCAAATTGGCTGAATATTATTTTAAGCTATTGAAAAATGTATGTTGATAATGAAACTTTGCTTATATGGCTCGATCTATAGAATGTCACTAGTTGCCGGAAATCGAGTCTGGGTACAGATTCATGTCTAAAGTCTACGAGTTAAAGCCCCCAAGTTAAAGCCCCCCCCAGTTAAAGCCCCCTGA
>SCLH01000974.1:167580-179914 GCA_004367855.1 Oikopleura vanhoeffeni | reverse complement strand
GTTTCGAACTTTGAGAAATAGCCATTTGGAGATTATCTTTAATCTAACAATAATAATTTATCAGAATATTTGGTCGACCCGGTGACCACCATGGCGGCGAGTTCTAGAACCCTAACCGAATTTTTCAAATCTATCTCCTCCTCAGAGCTTCAATCACGATTCACTCAAAACTTGTTGAACACGGAAACACTTAGGTAATATAACAAAGATTTTTATGTCAACTAGTTCTTCTAGGACGCTGAAAAACCGCCTAATTTCAAGATTTTCGCTATTCAAAATCTATCTCCTCCTAGGTGTACATTTCAGAAGCAGTATAAAATTTGGGAAAAGATGGAGAAATATTTGTTAAAGATGGAGCAATTTTAAAATGTTTGTGAATTCTAGAGAATCGCAATTTTCTAAACCGGAAGTGAAACCTCGAAAATAAAAGTTGTGATTAGTCAAAAGTACACCCAATTAAAGCTGATTCACTGATTCAAAAAATCGCTACACAGCTTTTCGATATTTTGAGCTTGTTCTGTCGAAAGTGGGTTTCAAATGTTTTCCAAAAAAAATACCAGAAAATTCTGGACAAAAATGAAAATTTCGAACTTTTTTGGGGATTTTAAAAAGTTATGCTTTCTTGATGGGTTCCCTAGAAATTTCGTGCTATTTGTACACCAAAGTACCCTAAAAAGAGTGCGACCGCATCCCCCCCCTTAAGGGAGTGGTGTCGCTATTTGAGCCTCTTCCAAGGTCATTTCTCCGCAAAGAAAGGTGATATTCCAAAAATTTGTAACTAACAGAAACCTTCGCGTAATTTTAATTTAACATAATCTGATACAATTCCACCTACGCCGACACCTACGCTTTTAAAACCTCCTAAAAAGACACGCAGTTAGTGCCTACTCCTTCAATTTTCATCATTTTTTATTATTTTTTTGTGTCAGGCTCCGGAGAAGCCTTACAAATAATGCAAAAGCGCTTTTTGTTTTAAAATTTTGCTTTAGCGGACAAAAACGGAAAAAACAAAAAATTAAAATTTTGAAATGTCAGTTTGGGAGGCTCAGGCAAAAGCTATCTCCTCCCCAGTTTGAGAGATATAGTTTTCGACTTATACTGCATCTAAAAGCACAAGACTTGTAACAATAAACTAGAGTTTTTTTCGAAATTTTGCTTCGGCGTCTCTTGGGGCATGTCAATTTTTCATTTTAGCCAAATTGTTCGAAATGGTCAGTTTGGGAGGCTCAGGCAAAAGCTATCTCCTCCCCAGTTTGAGAGATACAGTTTCGACTCATACTGCATCTGAAAGCAAAGACTTGTTTGACAATAAACTAGAGAGTTTTTTTCGAAATTTTGCTTTGGCGTCTCTTGGGGGCCATGGCAACTTTTCATTTTGAGCCTAAATTTTTGACAAAATTTAGAAACCAGAAAAAATGCTTCAAAATAATTTTTTCCGTAATACAAACACTTTTAAGGATTTTGGTGCAATTTTTAACTCGGTAGCGTCAAAAGAAAACAAATGAGCGCACTTTCAATTTAAATCATAAATAAATCAATAATTTTTGTTTTCGTTTTTTTGCTGTTTTGGGCGCGAAGCAAAATTTTTAAAACAAAATCATTATTCGTAGCTCCGGACCTACACAAAAAAATAAAAAAATGATGAAAATTGAAGGAGTAGGCATGAACTGCGTGTCTTTTTAAGAGGCTTTTAAAAGCGTAGGTGTCGCGTAGGTGGGATTGTATCAAGATTACTGTTAAATTCAAAATTACCGCGAAGATTGGTTCTGTTAGTAACAAATGTTTTTGGAATATCACCTTTGCTATTGGCGGGAAATGCCTGGAAGAGGCTCAATTTTGCGACCACCACTCCCTTAAGGGATAGCGGACACTGATTGACATTTTCTCGGTGAAATTTACTGATCACTAAAGCTCATGAGAAAAACGAAAATTCGATTTGTAGATCTATCTTTAATCTTCGAAAAAATACATCACAAAATATTTTTGACTATTACACCAATAGTACGGGTATCGTAACACGAAGGACCTTTTCCAAAACTGCAAAAACTATGCTTCTCCCAGACGGTATATCAAATAAGCTCAAATTTCACAGATTCACGTAACGTAGTATGCCAATCTTTTAAACGATGAGCTTTTACGATCCGGCGACTAACATTCTAGAACGCCAAATAACGACGATTTTTCAAAATTTCAAGACTTCAAAATCTATCTCCTCTGAAGATATATTTGCAAAATGGCTCAAATTTTTACCAGTATCCCAGAACATTTGTAAGAGATTAAGACGAGCTTTTTTGCAATTTCCAGCTAAAACTCGAAATATGATTTTTTTTGGTTATTTTCGAAAAAATTGCCGAAAAAAAGTGCTCGATTTTTTTGAAAGTAAGGCTCAAAAGAAGCAAGTAAAACACTGGTGAGAAAGTTGGCTTACGTCAAGTCGATATTTTGAAGTGTTAGTGGTCAAATTTGAGCAACGTTATTTTTTAACTTCATCTTTTTAAAAATACATGAAAATGCGAAATTTCGAAATTTTTTTTTGATGATTGGTTCTGTAAACTTAATTATCACCCCGTATAATTTCAAGCATTTTATGCCTCTAAGGCTTTTATTTAATCAGAGTCGCATACCCCTTAAAAGCGCATTTTGGAGTTTTAAACTGTCGCTTAAAAAGAGTTGAGGCATTTTTCTATTGATAAACAACTTTTTATGGTTTTTTTCAAGTTTGTTAATAGGCAGCCGAAATTTTCTATCAGAACCTTCTTATTAAATTTATTTGGCATATAGCTTCAATGCTCAATGTCATCGAAAATTTCCGAAAAATTTTTTCATTTGAAATATTAAAGGGGAGCGTGCGCACCCTTTTTAGGTACTTTGGGGTGTAAAATACGCACGAAATTGCAGGAAACACTCAAAAAGCAATAACTTATAAAAAAATGAAATTTTCAATTTTCCAGAATTTTTCTGAGTATTTTTTTTGGAAAACATTGAAACCCACTTCGACCAGAAAAACTCAAAATAAAAAAGCTGTAAGCAGATTTTTTGATCAGTGAAACCAAGCTTTAAATTTGGTGGTACTTTTGACTGATCCGCATTATTTTCGAGTTTTCAACTTCGTTTAACTAAAAATGCGATCTCTAGAATTCCAACAAAAATTTTTAATAATCTGCTTCAATATATTAACAAAAACATATTTCTCCATCTTTTCTCAATTAATCGACTGCATTCTGAAATGTAACCTAGGAGGAGATAGATTTTGAATAGCGTAAAATCTTTAAAAAATTAGGGTTTTCGCAGTTCTAGAAAAAACTAGTTGACATTAAAAAATCCTTTGATCATATACAACAAATGTTTTCGTGTATACCAGTTTGAGTGAAATCTATCACAGCTCAGGAGGAGATAGATTTGAAAATCGGTAGTGTCTAGAACTCGCCGCATGGGGCACCAGGGCTCATCAAAAATATTCTGGATAGCATTCATATTGTAGATTAAGGATAGATTCTACTCAAGGCTATTCCAAATTTCAATAGCAATTTATATTCGTAAAGTAGTAACAATAAGTACACTTTTTGCGACGCTACCCCCTAAGCTGAAATAAAAAATTCGATTAACTTGAGTTATTAAGAATGACAAAAATAGTAGATAATTTATATTGTTAGGGTATCCTTTAACACCTTTGCTTAATCTAGTATAACGGGCTTGAAAACGCGCCCATGATGGCTAGGAGGATCTTAGGAGTGTTTAAGATTGGCTCCCCTAGCCCGCACATTCTAGATTAAGCAAAAAGGTGTTTAAAGGGAATATGTAGGTTTTGAACGGGTCGATAGCAAAATATATAAAATAAGATTTTGAACCGGCAAAAACAAGCGTTTTATAGCATAAAATTTAGAAAAAAATTTGCAGAATCAGATTATTTGATTTAATTCTGTAAAATAATATAAAAAAATTTTTTTTGCATAAACCAAAATATAAATGTAGCTAAAACATTAACGATGTACAATAAAACACATCTGCATACGCAAATCTCTTTTTTTCATGATGTCATTGCATTTTTAAAAGTTATTATTTTGGCCATTTTTTTTTTAGATTGTACTTATGGTGGTTCAATTTCTGACCATTTGACAAGAATTTTGTCAAATTTTGAATTCTAAACTTTTCGTTTTGGACAAGACCATCCAAACTAATTAATACCAGGCTATGTGAGATTTTATGAGCACTAAAAGGGGGTACTGGCGCTGGCTTTAATGGGGCCTTAGGGGCAAATAATGTCCAAAATGAACCCTTGGTGATAAAAAGTGTTCTAGCTACCGACCAAGTATTCAAAAAATTTTTTGAAAATTTCGCGTTTTTTTCGATTTTTTTCTAAAGTATTATTTTTCAAAATGGAACTAAAAAAATTACGTTTGCTTTAATTCAACAACTAAAACGTCAAAAATAATCATCTTGAACGAAAGCCAAACTTTCTGATGCAGTGTTCCGTAAGCTTTCTTTTGAGGCCTACTTCGAAAAAATAAAGCACATTTTTTTCGAAAAAATTTTTCACGTGGACCTTCAAAAATTCCATATTTTGAGTTTGGGATCGAAATTTGAAAAAAAACGCTCTAAAGATTTTTATTTGTTTCGAGCTACCGTCCTGTAAAGACAAATTTGAGTGAATTTTGAAAAAATTTAACCTAGGAGGAGATAGATTTTACGATGAACACCACGTCAACAAGCGTGGTTTTCGCATATTCTAAATATATAGCACTTATCGCAAAACGCTCCAGCGAAGGTTTATCTATTATAACCAGGTTTTGTTAAAATTTTAGGTTATTTCAATAAACTAAGGAGTAGATACCATTTTGCTTAGTCCTCTTGTATCGCATGTGTCGAGAGTGGTGTGCATACAAAAAGTTTTGACACATTTGACGCAAGCTATAGCTAGATCTACAACGGTTATGATAATTCTCGGCACCTGACTAGGAACCAAGTTTTATCGAGAAAAACCAGATTCCAGATAAACACCTCGCGATAAAAACCCTTAGCCATACGACACGCTCTCTTACACACGGCATACTATTCAAGATTAGGCCATCAACCCTTGCTGAAACCCTATTGCTTGTGGAAATAATCTCAATTTTAATCTCATAGACCAATATGCACAACTAACACACACTCCTCAACAAACATAAGCCAGGACAACGAGGACCTCAGCCAACTGGTTAAACTACTCCTCCCAGGTTTTACCTCAACACGCTCAACGAAATTATTTAGCTTATTTTTTTTTCCTAGAAATCTGTCCGAACACAACAAAACGGTTTTTGGCAATCATACAACTAAACCCCGTCGAAACTATTCCTCCTCCAGCACACACATTTTTCACCCATTCCACAAAACCCTTCCCACATCCATACATTCTAAGCTAGCTCATCAAATACGACAATAACTCGGTCATTTTTTTTGAATTTCAACCTTAAACCCGAAATATGAATTTTTTTAAGGACCCCTAGCTTTTTGAAAAAGAAGTAAGTGGCTCAAAAGAAGCCACTAAAACATTGATCAGAAATTTGGCTAACGTCAAATGATATTTTGACGTTTTAGTTGTTAAATTAAAAGCAAACTATTTTTTTAGTTCATTTTGAAAAAAAATACTTAAACAAAATTCGGAAAAAGCGTGCGAAAGATTTCGAAAAAAGGGGGGGTTTTCCCTAAATTGACATATTCCTGATAAAAATTTAGCCGACAGGGCTTTCTGGATGCTCATTCGATCAGCTGATTTTTAGATTAGCTTTAAACTTGCGGAAGAAAATATTATCGAAACTTTTTTTTATGAATTTACACTCCCTAGATACGTAGCCTTTAACAGACCTCTAATCCAGGGAAAAGCTATTTTCTCCCAGTTTTATTTCGAAATAAACTCAAATTTGTAATACGTTGAATAATCAGTTGGCAAAATTTATTTCGGTCGAGTTTTTTGATAATTGCTAATTTTAAAATATGCAAAAAACCACACCGTTTTTTGAACATTTTTTCATCGGAAAAATCTATCTCCTTTCTTGTTTAAAATTTAAAATTTGCTCAAATTTTTGCAAAGCTGCCCAACAAACAGAAACTTCTCATGGTCCGCTTTTGTTCCAAAACCTCACAATCTGAATTTTCAAGGTCCTTAAAAAATTTCCGAAAATTAATTTGCTTCGATTTTGTCAAATGTATGCTCAGAAAGCTTAAGAAATACTGAATAAAAAAGTTGGCTTACGTCAACCCGATCTTTTCAAGTTTTAAGTGGTCAATTGTAAGAAACTTTATTGTTTTGAAAAAATAACTTAGAAAAAATCGAAAGACGGCTAGAATTTCCCCAAATTTTTCTGTTGTTATTTGGGTTGGTTTTGCGCTTTAAAACCATTAAACCGTTGATTTGGTGCATTTCGTCGTCATATTAGTGCAGAAAATGTAGGACACCCCCTTATTAAGTGTTTTTTGTATTTTTTTTCTTGGTGAAGCATTCAATGTATAGAGCTTGATTGTGAAAATGTAAACTAACTAAAAATTCTATGAAATTTAAATGACGCTCGAACCTATTTAAGCAGTTCGTATGACCATCCTTTCTGAAGATGGTGTATCTTCATCTGTGGGTGAGTATGTAAGCTCGTTAAGTAATGAATAAGTAAATCAACCGAATCAAGTGACTGCATCTCAGTAACTCCCGAACGTTTGGAAGTGCCAATGTTTAGAAGAAACAAGAAATTGAACGCCAAATCACTGTCCGATTGTTTCCTGGACTAACTGCGATAATGATATTAATTGAATGTCAAGATGCTAACCCATGCGAACCGGAATGTTGCAGCAATATTCAAGGAAGTTTTGAGTATGTTATTTTTGAGTTTTTTATAATTTTAAGGGAGTGGTCAAGGCAATTTAACTTTTTTAATAAGCGCTCCTCATATGAAGAATAGAAACTCATTCTATTCCATGAATCGAGAGAAAAGTTTCAATTGATGATTCCTTGAATTTTTTTGCTAACCTGTGCGTCTAACGACTTCTAGAAAAAGCGAAAATGAAACTTTACATTTTTCAAACATTTTTGGCATTATTTTCACACATTATGTAACCTTTTTTTCTGGGTTCATGTAAAATGAAAGTGTTTTCTATTCTTCCGTTTATTAGAGACCGCCCGATTCCCAAAAGGTAAAATTGCCTTTAACGACCCCCTTAGAGGAACGGTATATCCTTTTTTTAGTAGTGATTGGGAAAACGTTATTTTTTGAAACCGCGCGTTTTTGATTAATTCAGCCAGATTTTTCGATGATTTCATTCATATCACGTTCTAAAATCTGATGTCATTGCAATGACATTCGATTATTAGCCCATCAAGCGAGGTGTGCAAAATTAAACTTATTTCCCAATCGTTATAAAAAACGAAATACTGTAGGCATCGCAATCTCAGCTCTGAATATGAACACACATACACTGAAGATGGGTTAAGCACATCAGAACTTTTCAAGCGGCTCCCAAGGACCAAATACATCAAAGATTTTCTGCACGCATTTTTAAAAGAAATTTTACTGATAATATTCCATATTGCAAATTATTTATTGGCGTTGCGTCATTGGCCTGTAAAATTGTAGAACATTTTAATTTCTAATTTACAAATCTATTGATTTCAACCCCGGTATGCGGTCCGGAAAGGAAGCCCATTCAATGGTGACTTGACTATAATTTGGCTATAAATGTTTTTGAGTTGATGCGTAGGTTTTAAGTTATTTAATACTATTATAATAATGTGATGTGTACGTGAGATGAGGAGACAGCGAGATTTCCCTTCATAAAAACCTTCCGAAGCGTTCGTTTTTGGTAACCATATCCCAAATATTATCAGGGTAGTACAAAATGAAAGTTCACCAGACGATTCTGAAATAAGGAATTTCAAAAATAAAAAATCGGTTTTAATGTGTTCAAGCTTCTTGTACGAGAATTTTTTTTTTGTCTTTAAGAGTCAGGATTTCAAAAAAAACCACTTTCGGGGGTATGCGACATCTGAATTAAATAAAGGCCTTAGGCGGCAATTAAACATGAACCACAATATAAAAAAAAAAATTCCGAAATTTTCGCATTTTTTTTTCGATTTTTTTCTAAGTAATTTTTTAAAAGATGAAGTTAAAAATAACGTTTGCTCGATTTGACCAACTAAAACTTCAAAAATAATCGCCTGACGTACCACTTTCTCATCAGTGTTTTTAATGGCTTTCTTTTTGAGTCTACTTTCGAAAAAATCGAAGCACTTTTTTTTTCAGGAATTTTTCGAAAATGACCAAAAAAATCATATTTCAAGTTCTAGCTCGAATTGCAAAAAAGCTCCTCTTGATCTCTTAAAATTTTCTGATGGAATACTTGATAAATTTGGCTATTGCACAACATATCCTCGGAGGAATAGTTTGAAGTCTGCATTGTTAAAAAATCGTCGGTTATTTGGCGTTCTAGAATTGGTTCAGTCGCCGGTCGAAAAAGCTCTCCTTGAAAATTTATATACTACCGTTACGTGACTGTGAAAATTTGTAGCTTATTGGATATACCGTCTGGGAGGAGATAGACTTTTTAATTTTGAAAAGTACTTAAAACCCTCTTTTTTGGGCATATCTGATTTTTCGGCTGACCTGTGACCACTTAAAGCCCCCCATATATTTTCTTCAATTTAGCTAAACTTATCTGGAAATTAACTAATGTGGAGGGGGGGAAGTGATGAATTCAGTACGATTTTTGAAATTTTGGTATTCACTTATAGGTTGACCTCATATTTTTATTCAGGTTTTCGAATTGGTACCAGCATAAGCGCAATATGATCTTAAAATGATTGTATACAGTGTAGTCAACGGGCAACACTTCTGACCAATAGCTCGTGCGTTGCCTTGTTTACCGGATACTCCAAACTTTTATAATCAAACTGTTACATGCCACAATTCAAAAAGTTCCATTCAGTGTGTCACCCGTCGATTTCACCGAGAAAAAGGTTGAAAATTAAAAAAAAATGTATCCAACTTGTTCCTTAGTTAATTTTAAGCAAAAAATTGGCTAATGACTTTTCGAAACTTTAACTCCCTGGTGTCCAAAATGACCAAAATAGAAACCGGCTGTTAAACCGGAACTTGTGGATATTTTTTTTAATCGACAATTTCTTGTTATACAAGGATATAAATTATATATATCATATAATGACTCATCATCAAAGAATAAAATTTTAGTCATTATGAAAAATCCCAAGAACTCAATTTTTGGAAAATAAATTTTTAGCCAAAAATCTTGGATTTTTGTACTCTTTCGTTAAATACCCATATTGGGTCATTTTCGGTCATTTAAAAATCTCGGTTTTCGAAAAAATTTGGAAAAAATTTCGAAAATTTTTTTAAAATTTTCATTTTTTCTTCGGAAAAAATCATCAGGAATGGCATCCTCGGATTTTTAATAACCCTCTTTAAGAGAAATAGACTAATAGTTTCTATATTAGCCTCGACAGGTGACACCCTAGTTCTATTTACCGGGTACTAGTAGATAGTTTTTCGGGCGAGGGGCTTGCAGATTTTAGTTAAATTTTAAGAAAAATCAGAGTTTCCGAAAAATTTTTTACCGATGGTCGGAAAATGCAAAAACCGCAAAAACTTTTCAAATTATTTCAAAATTGCACAAAAAAAGTCTTAAAATCAAAATTTCACAAAAAAAACTCTTAACTGGTGGTCGAAAAATACCAAAAACCTCTTTCCTGTGACCACTTATAACCCCGCTAGCCTGTGACCACTTAAAGCCCTCTGACCAGTTAAGGGGGTATGCGACTCTGATTTGACATTTTCTCGATGAAATATACTGAAAACTAACAGCTCATGAGAAAAAGCGAAAGTAGTTATTTGTAGATCTATCCTTAATCTTACGAAATAGTACATCACATATAGTTTTTGACATCTACAACAATAGTTACAGTATGTTTACAAGAAGACCTTTTCAAAACTGCAAAATTTGTCTCCTCCCAGACGGTATATCAAATTGAGCTCCAATTTTCACAGTTTACGTAACGGTAGTATGTTAATCTTTTAATACGAGCTTTTTTTGATCCGGCGACTGAACATTTCTAGAACGCCAAATAACCGACGATTTTTCACAATTTCAGACTTCAAAATCTATCTCCTCCGAGGATATATTTGCAAAATGGCTCAAATTTTTATCAAGTATCGCCAAGAACATTTGAAAGAGATTAAGACGAGTTTTCTTGCAATTTCCACCTAAAACTCGAATTATGATTGTTTTTGGTCATTTTCGAAAAAAATTCCGAAAAAAAAAGTGCTTCGATTTTTTCGAAAGTAGGCTCAAAATAAAGCCAGTAAAACACTGATGAGAAAGTTAGCTTACGTCAAGACGATATTTTGAAGTTTGAGTGGTAAAATTTATGCAAACGTTATTTTTTAACTTCATTTTTTAAAAAATACTTTGATTTAAATTTTCGATGATTAGGTTCGTAGTACACTTAATTTTCACCCCGTATCAATTTGAAGCATTTTTAATGCCTCTAAGGCCTTTATTAAATCAGAGTCGCATACCCCCTTAAAACCCCCCCATTTTGGCAAAAGCTGTATGGGCCATACAGTATGGAGCTTTAAGTGGTCAACCACTGTAACTTATTGCAAGAGATCTAAGTCGAATTCGCAAAAAAATTACTTTCAAAGAAAACATTTTTCATATTCAACCAGCCCTGTATTCTTTTTTTACCACATAATTTCGAAATTAAGGTGTATTTTCAAATATATGAGAAATTAAAAAATCTGTGTCTCTGACCAGTTTGAGAAAGCCTTAAAAATGATCTGAGAGAAATATATGTTTTCTTTGGAAATACACTTAAACCTGTATTCTTACGGAGCTGTAACATGCCCAAAAAACTACTTACTATAAATAGAACGTTGTGGCCTTATACACAACACATGGTGCGGGGAGATAGATTATGTGAGGGCGGTTCTTATCTCAGTTGAGTTTGAAGAAAATCTTCCTTAATCACACTTTGGTTAGAAAATGCTGTCGGGAGATTTTTCTAGGCTTAAATATACTAGAAAAATCTCCCAACAGCATTTTCTAATCAAAGTGTTATAAAGGGATAGATGAAAGGCAAAATATTTAGACAATAAGTCGCGTGGGTTAGTCGTGGTCTCATGCACCCTTCTATTTATACAATCTTCTGATAACACTAACCCACCTTCCAAAAATTCTTATTTATCTATACTAAAACAATAATCGATCAACACATTTCGATCATAAATGCCACAAACGTTCTATTTTATGTAAAATAAATAATTTGGGTAGGCGAAATTGTGGAGGAAGCAAATATTGTGTCCTACTTGAAGTATCTCATTGGCTCATTATGAACTAAGTGATGTCTATACTTCTCTTCAATAATAATTCAATTATGTTATGTAATAATCATATCGGTTCACTCTTGAGTCAAGTGACTTGACGTTTAAACTTCTTGTTATTATTAATTGAAGCAGCGCATGATAAAATATTTGTGGTGGAATTTTGATAACACGTTTGAAGCAGGCTTGTAAATATGAGTCATTTCGTTCGCCTTTCATGCGCGTAGGTTTAAGAAAATAATTGAGAAAAAACGAGAAGAAAACCCACGCAAATCTTTCCTTTTTACAGGCGAGAAAAATCTCTTCCAAACCCTGGTGCCACATTTCATTTAATAAAAACCTTCAATTCTGATTGGGCGGTTCCAACACGTTTATTTACTTTTAATAAACGCATTCGAAAAAGCGTAATAATACGAAAAAGACAAAAAACTCTTTATTTATCATCAAATATTTCAAATAAAAATAAATCATTTTTAGGCCCCATAATAAAATATTTTTGTATCTCCAAAATATTTAACGTCTATGAGTCTATTTTTGACGAAGTTGAGATATTGAGTCCTAATCAGTGTTTAAAATCAATATTCAACGAGGGTACCTGGGCTGTGGAAGATGGAGTTGGATGTAATCCCGAAACCACTGCTTATAAGATGACTGCAAATATCAAGGACTATTCAGTACAGTGCCGAGCTGACCAAACTGCGTGCAGAAAAGCACTGTGCGAGTGTGACCTTGAATTTGCTAAGTCTATAGCTGGAATCGAGGAATTTGATTTGGTACATAATCACACTTATTTGGAAAGAAATGGGTTCAAATCAGAGGATCATTGCCAGAAGAGAGGATTGAATCCATCTGAAGCGATCACTTGCTGTGGAAATAAAAAAAGTTTTCCTTATGTGTGAGTTGTTTGAGACTTTTTAAAAATATTAGTTTAATTGATTAAAATTTTATATTGATTTGAAAAAATATTTTATAAAATT
>SCLH01000974.1:143135-167497 GCA_004367855.1 Oikopleura vanhoeffeni | reverse complement strand
ATCCTAGATTAAGCAAAAGGTGTTAAAGGGATATGTAGGTTTTGACGGGTCGATAGCAAAATATATAAATTTAAGATTTTGAACCGTCAAAAACAAGCGTTTTATAGCATAAAATTTAGAAAAAAATTTGCAGGATCAGATTATTTAGATTAAATTCTGTAAAATAATATAAAAAATATTTTTTTGCATAAACCAAAATATAAATTTACTAAACATTTTAAAGATGTACAAAAAACACATACTGCACCAAAATCTCTTTTTTTCATGATGTCATTGCATTTTTAAAATTATTATTATGGCATTTTTTTAGATTGTACTTATGGTGGTTCAATTTCTGACCATTTGACAAGAATTTTGTCAAATTTTGAATTCTAGAACTTTTCGTTTTGACAAGACCATCCAAACTAATAAATACAGGCTGATGTGAGCATTTATGAGCACTAAAGGGGGTACTGGTCGCTGGCTTTATGGGGCCTTAGGGGCATAATAAATGCTCCAAAATGACCCTTGGTGATAACCAAGTGTTCTACCTGACCCAATGTATCAATAAAATTTTTGAAAGTTTCGCGTTTTTTTCGATTTTTTTCTAAGTATTTTTTTCAAAATGAACTAAAAAAATTACGTTTGCTTTAATTAACAACAACTAAAAACGTCAAAATATCATCTTGACGAAACAGCCACTTTCTGATCAGTGTTTCCGTGGCTTTCTTTTGGGCCTACTTTCGAAAAAATCAAAGCACATTTTTTTTCGAAAAATTTTTCACGGTGACCTTCAAAAATTCATATTTTGACGTTTGGGATCGAAATTTGAAAAAACGCTCTAAAGGTTTTTTATTTGTTTCGAGCTACCGTCCTGTAAATAGAAGTGAATTTTGAAATTTAACCTAGGAGGAGATAGATTTTACGATGAACAAAAGTCAAAAAACGGTGGTTTATCGCATATTCTAAAAAAATATAGCACTTATCGACAAAACGCTCCAGCGAAGGTTTAAATACTAATTATACAGGTTTGTTAAAATTTAGGTTTATTTCAAAAATAAACTAGGAGGAGATAGATAAACCATTTTGGCTTAGTCCTCTTGTGTCGCTAATCGTTCAGGGAGAGTGTGTGCATACAAAACAAGTTTGGACACATTTCTGACGCAAGCTATAGGCTAGATCTACAAACTGGCTAATCTGAATAATATCCTCGAAGCCCTCATTGGCCAAGTTTTTATCGAGAAAAACCAATTCCAGATAAACCTCGATAAACAATTAGCCATACAGGGCTCTTAGGATACTATTCAGATTAGCCATCTTGTGAAATATTTTTAGCTTGTGGAAAATAAATCTTAATTTTTTTTGTATGCATACACTCCTTCACACATAAGCGACACAAGAGGACCTAAGCCAAAATGGTAAAACTATCTCCTCCCAGGTTTTATGTCGAAATTATTTCGCTTTATTTTTTCTAGAATATGTAGAAAACCACCGGTTTTTGGCAATTATCCGTCGGAAAAACTATCTCCTTCTAAGAAAATTTTTCAAATTCATTTATTTTCTAAGCTAGCTCATACAAATACGAACAATAACTCGGTCATTTTTTTTGAATTTCAACCTAAAACCCGAAATATGATTTTTTTAAGGACCCCTATAAAATTTTTGAAAAAAAAGTAAGTAGGCTCAAAAGAAAGCCACTAAAACATTGATCAGAAATTTGGCTAACGTCAAAATGATATTTTGACGTTTTAGTTGTTAAATTAAAGCAAACGTAATTTTTTTAGTTCATTTTGAAAAAAATACTTAACAAAAATCGAAAAAACGCGAAAATTTCGAAAAAAATTTTTTTGATGATTTGGTCGGTAGTACACTTTGTTATCACCCCGGGTTATTTTGGAGCATTTATAGTGCCCCTAAGGTCTCATGAAACCAGCGGCCAGTACCCCCTTAAGAGGGTGGGGGTTCCTAAATTGACATATTCCTGATAAAAAATTAGCCGAACAGGGCTTTCTGGATGCTAATTCGATCAGCTGATTTATAGAATTAGCTTTAAGCTTGCGGAAGAAATATATCGAAACTTTTTTTTATGAATACACTCCTAGATACGTAGCTTTTACAAGACCTCCTATCCAAAACGGAAGAGCTATTTTCTCCTAGGTTTTATTTCGAAATAAACTCAAATTTGTATATAACGTGAATAATCAGTTGGCAAAATTTATTTCGGTCGGGTTTTTTGATAATTGCTATATTTGTTCTAAAATATGCAAAAAACCACCGTTTTTGAACATTTTTCATCGGAAAATCTATCTCCTTCTAGGTTAAATTTTAAAATTTGCTCAAATTTTTGCAAAAGCTAGCCCAAAACAAACAGAAACTTCTCATGGTCGCTTTTGTTCAAACTCACAATATGAATTTTTCAAGGTCACTTAAAAAAATTTCCGAAAATTAATTTGCTTCGATTTTTTCAAATGTATGCTCAAAAGAAAGCTTAATAATAATAAATACTGCTTAATAAATACTGAATAGAAAGTTGGCTTACGTCAACCCGATCTTTTCAAGTTTTAGTGGTCAAATTGTAAGAAACGTTATTTTTGAAAAAATACTTAGAAAAAATCGAAAAGACGCAGCGTCTTAGACGCTAGAATTTCGAAATTTTTTCTGTTGTTATTTGGGTTGTTTTGCGCTTTTAAAACATTAACGATTGATTTGGTGCATTTCGTCGTCATAATTAGTGCAGAAAATGTAGGAACCCCCTTAATTAAGTGTTTTTTGTATTTTTTTTCTTGGTGAAGCAATGTACAATGTATGAGAGCTTGATTGTGGAAAATGTAAAACTACTAAAAATTCTAGAAATTTAAATGACGCTCGAACCCTATTTAAAGCAGTTTCAGTAATGAACCATCCTATTCTGAAGATGGTGTATCTTCATCTGGTGGTGAGTATGTAAGCTCGTTAAGTAATGAAAGTAATATCAACCAATCAAGTGACTGCATCTCAGTAACTCCCGAACGTTTGGAAGTGCCAATGTTAGAAGAAAACAAAGAAATTGAACCAAATCACTGTCCGATTGGTTTCACTGGAGCTAACTGCGATAATGATATTAATGAATGTCAAGATGCTAACCCATGCGGAACCGGGGGAATGTGCAGCAATATTCAAGGAAGTTTTGAGTATGTTAATTTTATTGTTTATTTTTATAATTTTAAGGGAGTGGTCAAGGCAATTTAGACCTTTTTTAATAAGCGCTCCCTCATAAATGAAGAATAGGAGAAACTTCATTCTATCATGAATCGAGAGAAAAAGTTTCAATTGATGATTTCCTTGAAATTTTTTTTTTGCTAACCTGAATGACGTCTACGACTTCTAGAAAAGCGAAAAATGAAACCTTTACAATTTTTCACATTTATTTTGGCATTATTTTCACATTATTGTAACCTTTTTTCTGGGTTCATGGTAAAATGAAGTGTTTTCTATTCTTCGTTTATTAGAGACCGCCGATTCAAAAAGGTAAGAATTGCCTTTACGACCCCCTTAAGAGGACGGTATGTCCTTTTTTAGTAGTGATTGGGAAAAACGTAATATTTTGAAACCCGCGTTTTTGATTAATCAGCCAAGAATTATCTTTCGATGATTTCATTCATATCACGTCTAAAATCTGATGTTCATTGACAATGACATTCGATTATTAGCCAATCAAAAGCGAGGTGTCAAAATTAAACCTTATTTCCCAATCGCTTATAAAAACGAAATACTGTAGGCATCGCAATCTAAGCTCTGAATATGAACACACATACACTGAAGGAGTGGGTTAAGCACATCAGACCTTTTCAAGCGTCTCCCAAGGACAAAATACATCAAAGAAATTTCTGCACAGCATTTTAAAAAGAAATTTTAACTGATAATATTCATATTGCAAATTATTTATTGGGTTGCGTCATTGGCCTGTAAAATTGTAGACATTTTATTATCTAGATATTATACAAATCTATTGATTTCCACCCCGTATGCGGTCCGGAAGGAAGCCCCATTCCAATGGTGACTTGATATAATTGGCTATAAATGTTTTGATTGATGCGTAGGTTTAAGTTATTTAATACTATTATAATAATGTGATGTGTACGTGAGATGAGGAGACAGACGAGATTTCCCTTCAAAAAACCTTCTCGAAGGTTAGATTTTGGTAACCAGTATCCAAAAAATATTATCAGGGTAGTACAAAAAATGAAAGTTCACCAGACGATTTGAAATAAGGAATTTCAAAAATAAAAAATCGGTTTTAATGTGTTCAAGCTATCTTGTAGAGACTTTTTTTGGTCATTTTAAGACTCAGGATTTAAAAAAAACGACTTTAAGGGGGTATGCGACTCTGATTAAATAAAGGCCTTAGGGGCATTAAACATGCTTGAAATTGATACGGGATGATAATTAAGTGTACTAAGAACCCAATCATTAAAAAAAATTCCGAAATTTTCGCATTTTTTCGATTTTTTTCTAAGTATTTTTTAAAAGATGAAGTTAAAAAATAACGTTTGCTCGAATTTGACCACTAAAACTTCAAAATATCGCCTTGACGTAAGCCAACTTTCTCATCAGTGTTTCACTGGCTTTCTTTTGAGCCTACTTTCGAAAAAATCGAAGCACTTTTTTTTTNTAAGTTTAAAAACTTGGCAGAAAATTCTCTACAACATAGGTGTATCAAAAAGTATTATACGTGAAGCTGAGATATCGTCGCACAAATCCTTAAGTGTACTACGAACCCAATCATCAAAAAAATTTTTTCGAAATTTTTGCATTTTTTCTAAGTATTTTTTAAAGAATGAAGTTAAAAAATAACGTTTGCTCAAATTTGACCACTTAAAGTTCAAAATATCATTAAAAAATTGACGTAAGCCAACTTTCTCATCAGTGTTTCACTGGCTTTCTTTTGAGCCTACTTTCGAAAAGATCGAAGCATTTTTTTTCGGAAATTTTTTCGAAAATGACCAAAAAAATCATATTTTGGGTTATAATTAACAAATTGAGTTGAGCTTGTGCTTTAATTTTCTAAATGCTTTTAAGAATACGCAGTAAAAATTTGAGCTATTTTGAAAATAAATTCTCGGAGGAGATAGNTCTGATTTTCTGGACGCAATAACGAAAAAACGAGTTTTAAAATTTTTTGAAAATCTGGAGTTCAGGAGCTCCTTCAAAAACTAGTCTCCTTTGTCAATTTCTGGTTTATGAGTGAAATGAAATCTAGGAAAGTTTTTGAAAGGATGATCGTATGCTTTTTCGCATAAATATTGATTTGAATTCGGGAGTCATTGCAGTTCACTATAATTTTGCATATTTTGAAACTCAAGAAATAAACTGGACTACAAATAGTTAATTTTTTTTCGAATACTGAGACAATTTTAAATATTTAACCTTTAAAATTTGACCCCTCAGACTGCAAAAGAATAAAAATATTACTGATTTATAATTAAAAAAATCAAAAAAAATGAAGGTCGTTTTCGATGGTCTGCCGCTTATGCCTACTAAATTAAACATCGAGAAAAAATCTTGTATAATTTGTATGAAAATTTGATACTGTGATGTTAGTTTGATTAAAAATGGTCCTTCAAGTTGATCATGCTTCTTGTGTTTTTACTCATCAAAAAATTTTGTAATTCATTTTGTTAATGTATGCCTCTCAAAACAAAAATTCTTCAAAAATTTTTCTAAAGAAAAAAATTTCAAAGGGTTTTATAATTCATGCTGTAATATTAATCAGACATTTTTTTTGGTTTCAGTGATCATGTTATTAGTTTGAGTTCAAGTTAAAAAAAAGTTGAACTAGATTTCCAATTTATGTCCTAAAAAACTAATGTATATAAAAAAAAAAAAATTTCAAAATAAAAATTTGATGTTAAATTATACTGCTGTAATTTTTATGCTGCACGAAAAAAAAAAAATTTTTCAAAGCAAATAATGTTTTGTGTGATTTCGAAAAAAAAAATATCCGAAAATTTTCCGATTTTAAACCCCTTAAATGCTTGAAAAAAACAAACAAAAAAGCAAAAATTGAAATTTTAAAAAGTGTCATTTGACCCCCTGTCCCAAACTTCTAATCAAAATTTTTTTTTCCAAAAATTGTCTTTTCAGATGGCGCTTCTATTAATATGCATGAGCACTACTGAACAAACTTTGTTTCTATATAAACTGGTGAAAACTGGTTTTTGGACTTTTGACGTCTTCGTTTGACCATATGTAACCTTTTTGAAAATTTTTTTTCATATACTTTTTTTGAAACTCGTGGGATATTATTTAGTACTTCTGCAAAGCAAAAATTAGCGGGAGCAATTTGAAAATCGCATTTCCCACCTTACTGACATCCATTTCCAACTAACTCGAGTTACAGATTTTTTTTTTTAAAGGCGTATAATAAACTTTCAGACATTTGTCGGTTTTATGCCGCTATAAAGTCTTGTTTTATGCTGCTTTATTAGAAAAATTCTTTGATATGAAAGTTTATTTCCCATGGAAAAATGGTTTAAAAATGGCAAAAAGTTAGAGAAAAACACTTTTTTTTGAGATAAAAAATTTTACCTTCAATTGCGTTTTGATATTAAAAAATGTTCTTACTATTAAAGGAAATGGCGCCTATTAACACCCACAATTTTATTTGGAATTTCTTGTTGAACCAGCATAAAATTTTTAAATATTTAGTGCCAAATCGGCACTTATCGAGTGTACAGCCGGTGTTTAAAAATTTCATCGATAGTTTAGATCATATCGCCACGACCAACTTCGATCAGTTGACATACGGATATTTAATAGATCCCAAAACATTAATATGTGATTATGCCTGGATATTTTTATGTGAGAGTTCAAAAAGTCACTAATAAAAAATTTTGGACTGTGATTTGCGGAAAATTTCATAATTTTTCTAAAAAGTCGGAACAAAAAATGACAAATACATTAATTTATGATTTTTCAAACAGCAGTCAGAAAATTGTAGGACATGCCATGATAAAGAGTTAAAGGTGGCTATTTCTTTTTAGCTTTTATTCATAGATTTTCAAAAAAAAACGATCAGAAATAATTTTTACAAAATGGGGAAAATTTTCATAATTGCTTTGCATTTTTTTTGAAAATTTTACGATTCAAAAAAATAAAGTCGGACTCAATCTTCCTAAAATAGCAAATCGTATTGTATATTAAGTAGTTCACATTTATTTCTAGCTTCAGCTAACGATAATAAAGCAGGAAAAAAAGTAGCCAACTAATAATTTCGTAAGTCTAAATTGACTCCAGTCTGGCGAAGTCGATTGCCACCCCTTAAAGATATCTTAAAGGGGTATCGGTATTTTACCGCTTACCGTATACCGTTACGACTCTGATTTGTAAAGCCTTAGAGGCATTAAAAATGCTTCAAATTGATACGGGGTGATAATTAAGGATGTGGGCGACGATAATTGGGCTCTTTTTTACACATTTTCAAGTTTGAAGTTTCTGAAAAACCTGGCTTCAGAAATATTATTTTTTTTCCAATACGTAGTACAACTCTCAAGGAAAGTTGCCAGTACTATTCAGAGCATCTGATACCTCAATTCTACGCTCAGAAAATGGTTTTAGTAGGCTCCTTAAAAGCACTAAAAAGCCTACTCCTCATTCATTCCTCATCATTTTTTCTTGTTATTTCAATTTAACTTCCAAATATGATGCGCATCTCCGAGCGGTTAAAAATATTTGCCCTAGTGTCAAAACAGCGTATTTGGGAGCCTCACGCCAAAAGCCTACTCCTTGAAAATATATAGAAAATGTTCAATTTTTACATGAAACTTCACCGCAAAGCCTGATTAAGGTCCAAACGTAGCCCTTTTTTCAATTTTCTCCTCTCCAAAGTCTCAGGAACGACTTGTGAATTTTAGTTTTTGGTGAATTCTGAACTATAGATTTCTTAAAAATTACTTTTTTGAAAAACTTCAATATTCAGAAAAAATCCTGTGGTTAAAAAACTTCAGTGAACATAAATTCATATATAAAATAGGCAATCAAAAAAATGTATCTGAGCGAAATCTCGATTATCGTCACCCTATTATTACCTTTAATTTCATCCCCCGAAAAACCGGACTTTTCTTGAAAAAGATTCAAAACCAAAAAAAATCTTAATAAGTTTAAAAACTTGGCAGAACAATTTCTCATAGCAACCATTAGGTGTATTCAAAGTTTATACGTGAAGCTGAGATATCGTCGCACAAATTCCATTAAGTTGTACTACGAACCCAATCATCAAAAAAAAATTTTCGACATTTTTGCGATTTTTTCTAAGTATTTTTTAAAGATGAAGTTAAAAAATAACGTATTGCTCGAATTTGACCACTTAAGTTCAAAATATCTTTTGACGTAAGCCAACTTTCTCATCAGTGTTTCACTGGCTTTCTTTGAGCCTACTTTCGAAAAATCGAAGCATTTTTTTTCGGAAATTTTTCGGAAAATGACCAAAAAATCATATTTCAAGTTGTTAATTAAACAAAGCTCTCTTGATCTTCTTTTTAAATTTTTTAAGAATACCGATAAAAATTTGAGCTATTTTGCAAATAAATCCTCGGAGGAGATAGATTTTCGAAAAGTGGCCATAATACGTAGAATAAGACAAACTAAGATTTGCAGTTGAGCGTTTTTCATTTCGATGACTGAATTTGCTTACGCGGTCAATAAACTAGACGATTTTTGGCCGTTTTCATGATTTTTGGCATAAAAATCTATCTCCTCCGAGGTTTAGTTTCAAAATAGGGTCAAATTTATTCAAAGTACACCTTGTTGCATTTTGAAGGATTGCAGTGGCGTTTTTCGCAACTTTCGATGCAGACTTTAAAATATGATTTTCCGAAAAAAAAATTCGAAAAAAAATGTGCTCCGATTTTTTCGAAAGTAGGCTCAAAAGAAAGCCAGTAGAACACTGGACATAAAGTTGGCTTATGTCAAGCCGATATTTTGAAGTTTTAGTGGTAAAATCTAAACAAACAAATTTTTTTAACAATTCTGAAAAAAAATCGAAAAAACGCAAAAATTTCGAAAAATTTTTTTGTGGATTTGATCGGAAATTAATTTTGTTGACATTCCGAAGCAATTTGGTGCATTCTGATTTACTCTAAGTCTTCATAAAAATCAGACATGACTACCCCCTTTAAGGGAGTGTCCGTCGATATCTCAGCTTTACGTATAATAATTTTTGATACACCTATTTTGTAGAGAATTTTCTGCCAAATTTTTTCACTTATACAGGGTGTAAGGTTTTTCCCTTCTTTTTTCCAAATTGGATACCCTCGATACCCGACGTTTTGATTGGTTGAATCTGAGAAAGACGTAGGTTTTTGCGGAAATTAACCATTCACATTAGCGTTCTTTCTCATCGGCTATCCAATTGGAAAAAAGAAGGGAAAAATCTTACACCCTGTAATATTTTTTTTGGTTTTGAGATTTTTTCAAAGAAAAGTCGGTTTTTAGGGGGTTGAAATTAAAGGTTAAATTAAGGGTGACAGAAATTGAGATTTCTCAATTTTGTAGGAGATATTTGTCACTGAGTTTTTAACCGCCAGGATTTTTCTGAATTCTGATTTTTTCAAATAAAGTAGGTTTTAGAAAATTTATAGCTTCAGGATTTCGACAAAAACTAGAAATTCACAACTCGTTCCTGAGACTTTGGGAAAAGAAATCAAAAAAAGGGCTACATTTGAACCTTAATCTAGGCTTGGCGGTGAATAAGATGTACAAATTGAAAATTTTCATATATATTTACGGAGGAGTAGGCGTTTACGCGAGGCTCCCAATAAGCTGTTTTGACACTGAGAGGCAAAATTTTCAAAAAAAGGCTACATTTGAGTGATGTGCATTTATACTATTCATTCTAAATTGCAAAATTAATAAAAAGTGATGAGAGATGAATGAGGAGTAGGCTTTTTTACTGCTTTCAGGGACGCCCTACGGAAATTCATTTCTGAGCTAGGTTGGAGTATCAGATAACTTGAATAATACTAACAACTTTCTCAAGAGTTGTTCTAGGTACGTGAAAAAAATAAAATCATTTCTGACTCTAGGTTTCTCAGAAACTTTCACTTGAAAATGTGTAAAAAAGAGCCCAATTATCGACGGCCTTTCCCTTAATTTGGGCACTTAAATCGCGCGCTTTAACTGCCCAAAATTTTGGGCAGATAAAGGTCACTCGAAAAAAGGCCACTATTAAAATTTCAGCTCTTTTTTTCGAAACGCATAAAAATGGTTTATATGGATTAAAGGCCCTCGGTTGAAAATCGTGACTTTTTGAATGATACAACAACGCGGTACTAGCATCCAATCAAAGCCCCGAAATGCAGATAAGCGATTTCATTGGGAATTTTGGGTCTTGCAACCAATCAAATGATCGGATTCCGCTTTTTAAAATAGTCACGATCTGTCGGTTAAGGGCCCTTTATCCATATCATTTTAATGTTTTAGGTTCGCTTGAGCAAATTAATAGCATATTAGATTTTGCATGCACTTTGAAGTTTCTATACTTTGATAAATAGATAGTTGAGAGTTGAATTAAAAAATATTAATTAAATAAATTCAAAGAATTATTTTAAGCGACCACTGTCACTTTAATAGTATGTTTTATCAATTAAAAATTGGTTTTATTGAATGTTTCGTGTTTTGCGTCTTCAGAATGAGAAATAAAATTGTAGAATTTTTACAGAAAAGTTTTTGGGTCGAAAAGCAATTTGACGAATCGGGCCTTAGTTTCGCTAAATTCGACCCAAAAAACTTTTCTGTTAAAATTCTACAATTTTATTTTCTTCTGAAGACGCGAAACATGTCAATAAACCAATTTTTAAATTGAATATAAACATATTATAAAATGTCCAAAACAACCCAAAACTTTAATAAGTCATTAATAATNAGGCCCTCGGTTGACAAATCGTGACTTTTTGAATGATACAAACAACGCGGTATACTAGCATCCAATCAAAGCCCCGAAATGCAGAATAAGCCGATTTCATTGGGAATATTTGGGTCTGAGCAATCAATCAAATGATCGGATTCCGCATTTTTTAAATAGTCACGATCTGTCGGTTAAGGGCCCTTTATCAATATCATTTTAAATAGTTTTAGGTTCGCTTGAGCAAATTAATAGCATATTAGATTTTGCATGCACTTTGAAGTTTCTATACTTTGATAAATAAGATAGTTGAGAGTTGAATTAAAAATATTAATTTAAATAAATTCAAAGAATTAATTTTAAGCGACCACTTTCACTTTTAATAGTATGTTTTATTTCAATTTAAAAATTGGTTTTATTGACATGTTTCGTGTTTTGCGTCTTCAGAATGAGAATAAAATTGTAGAATTTTTAACAGAAAAGTTTTTTGGGTCGAAAAGCAATTTGACGAATCGGGCCTTAGTTTCGCTAAATTCGACCCAAAAAACTTTTCTGTTAAAAATTCTACAATTTTATTCTCATTCTGAAGACGCAAAACGCGAAACATGTCAATAAAACCAATTTTTAAATTGAAATAAAACATATTATAAAATGTCTCAAAACAACCCAAAAACTTTTAATAGTCATTATAATATGCCCAAACGGTCTACATCTTTACTAAAACCGAAAAATTTAGAGTTTGAAAACTTTTTTGCATGTCATCAGATTGCATTAAAAATCGAAGTTGTTGAACACCTCAACATAAGTATTATGAAAATAATATCGAATCGGATCAATGAGGGGTAAAATTAAACCCATGGTATGGCCCCTATGGTATGGCCCATAGCCTATTTCCAACGTAAGTGGATGTTGAAAATGGGGGCTTTCTCTATCGCGCGTGTTTGAATTCCACTTATGTTGTCTTAGTGACTGTCTTGGGTATGATAATAGGCAAGTGTGCTTGGTATTGGGAGCGCAAAAATTGATCGGTGCGTAATCACTAAGGCAATCACTAACACAATCACTTATACAACATCAGTGGGATTCTAACACGCGCTATAGAGATAACCCTCATTTTCAAGATCCACTTATGTTGGAAAAAGGATATTGGATCGAGTTTTGCAAGCCTATTCCAATTGAATCGTATCGACTCAAGCATTGAAACTAACTACATATCGGTATGTATATCGGATCGACTGGACAAAACCATACGATCCTATCCAATACGATCCGATACAATTCTACTGATTCCTGCTAGGTGTCTCCGACATCACCATCAGGCCGTTTTTTAGAATAAATAACATAAATGAAAAACTTATAAAAAAGCATTTATTAACTCTGTTTTCAGAGATGAAGATCTTCAACGTGCAAAAGTTCAAGAAGCTGAAGCGGTTTTTGTGCAAACTGAGCGTGGTTGCCGAAACGGAATCATCAGTCGTTCAACAAATGATGACCACACTGTTTTACGGTCAATGGCCATTAAAGATTTTGCACCAGATACTAAGCTCTATGTCCAAGTTTTAAGGTGGTTTTTCACAAAAGATATTATTAATTATCTAGTTTTTATTAACTGGAATGTTTTATCGGAGTTGCCTGCTCACTGATGTGAAATAGCAAGCAATTTAATTTAACCTTTGCCATTAAGAGAGTGGGTGACGATATCCGAAGGCTCCCAGACCGTCTTTTTTATTGTCTAATTTTGTAGAGAATTTTTCACTGAGTGTTTTTATCAATAAGAATTTTTTCAAAAAATATCCGGATTTTAGTGGGTTTGAAATTATTGATGAAATTCAAGGGTTCTGAAATTAAAGGTTAAAATTTCGATCTAAAATTTTAAATACTTTTTCCATTCGGTAAATAAACAGATTTGATTCTAAGAACTGCTCAAAAGGTTTTAAATTCAGTTTTTTCAATTTTTTCAAAGTTTTTTGAGACACCAAGACAACATTGCAAAAACGGCTCCAGACGATTTTAAGCCAGGCTTTGTCATTACTTAATAGAGTAAATTTTAAAAAATGCAGGGAAGGTGTTGGAAGAGTAGGCTTTCTAGTAAGTCTTCCAAATTGGCTGTTTTGACCACTATCGGCATAAATTTAAAAATATGGCTCAAGACGATTTCCGTATAAACATGTACATATATATATGTGTTAAGGCCAAATGCCAAAATACAGAAGATTCTTATGATAAATGAAGTAGGAGTAGGCTTTTTAGTGCTTTTTGGCACGCCTACTAAAAATTATTTTCTGAGCGAAGATAAAAGTTGGTACTGACAACATCCTGAAGAGATGTAGTACATATATTTAAAAAGTATTGGATAATTTCCGTAGTCAGGTTTCTTAAAAAACGTACTTGAAAACTGCTTAAAACACCTTAATTATCTTCACCCACTTCCTCAAACGGTTAAGATTTCCACTAAAATAATATTCATTTCAACTTTTATATTAGAAACAAGATTTTTTTCTAAGGACGTAGTTCCCACAAAAAAAATTAGCTGAAAATTTGTTAACACTAATTTAGTCAATGTAATATTTTTTCTTGTACTTCAAATCTTTTTAATAAAGTTCTAAAATTATCGAAGAAAAATGAATCCGATTGGTCGTGGTGTGACATTTTCATTCGATTTTTCAATTAACCAAATTTGAAAAAAATATACTTTTCTTTAAAATTAGATAAAAAATCCAAAAATTATAAAAATACAAAAAAATCTGGTCTGAAGAATATTTGTAATTGTAAAAAACAGGTCCGTCCAGCATTATTAAGACTGTTTACCCCAAATTTTAACCAAATTAAGGCTATAACAGTCAAGTACGAATGTTCTGAATCCGAATCGGTATCCCAAGCTTGGCCCGGGATCGGAATTAACATTAATCACAATCTAGAAAACTGCATTGAACTTTTCTCAAAGTTGTACGATACTAATCGTGCAAGTGGTTCCGACTGATGCGTAGGTTGTAGAATCCAATAACATTTATCATAATAGCGCCATGTTAACTGCTCTAACCTACGCATCGCTCGGAACCACCTCCACGATTAGTATTACAGACAACCCCTTTATTTGAGTTTATAATTAGGATCGTGATAAACCTTAATTAGATGTGAATCACCATTTTATCTGCAGTTTGCTGATGATTGCTTATGCGACGCTGAAATGAAATATGCTCTATTGGCGCTGAATTGTGATATTCCGGGAATGTCTACTTTTATAACACTTATAATTCACACAGCAAAAGGCATTGATGACGATGTTACGGAAGGTTGGAAAGGAAGGTTTTTTAAATAAATAAAAACCGAGCACATTCTATTTCTGAAAAAAATAATGGTCATGACGCGTCAGGAATGCGTTTTTTGATGAATACGTTTCTTATGAAAATATGAAACATAAAAGCATATTGCCGATATGATATTAGACCAATATATTGGATATTAGACCAATATATTGGTGGCTTATTTTCCCACACATGGTACGGAAAGAACTTTTTGATCTTTTTTCAAAATATTTTGCTTGATTTTCGGAAAATTGCTCGATTTTTTGCAAATTTAACTTCAATTCCTAGGCGAAAAGACATAAATTTCAAAAAAGCTCACGTGAGGCTCTCGACTAGGATTCGGCTGCACATTCACATAGTTTTTGAATTCCTAATTAAAAAAATATACATATGTAGGAGGAGTAGGCCTTTTGATGCGTGAGGCCCTAAAATTAGCTGAAAATACGGTTTTTGATGATTCTAGTATCAAATCGAAAAAATTCGCTAAAAGCTCACGTGGGGTTCGGCGCACAAACTTTCTGGTTAGTTTGAATCATTGCTTCCACAAACCTCTGAAGAGTAGGCTTTTGCTAAAAATATCATTTCAGTTTGAAGCTTGTGAAATTTTGACATAACGTGAAGCAGTGGTAGGCCGAAGTTTTGCTGTAGCGGTTGTTCATAAGTTGCTTTTATCGATTTCTTTATTTTAAAAGTCTAGGCAGCTCAGTAGGCAATTATACAGTGTCACTGCCTATTGAGATGCCTAGATTTACATTAGTGTGAACAGACTCTGTTCAACAGAGGTCCCCTGTCAGGGGATATAACTTCTTCCGAAGATTTAACAATTTGAAGTAAAATTGGCTTCAGGTTTTAAGGCGTTGGCAATATCAATACAATTATATAATATAACATAATTTATGCTTCAATTGTACTAGCACACTTTTTTAAAGAGTTCATGATGTACTTCAGGGCAATTTGATTGTACTTGTTGATTCACATAAACTAAAACAATCGTTAAAAAATTCTTCGTTTATAAAATCTGCAAAAGTGCATATCAACAGATCCGCTGGGATGGAGATATACGATGTGGTCGCAAAAGACTCAAAATTTTTTGGGCATTATATTGGTTACCCTTTTCCTCAAATTGCCTCAAATGTCCATCGTAAAACTGGAGCAATGTTATTTGCTGTCGAACGAAATGGTCACACCCAATTAAATCCCGGCAAAAATTTCAAAATTGACGAAGACGATGTTTTGTATTATATTTGCCTGACTCATGAAAATGACAGTGCGTTCACAGACGACTCTCCAATAGAACCGGTAGATATGACTGTGAATCAAAAGGAAAACGGTTCAGATCAATTGTTTCAAACTCCCGGGACTAAAAAATCGCAACTTCCGTTTTCTGATAATTTTTCGGAATGGACTAATAAAATTGATGCAGAAAAGACAAAATTACTTAACGAATGCAAGCATGATTTTCCGCCACTTTCGCCGTATTTGGGATATATTACTCCGACATTATGCTATATTAGAAAAATTCCCATGGAACAAGAAGAAATGAAATTAAAGCTCATATGGGAATTTGCATGGCCAGCTACTCATATTATTGTATGCGCTGAAGGAAATGATAAAAATATTTTAAGTAAAGTTTTTTTTCAACTTGAAACATTTCGATTAATTTACAAAAAATTTTAAGAATTTTTTTTATTTTGAATTTTTTTAATTAAATCTCAATTAACGTCAAGTTCAAATGTCTTATAAAAATGATATCCTGCTAGTTTTTTTTTAAACTAAGTCAACATATTTTGTTAACATAAACCGTGTCTTTTCCGATGTTTTTTTTCTTCTGGTGATAAACAAAGTTTTTTTCTTAATTTTGATTTCTTACGAACCACTCAAAATAGATAGAAGAAATCCTCTTTTTTTAACAAAATTTGAATTTATTTATAATTTTTAATTTTTTTTGGTATATAAATTTTAGGTTGAAATTCTAAATATTGAATCATAGTACAGAAGCTGAAATGTCCTTGTATAACTTTATCATTCCTCTTCGTGCCTATTATCGCTCAGTTGATGAATTACGCCCAATTGTCTTGCTAATTGAAAAACCTCCAACTGCGGATTTTCTAAATTGTATCAGTTGGTTCCCAATGATTTATTATTTGGTCGGAAATTGTACAAGGTAAATTTTTATAGTTTTATTAAAATCTTTTATTTTATAACCCTTGAAGTTATTTTGGCCAAAAATGTGCAAATATTTTTTTCTGTGAGCAGGTGGATTTAAGCAAAGCAATAATTCCTTGATTCAAAATTCGATTATAAAACTGAAAATGAAATCTTTTAAAAAAGTACTGCGCATACAATTTTTAGTAAGGCTTCTTAGATACCGAAAAATGGGTTTGTCAGAGTATTAGAAGTTCTAAATTAGAACCGAAAATATAAGGTGCGAAATGAAAGCAAGCCATCGAATCTCACAATCTCTAACTTGAAAATAGAAATTTTCGAACTTTAATATGAAAGTTAATAAGTATTTTTAAAAGAATGAAAAATTAATCTCAATAATATTTCAAACCTTCTCACAGCAATTTTCCAAATTGTAATTGCGTAAATTCGTGTTTTGTACTCCGAAGGTTAAACAAAAAAATGTTTTTTGGCACTAATTGTTTCAGGTTATTATAGACTATTTATAGTACTATTATTATGTCAATCTTAAAATTTGAACAGTGAAATTGATTTTTTGATAGAAATGTTTAGTAGCTCCTTAAAAGCACTTAAAAAGCCTACTCACTCATTCATTCCTTCATCATTTTTTCTTGGTTATTTTGCAATTTAAACTTCCAAATTGATTGCGATCTCCGAGCGGTAAGAAAATTTGCCCTAGGGTTCAAACAGCTATTTGGGGCCTCACGCCAAAAGCCTACTCCTTGAAAATATATAGAAAATGTTCAATTTTTACATGAATATTCACCGCAAAGCCTGAATTAAGGTCCAACGTAGCCCTTTTTTCAATTTTCCCTCTCCAAAGTCTCAGGAAACGACTTTGGAATTTTTTGTTTTTGGTAGAATTTCTGAACATATAGATTTCTTAAAACATTACTTTTTTGTTTGAAAAACTTTCAAATATTCAGAAAAATCCTGGTGGTTAAACCCAGTAAACTTCTATAACAAAATTCTAATATCTATAAAATCGGTGCAATCAAAAAAATGTACTGAGCAATCTCGATTATCGTCACCCTTTAATTACTCTCTGTTATTTCATTCCCCCGAAAACCGGAACTTTTCTTTGAAAAAGATTCAAAACCAAAAAAAAATCTTAATAAGTTTTTAAAAAACTTGGCAGAACAATTCTCTGCAACCATAGGTGTATCAAAAGTTTTATACGTGAAGCTGAGATTATTCGTCGCACAGATTCCTAAGTGTACTACGAACGCCCATCAATCAAAAAAATTTATCGACATTTTTGCGATTTTTTCTAAGTATTTTTTTAAAAAATGAAGTTAAAAATAATAACGTATTGCTCAACTGACCCACTTAAAGTCTCAAAATATCATTAAAAAATTGACGTTAAGGCCAACTTTCTCGATCAGTGTTTCACTGGCTTTCTTTTGGCCTACTTTCGAAACAGATCGAAGGCATTTTTTTTCGGAAAATTTTTCGAAAATGACCAAAAAATCATATTTGTGTTATAATAAACAAATTGAGTTGAGCTTGGTTGCTTGTAATCTTTCTAAATGCCTTTAAGAATACCGCAGTTAAAAATTTGAGCTATTTTGAACAATAATTCTTCGGAGGAGATAGATTTTCGAAAAGTTGGCCATAATACGTAAATAAGCAAACTCAAGATTTTGCAGTTGAGCGATTATTCATTTCGCATGCTGAATTTGGCTTACGTCGGTCCAATTAAATGACGATTTTTGGCCGTTTTCATGATTTTTGGCTTAAAAATCTATCTCCTCGAGGTTTAGTTTTACAATAGGTCAAATTTATCAAGTACACCTGTTGCATTTTGAGAGGATGCAGTTGCGGTTTTTCGCAACTTTCGTGCAGACTTTAAAATATGATTTTCCGAAAAAAAATTCGAAAAAAAATGTGCCTCCGATTTTTTCGAAGCTAGGCTCAAAAGAAGCCAGTTTAGACACTTGGCATAACAGTTGGCTTATGTCAAGCCGATTATTTTTGAAGTTTTATTGGTAAAATCTAAACAAACAATTTATTTACAATTCTGAAAAAAATAATCGAAGAAACGCAAAAATTTCGAACAATTTTTTTTGTTGGATTTGTCGGAAATTAATTTTGTTGATCATTCCGGAAGCAATTTTGGTGCATTTCTGATTTACTCTAAGTCTTCATAAAATCAGACATGACTACCCCTTTAAGGGAGTGGTCCGTGATATCTCAGCGTTTACGTATAATAATTTTTTGATTACACTATTTTGTAGAGAGATTGTTCTGCACAATTTTTTCACTATAGGGTGTAAGGCTTTTTCCTCTTCTTTTTCCAAATTGGATACTCCTCGATACCCGACGTTTTGATTGGTTAATCTGAGAAAGACGTAGGTTGTTTGCGGGAAATTAACCACTTCAAACATTACGTTCTCCATCGCTATCCAATGTGAAAAAAGAAGGGAAAAATCTTACACCCTGTAATATTTTTTTTGGTTTTGAGATTTTTTCAAAGAAAAGTCGGTTTTTAGGGCGGTTGAAATTAAAGGTTAAATTAAGGTGACGATAATTGAAGATTTCTCAATTTTGATAGGAGATTCTGTCACTGAGTTTTTTAACCGCAGGATTTTTCTGAATTTTTTTTCAAATAAAGTAGGTTTTAGAAAATTTTTTATAGAGTTCATAATTTCGACAAAAACTAAGAAATTTCACAACTCGTTCCTGAGACTTTGGAGAAAAAAATCAAAAAAGGGGCTACATTAAGGTGCTATCTATGGCTTGCGCGTGAATAAGCTGTACAAATTGAAAATTTTCCATATATATTTAAGGAGAGTAGGCGTTTAGCGCGAGGCCTGCCCAATAAGCTGTTTTGACAATAGCAAGGAAAATTTTCAAAAAAAGGCTCATTTTGATGCATGTGCATTATATTACTATTCATTTTCTAAATTGCAAATATTAATGTAAAAAAGTGATGAGAGGATGAATGCAGGAGAGGCTTTTTTACTGCTTTCAGGACGCCCTACGGAAATTCATCTTTCTGAGCTTAGAGTTGGGAGTATCAGATAACTTGAATAAGTACTTAACAACTTTCCAAGAGTTGTTCTAGTACGTGAAAAAAATAAAATCATTTCTGACTCGTGGTTCTTCGAGAAACTTCACTTTGACAAAGTGTAAAAAAGAGCCCAATTATCGAACGGCCTTTCCACTTAATTTGGGCGACTTAAATTCGCGCGCTTTAATGCCCAAATTGTTGGGCAGATAAAGGTCCACTCGGAAAAAGCCACTATTAAATTTCAGCTTCTATTTTTTCGAAACGCATAAAAATGGTTTATATGGTATTAAAGGCCCTCGGTTGAAAATCGTGGACTTTTTTGAATGATACAACAACGCGGATACTAGCCTCCAATCAAGCCCGAAATGGCAGGAAAGCCGATTTCATTGGGAATATTGGGTCTGGCAACCAATCAATGATCGGATCCGCGATTTTTAAATAGTCACATCTGTCGGTTAAGGGCACCTTTATCATATCATTTTAAATCGTTTTAGGTTCGCTTGAGCAAATTAATAGCATATCTAGAATTTTGATGCCTTTGAAGTTTCCTATACTTTGATAAATAGATAGTTGAGAGTATGAATTAAAATATTAGGTTTAAATAAATTCAAAGAATTATTTTAAGCGAACCACTTCATTTTATATATGTTTATTTCAATTTAAAAAATTGGGTTTATTGAAGTTTCGTGTTTTGCGTCTTCAGAAATGAGAATAAAATTGTAGAATTTTTACAGAAGAAAGTTTTTTGGGTGCAAAGCAATTTGACAATCGGGCCTTAGTTTCGCCTAAATTCGAACCCAAAAAACTTTTCTGTTAAAATTCTACAATTTATCTATTCTATTCTGAAGACGCGAAAATGCGAACATGTCAATAAAACCAATTTTTAAATTGAAATAAAACATATTATAAATGTCTCAAAACAACCCAAAAACTTTAATAGTCATTATAATATGCCCAAACGGTCTACATCTTTACTAAAACCGAAAAATTTAGAGTTTGAAAACTTTTTTGCATGTTCATCCAGATTGCATTAAAAAATCGAAGTTGTTGACACTCAACATAAGTATATGAAAATATATCGAATCGGTTCAATGAGGGGTAAAATTAAACCATTGGTATGGCCTACTGGTATGGCCATAGCCTATTTCCAACGTAAGTGGATGTTTGAAAATGGGGGCTTTCTCATCGCGCGTGTTTGAATTCCACTTATGTTGTCTTAGTGACTGTCTTGTTGATAATAGGCAAGGTGCTTGGTATTGGGAGCGCAAAAATTGATCGTGCGTTAATCACTAAGGCAATCACTAACACAATCACTTAGACAACATCAGTGGGATTTCTAACACGCGCTATAGAGATAACCCTCATTTTCAAGATCCACTTATGTTGGAAAAAGGATATTGGATCGGTTTTGCAAGCCTATTCCAATTGAATCGTATCGACTCAACATTGAAATAACTACATATCGGTATGTATATCGGGATCGGATGACGAAAACCATACGATCCTATCCAATACGATCCGATACAATTCTACTGATTCCTGCTTAGGGTCTCCGACATCCACCATCAGGCCGTTTTTTAGAATAAATTACATAAATGAAAACTTATAAAAAAGCATTTATTAACTCTGTTGTCAGAGATGAAGATCTTCAACGTGCAAAACAGTTCAGAAGCTGAAGCGGTTTTTGTGCACAACTTGAGCGTGGTTGCCGAAAGGATCATCAGTCGTTCAAACAATGATGACCACACTGTTTACGGTCAATGGCCATTAAAGATTTTGCACCACGATACTAAGCCTCTATGTCAAGTTTTAGGTGGTTTTTCACAAAAGATATTATAACTTATCTATTTTATTAACTGGAGTTTTATCGGAGTTGCCTGCTCACTGATGTGAAATAGCAAGCAATTTAATTTACCTTTGCCAATTAGAGAGTGGGTGACGATATCCGAAGGCTCCCAGACCGTCTTTTTTATTGTTAACTTTTGACTAGAGACATTTCTATCGACTGACCAGTGTTTTTGATCAATAAGAAATTTTTTCGATTATGAAGATTTTCAATATCCGGATTTTAGCTGGGTTCTGAACATTATTCGTGCAAGATTCCAGGGTTCTGAAATAGAGTGTTTACAAATTTCCGATTACAAACTCTTCTAAATATCTTTTTCCTATTTCCGCGTTAACATACCAAACAGATTTTTGACTATGACCTGTTCAAAGGTTTTAGATTCGTTTTTCTTCAAAGTTAGACCAAGCTTTAGCAAAAGGCTCATCGATTTAGCTCAATCTTTTGCATTCTAATAGAGAATTTAAATGAGATGTTAGACGAGGCTTTCTGTCAGTCTTCCCAAGACATGCCTGTTAATCGCAAAATTTAAAAAGGCTGTCAAGACGTCGCTATTCGATTTCTATGCACACTTGCTTAATCGGCCCTATGTATAAAACTACGTTTAACTCAGACGGTATTAACAAAATGTATGGAATACATATTTAACAATTACTGTACATGTATATCCTTTCCCACTTGTAATGATCGTCGCATTGACTAGATCACAACGTTACGCTATCGCCGTTCTGGCATATCTGGTAGCTTCCAACGCCAAGTGTGATTATTAAAACTATGCTCAGACCGATTTCTAAACTGTACATATATATATTGTTAAGGCCACATGCCAAGAATACAGAAGATTCTTGATACATGAGTAGGAGATAGGCTTTCTTAGTGCTTGTTTGGCACGCCTACTAAAAACTTAGTTTTTCTGAGCGAAAGCATAAAAGTTTGTACATACATCCTGAAGAGATTGTGCTGAGTACAGTATATTTAAAAAGTATGGATACATTTCGCGTAGTCAGGTTTCTTAAACAACGTACTTGAAAACTGCTTAAAACAGCCCTTACATTATCGTTCACCCATTCCTCAAGAACGGTTAAGGTTTGCCACTAAAAATAATATTCATTTCAACTTTTATGAATTTAGAAACAAGATTTTTCTTCTCGACGATAGTTCCCACAAAAAAAAATTGAGCTGTAAATGTTGTTAACACTAATCTTGAGTCAATGTAATGATTTTTTCTTCTGTAACTTCAAATCTTTTTAATAAAGTTCTAAAATTAATCGAAGAAAAATGAATTCCGATTTGTCGTTGTGTGACATTTTCATTCGATTTTTCATTAACCAAATTGAAAAAATTACTTTGTTCTTTAAATTAGATAAACAAAATCAAAAATTATAAAAATTACAAAAAATCTGCTCTGAGAATATTTGTAATTGTAAAAACAGAGTCCGTCCAGTCATTTTAAGTACTGTACCTTATCTCAATGTTTAACCAATTAAGGCTATAACAGGTCAATACAATGTCTTGATCCGAATCGGTATTTTTCTCCAAGTGGGCCCGGGATCGACGTATTAACACTTAATCACCAATCTAAGAAAACTGCGATTGAACTTTTCGTCAAAGATTCGTACGATACCCTAATCGTGCATAGTTGGTTCAGACTGATGCGTAGGTTGGTAGATCCAATAATCATTTATCATAATACAGCGCCATGTTAAACTGCTCTCAACCTACGCATCGCTCGAACCACTCGTCCGTCACGTTCAGGTATTACAGACAACCGCCGCTTATTTGAGTTTATAATTAGGATCGTGATTAAACCTTAATTAGATGTGAATCACCATTTTATCTGCAGTTTTGCTGCATGATTGGCTTATGCGATCGTCTGAATGAAATTGCTCTTGCGCGCTGAATTGTGATATTCCTGGGAAATGATACATCATATTATTATAAACACTATATAATTCAAACAGCAAGCAGCATTGATGGACGATGTTACGGAAGGTTGGAAGGAAGGTTTTTTAAATAAATAAAAACCGAGCCACATTTCTATTTCTAAAAAACATATGGTCATGAGCGCTGTCCGGAATGCGTTTTTTAGATGATACGTTTCTTATGAAAATATGGAAACATAAAAGCATATTGCCGATATGATATTAGACAATATCTCCTTTCATCTACCTTTGGTTAGAATGCGTAGCCACCAAACGTTAATCACACGTTAATATAAGGAGTAGTGGCACGCATTCTAACAAAGTGATAAGGGGATATATTGGGATATTAGACCAATAGGTGGCTTATTTTCCCACACATGGTACGGAAAGACTTTTGATCTTTTTTCAAAATATTTGCTTGGATTTTTCGCGAAATTGCTCGATTTTTTGCAAATATACGATAATTGAGCTCTTTTTTACACATTTTCAAGTGAAGTTTCAGAGAAACCAGGCTTGAGAAATAATTAATTGTTTCTCCAAATACGTATTACAACTCTAAAGGAAGACGCCAGTACTATTCAGATCATCTGATACTTCAACCTACGCTCAGAAAATTATTTTGAGTAGGCGTCCCTAAAAGCACTAAAAAGCCTACTCCTCATTCATCTCTCATCACTTTTTATTAATATTTGCAATTTAGAATGAATATATAAATTCACATCACCAANGCCAACGTCTTCTCCTCCGTAAATATATGGAAATTCAATTTGTACATCAAATTCACCGCAAAGCCTAGATTGAGAGAGTAGTACCCTCAGGGTACCCCTCATGAAATGAGGCTGTACCAACAAATTTTTCAAATTTAATTTTGACTATTTTTTTCTGAAAATATGGACAATTTGAAAATGACTGGTAGTATTTTCACCTCCATACTTAGCCAGGAACCTACTTTTTCATCATTTTCTATTTTATTTATTTATTTACACCAAAATTTCTTGATTTTGAAAAATGTAAAAACAGCTTTCGAAGAGAAAAAAACATAAAAATTTAGGTTTCGATAGTACAGGCCCTCCGCGGGGTCATAAGCTGTTCATTCATATATGTTCCAAGATTGTGACTAAAAAATCCAGGAAAAAATAGACTTTTCCGCGAGCCTCTTAAAATCAGCTCAAAAAATCGTTTTTTGCGTTTTCTAGAGCGAATTTATTTCGAATTTTTCAAAACGATAATACACAAC
>SCLH01000974.1:120404-142906 GCA_004367855.1 Oikopleura vanhoeffeni | reverse complement strand
GCCCTCAAAAACCATGAAACCGGCATTACCCCTCGTGGGAAACCCCCTTTAAAGTTCAAATGTAGCCCCTCTTTTGATTTTTTCTCCAAAGTCTCAGTAACGATTGTGAATTTCTAGTTTTTGTCGAAATTCTGAACTATAAATTTTCTAAAACCTACTTTATTTGAAAAAAATCAAAATTCAGAAAAAATCCTGGGAGTTGAAAAACTCAGTGACAAATTCTCTACAAAATAGGGCAATCAAAAAAGTTATCTGAGAAATCTTAATTATCGTCACCCTTAATTTAACCTTTAATTTCAACCCTCGAAAAACCGACTTTTCTTTGAAAAAATCTCAAAACCAAAAAAAATCTTATGTTAGTTAAAAAACTTGGCAGAAAATTCTCTACAACATAGGTGTATCAAAAAGTATTATACGTGAAGCTGAGATATCGTCGCCCACATACTAAATGATTTTAATTTGTAATGATTTATTGTGGGTTCAGAAATAAAAGTCTATAATCAATCAGGTGATTGAACCGGTGATGGCATTCAGTAGGAAATTGTGGCGCGTGACTCTAGAACTCCACTCTAGAACTCTCACTCGAGGACTCACCCGACTCGAGAACCGACCCGAGAACAAAAATCACAAAATAATTTGACGATATAAACGTTGCAAAGCCGGAACAGTTTTTTTTATCATTTAACAGAGTGATAGGGAATAAGGGCAGAATTATAAATTTCTATATCGGTGATTAGAGAAAAAATCTACCTCCTCATGCGTAGTGTCACGGCGTAGTTCTCACGACTGTTCAAATTTTAAGATTTGAATGTAATTTTAAAACTATAAGTTATAGACTATAACCAAATTTTTTATTCTCGAACAGAATTTCTCAGAAATATTAAAATAATTTGAAAAAATAGTTTTAGATAAAAAAGAATTTATTTTTAAAGTTTTAAAATTACTGCTAAAATACATACTACCCACTCATAGGGCACCGCTACTAGCGTGGAAGCAATGGGGGACTCTGATTGGCTGTCCTTTCAACATGATAGGAAAAGATGACGAATCGTTTGCGTAAAACGTCGGTGCCCTCTGAGTGGGTTGTACATATCGGCTAGGATATATTGGCGAATTTTGTCTGAAAAATATATGTTGTTAACTTTACTGTTTTCGGCATGAACTTTGAATTCGCATTTCCCACCCTACTCTAGAACATGTTTTGACTACTTATTTTATGTTTTAGTTTGTCATATTATTGTACAGTACAGTACAGTACGGTACGCACAGTGCGGACCGCACTGATGAAGAACCTAAAAATTCGAAATATATTTACATAACAATAAAAATATTATTATAGTGCCGGAAAAGCCGATTTTTCGTATCTCTTGTTTTCCAGAATATTCTAAACTGATAAGACACACAAGAGCACTATTTAAGATCCTTATTGAGTGTTTTGTATCTGCCAGAAATTTGCGTGTATATTTATCAATTTTCTAAAATTTTATTCATTTTCAAAAACTTATCACCAATTCGAGTCCGAGTCTGCTCATTAACAAGCCTCAAAGATAACTTTTGAGCCAGTTGGAGCTAAAAATAATTCTCTGTATCGCGGTTTTCTGGTCGGTTTTTCTTGGAGGTGGTGGCACCAATTAATTGAAAAAACATTTTATTTTCGCCCCGAAAACCCCCTTACAAGTGCTGATATGTGGTGAGAAAAAGACTTGAAAAGCGTTTTGCGCAGATTGAATCGAACCGAATTTGTTTTAAATAATATTGTAGGAGAGAAATATTATCTGTCAATTCAGATAAAAGCAAAATTCTAAAGCCAATAGCTTTCCATGATTTTTAACTATGTCTGTTTGTGAATCAAAGTCATGACTCAGTGCATATCCCTTTATGACATTTTGCTTAATCTAAGAGATGTGGGCTGAAAAGAAGAGAAAGCGGCCTCATGAGTGGCTAGAAGGGGTCTTAGGAGTGTTAGGATTGGCTCCCTCAACCCACATCTCTTAGATTAAGCAAAAGGTCATAAAGGGATATATGATTTAAAAGTAAAAATGTGATTTTATTCAGTTTTAACCTGGGCAAAATAACGGTCAGATTAAACGATTATGCATTATTTAAACACTTATTACGAATTAATGTTTTATTAAATAAATTTGAAGTTTTAGATTAAAAATTTTCGACCCTCGCAAATTAACCAATATCCTTTTCCCAACCTAAGTCCATCTTAAAAATGCTTACTATCTCTATAGCACCTGTTTGAATCCCACTAATGTTGTCTTAGTGATTTTATTGAGTATGATTATAGGCAAGGGTGCTTGATATTGGGACCACCAAAGTTGATCGGTGTGTAATCACTCAAGCAATCACTAAGACAACATTCGTGGGATTCGAACACGCGATAGAGATAGTAAGCATTTTTAAGATGGACTTAGATTGGGAAAATAATATGAGTTATCCATTTTGAAAAATTAAAATGGTCCGAAAATGTTGATCAAAAGTTGGCCATTTATTCTTCAAATTTCGTCAAACTTTTCTCGCTATTTTTCTTTGTCGAAAATGGGTATTGACATCACTGTTTTGAAAAGTGCGTTTCATAATGCTGAACTTCTAAGGAACTTTCCAAAGTGATTGACAAAGTGGTTAATCTTTATATATCGGTTTTTCTGTTATTTATTTTGCGGCAAAATAACTGGCGAGCGAGTGTAGATGAATAGAAAGTATAAATAAATTTCGATATTTTCACTTTTCAAGTTATTATGACGGGAAATTATTGGCGAGAGTTCTGTTAAACCCATATAATAAATGGTATTTATGATTTATAAATTGTTTTTTATATATCCTTTATCACCTTTTGATTAATCTAAGAGATGTGGGTTGAGGGAGCCAATCCTAACACTCCTAAGACCCCCTTCTAGCCACTCATGAGGCCGCTTTCTCTTTTTTCAGCCCACATCTCTTAGATTATTCAAAAGGTGATAAAGGGATATGATATTATGAAATTTAAGAAATAATTTTTTTTTAGTTTCAATTAAGGATAATAATATGAACCGTTCGAAATTTACGCTTCCAGTTACTCCACATATTGTTTGCTGGTCGTTATAAACAATCAGCAAAGCCCGCCGGGAGGCTACTAAAATATAGTTACTATATTTTGAAGGGCATTTAATCGGGTGCAAGTCGTCAAAAATTAATTTGGATATCTTATTAAAAATTTTCAAATTATATTTATATGTAAACAAATAAAAAATTAAATTTTTATGAAAAATATTCATTTCTTTAAAATTATTTCTTTTGGATGTTAACAGTAATAGATTGTTGATCATTGTTAATAATTTATCATCAATTGCTAATCTTTTTTATGATTCATAAAAACAACGTACCGCGAGTACCTTATTTTTCATTAGTTAACACAAAATAAAGATATTTTTTTTTACATTCCCAAATATTCGAGATGACTATGCGCTCCCTAGGCATAGTCTATGCCTCAATTTTACATGTAAAGTTTTTTGATAAAAATTGTTTGGATCTTACATGATCTTCAAAATTTTATTCCCACGATGTTGAAACAGGCCGCAGCGGTTACACTTTGATCACACAAACATGTTTTTATTCGGAACAAAATCATTTTGGAAAAGTTTCAGATATGATAAATATTTTATCGATTGAATAATTTTTTATTATCGGGCTTTTACTCAAAAAAAATCCAATTTAGATACTACATCTTTTTAAGACTTCAGGAGTTTGCTGGTTTGGTCTAGTAACTTAGTAGTACTTCAATATTCAAATGTACTAGACCAACCTAGAAAAGTCCAACTAAAGTCTTAAAGAGATAAAGTATCAAAATTGGATTCGTTTTCATTAGGACGATCTTTTTGACCCATAAAGTAGAATAAACTTTGAATATACAAAATTTGTCATGAATTTTTTTGGGTTAAAAACTGAAAAACGCGGAGCCGCGAATATTTTGACAACTAATAGTCTTTTTTTACTTATTGATATATTATTGAAAAAATAAAAATTTTAATTCCTATTTTATGGAACACATGATGTGTTACACATCGTTTGAAAATTTTTAGAACTCTTCGATTTAACTTGAAACCCGTGTTTTTCGTTTAACAAAAGTCTGATTCTAGACCTGTGAATCTAATACAATTCAAAAATTAATTCTTATTTCTTTAATTTCAGACAACTCACTATTCAGGTTGATAATATAAAAAACCTTGAATAAAAATTCACATTCATGTACTTGTCTTTTTTGAAATCGCCTTTCCTTATAGACACACACGACAGTAACTGAAAAACCAAATATTTCTCGTAGTTAACCACGGCAGGGAATTTCCATCAATAAATCGCTAGAATTGAAGAATGTCATTATGACTTAGTCACTGGAAAATTTTTATTCTTCTTTTCAATTTCACTGAAACAGTCAAGCCGAATAATTCAGGATATTTTTTTATTTATAAAAAATGAGATTTATGGGATAATTTTTGCACAGAATGATTTTAATGCTGGAATTTCAGTATTTTGAAATTGACTAAATTATAACCTCCGAGAAAAGTAATGAGAAATATTTGCATAGAACATGCGGTATCAGCTCGGATGTTTTGACCTGAGAAATTCAATGCGATCTTACCCGCAGAAATATTTATTTTTCGACTCTGAAAACCTGAATAAAATAATATTCCCACGAGTTAAAACGTCGGGTGAATTAAAAGCTCAAAAATCAACAAAATTAGTCCTGGCAAAACTAATTTAATCGTTTAAAATTTAATGTTTTTAGTGTCGATGATTTGCTCAAATCTGGAATTTTGTGGGCTCACTCGGTGATAATACTTGACCGCGAAACATCAGTAATGGCTGAAGAAGAACATATGGCAGATTCAAAGCAATTAATTGCAACTGAAACTATTTGCAGGTATTTTAACTCCCAGATTGACATACAAATTTTAACCCCGAACATCGAAACTGCAAGGTTGGAAAAACCACAAGTTTTATGTATTAATTTCCAAAATAAGTGGTAGAGGGGAGGCCCCATATTCCAGAAAAAAACCTACGCAATTTCAGATTTTTAGCTTAATTACTGCCAGTGCCAATATCGCCGAAATCGCGTGGGCGTTGTAGTTTTAATTACGAATTACCTTGAGTGCTTCATAAGTGACGTCATATTTCAAGATTAAATTTCCCAATACTTTTTTTAATTTTCAATATGATTTCAGATGATCAAACGATCCAGAATTGTTTTGTCTATTTTTTTATATTAATATGCCAAAGTGAAAAGTTATGGTTTGGCTTCAAAATGATGTTTTATAGTGTGCATTTATTTAGACTTATGTGTATAGCGTTCCTACCATTTTCTGCAGTTATTATTCATAAAAAATCGAAAATTTTTGAATTTTTTCCTAAAATACATTTTCTAAATTAAAGTGACTAACTTTCGGCTTGAAACGGCTATCAGAAGTTGTCTATTTGTTTCGAGCTACCTTTTGCAAAATTTGAGTGAATTTTGAAATTTAACCTAGGAGGAGATAGATTTTCCGAAAAACAAAGTCCAAAAAACGGTGGTTTAGCGCATATTCTAGAAAAAATATAGCACTTATCGACAAAAACGCTCCATAGAAGTTTTAAATATTAATTACAGGGGGAGGCCCAATATCGCCGAAAGTTTCAAGCTAAAAAAATTCGGCGATACTGGCACATTCGGAGATATGGGAACAGAAATAATATTTTTGTTCAAAAAATGAAAAACGCGTAGGCGTTCAAAATCACGTCATTTTTTTTCATTTTATAAGGAGTTTTACAATAAGTTCGAATGAAGTGAATCACCAAAATGCGTATAATTTAATACTCCATCAAACGCAATCAAATTTAAGTTGAAAAAAAGGAAATTTGGGAAATTAAATCATGAGAATGGCTTCATTGAGACACCCACAAAGTAATTTTAAATATAAATCTTAAAAAAATTCGGTGATTTCGGCAAATTCGGCGATATTGGCACAATCGGCGATATTGGCACAGGAAGAATTTTAGCTAAAAATCATGAAATTGCGTAGGTTTTTTTCGGCAAATTCGGCGATATTGGGCCGGCGATACCGCCCCCCCTGTATACAGGTTATGTTAAAATTTAGGTTTATTTCAAAATAAAACCTGAGAGGAGATATATTTTCCGTTTTGACTTAGGTCTCCCTGTCTCGCTTATGTGTCTGGGAGTGTATGCATGCGAAAAAAAAATTGACACATGTTTGGGCAAAATTGTTTGGGCTAGAACCATAGTCTTATTATAACTTCGTGACATGAAGAGGGAATTAAATATGATTTTCAAAGTTAGTAAGTGCCGATTGTCTGAGAACAGGGTTGTTTTGAAATCCTGAGTACACGGGTTAAGAATTCTAACTTTTAAATATTTGGATATGAAAATCAATTATTATTCGAGAAATACTTTATTCAAACGTATTCGAGTTCAACAAGTTTAGAAAATTTAATCTTTTCTGTAAATTTTTATTTAATTTGAAACTATTTTGTATCATTTTCTCCGGAAAAACTTAAAGAAATTTCTTGATTTATTTGACCTATAGATAATATATAAGATTAACCCAGAAAAAATCCGTTGATTTCTAACCACAATGGTATTTCATGGCCCAGTTTTTTTTATAAATTCATCAAAAATGTACATAACAAATTGGACATATATATTCAAATAAAACCAAAAATATTCAATGCAAAAAATATTTGCAATATTTCAATTTTTTTTGAATAAGTTCTTAACCGCAATCCGATTATCATGAAAATGGCAAAAAACGAAATAATTTGAGAAAAATTACAATTATCTTGTAACCATTGTCGAATTCGGTTTGGAAGTATAATTTTGAGTCGAAAAAACATATATAATTAACATTCCGATCATTTGGAGACGAAATTCGTCGTTTACTAAAGCGGAAATGTTTAATACGAAAGAAATTGAATTTGATAATTGTAAATATTCTAATTTGAGAGAAGGTACACGAAGATAGACCGGAATTATGACAATAATTTATTTCTTGTGAACTTAGTTCATTGAACTTGTAATTTTTTTTTGCTAAAATGCTGATTCAAATGATAGAATTTTGTATAGCCAATTAGAAATCTTAAGGGATTGTAGGTTCTGGAAATTTTTCCTTAACAAATGTACAAGAAAAATTTTGTAAATGCGAAAACCCATCGAGTTGCCTTTTCGTCATCTGGGTAAGGTTAGCATTTTGCATTAGTTTTTTCCAGAAAATTGATATAATTTTTGCAGGATAGTGTTATTCTGAAATGGTGGATAACGTATTTATATTACAATTAAAAAATACTGAATCCCTATTTTGGCTTTCAAACTGAATTCATAAATTTTCTGTGATACAATATTTCACCCTGAAATAATGATAAAAATATTCCCTGCTTGTTCCGATTTTCGGTTTTTTCTCTATAACTATGTGTAGATTGTACATCCCACAAAAATCTATTCCGAAATTCGCCCTTAATCACTCCATACCAAAAACTCGGTGTGTGATGTCTCTATCAGTACTGATTTAATTAACTCCAAACCGGCGGTTTCCAACGTGAAAACCATGGGCATTTTTAAGGAGATCGCACGTTTTATGTAGGCACCGAGACCGCAGATACACTTTAATCGTATCAGAGGTTAAATTTACCAGAAATTAATTCAACCCCAAATAGTAAAACGGAAACTATTAACAAACCAGAGAGGTATTTGAAACGAATATCTTGAGAGCGTTATGTGGTCAAAAAACTAGTTTCTTGGAGATGTAATCGTAAGGGTCTGTGAGAAAACATTTTTCTCATAATTTTTTTTCTTCTTTCAAATTCTATAGGGTTTTTCGCTCAAATTTGAGGTATTTTATATTTTCGATAAATTGAACCCTGAAATATGAAAAGAGTTTTTTTTGTGGTTTCGCCTATAAGAACAAATTACCATTATTTTTTGAGAGGTAAGTCTAAGGCGTGCAAAAATTTGGCTTGAACTTTAAGCTATTTAGCGTTATTTTTTCGATTCGTTTACAGCATTCGTATGTAGCATTTTTCGTGTACTAGGGCAAAACGGTTAAGGGAGTGGGTGTCGCTGATTTGAGCCTCTTCCAAGGTCATTTCCAAACATTTGTAACACTAACAGAACAACTTCGCGTAATTTTTTTTCCAAAACAATACATTAAACCAGTAATCTGATACAATCCCACCTACGCCGACACCTACGCTTTTTGAAAAGCTTATTAAAGACACGTACCTACTCCTTCAATTTTCATCATTTTTAATTTTTTTTTGTGTGAGGCTCCGGAGAAGCCTAACAAATAATGCAAAATTGCTGTGTTTTAAAATGTTGCTTTCGGCGGCCAAATAAGCCAAAAAATGAAAACAAAAATTATTGATTTATTTATGATTTAAATTGAAAATGCGCTAATTTGCTTTCTTTTGACGCTACCGAGTTAAAAATTGCACCAAAATCCTTAAAGGTGTTTGTAGCTACAGAAAAATTATTTTGGAGCATTTTTTCTGGTTTCTAAATTTTGTCAGAGAGAGATACAGTTCTGCGGGCTAATAACCCTACGCCCCGCTTCCCGCGGACGGTCGGGTTGATTACCCGACAGAATGCGTTTGTGATAATCGACAGAGATCTATCATTTGGTACATTTCGACCATTATCATCTTTTCGTACATTTTTTGGCGTAATCACCTCTTTTAATATTTGTCATTTTTGGCAGAAATGTACTGGGGTGATGCCCGGCGAAAATGTACACAATTTCATAATCACTTTTTTATAAGTTTTCATAATCGACTTTTTTATTAAGTTTTCAATAAATCACTTTTATAAGTTTTTCATAATCAATTTTTAATAAGTTTTCATAATCACTTTTTTAAGTAATAATATTTTGTTCATAACACTTTTATAACGTTTTCATAATCCTTTTTTATAAGTTTTCATAATAAACTTTAAAATACATAATCACACTTTGACTGACAAAAAATTCGAAAAGAAAACACTTGCTAATTGAGTCGGAACCTCAACATATGATTTAACCGTTGAAAAAATCATTAGATTTGAATAAAAGTGAAGCAAAAGAATCTAAACAATAAATACAGAAGATTCACGGTCTACTAGTTCAATATCGACGAAATTCAGCTCCACTAATAAACTTCCCAAAATAGATTAGACGGTAGTATATTGATATCAATGCGTAGTATTAGGATCTTTTTTGTTTGACAAAAAAAAGTAAACACATAGTGATCCGTGGATGGTAAGCCACACAGACAGGCAAAGTTTCAGTGACAGCTGTTAAACGCCAGCTAAAATAACAAGCTAAACTTAGGGTTAGCCAATTTACAGTCATAAGAGCTCTCTAGCTTAGTGATCACGCATTGTGCACTCTGGGTCTGATAACTGGGTTCGATCCTCTTAAGGGGTGGTCAACGCAAAAATTAGGAGGGAAATGAAAAAGTCTCAATTTTGATGAAATTAATTTTCTTAAGTAAATTAAAATTAAGACTATTAGGTATTACCTAAATTTAATCTTTGCTGGTAATTAAGTCAATTTTTTTTTTTATTTTGCTGGTAAAAGTTCATTATAAAAGTCTTTTCTGCTAATTTGCGTTGACACCCCCTTAAAGCCAATTTGTTTAGCAATTTTCATTTGTTTTAGTTTAATATAAATAAGGAAGCTGTGACAGCCGGGTCAAGAATATATCGCCTATACATTAGGTTGGTCGGGCTACTTTCGCTAGAAAGTTTCCTGATATTTATATAATAATATACCGGCGAAAAAAATGTTGTATTTATGCATTTTCCTTGAAACTGTTTTCTTCTGACCTGAAATTCCTGTAAAATTCTTGTTTAAATAAAGTAAAAAGAGTAACGTTACAAAACTAATTAGATAATGTTCGAGTTGTATAACAATTTTACTTACAATTTTGAATCCACATATTCCTTAGCTTATGCGCAATTGTCCTTTATAGCCTATATATACATCAGATTATATGACAGATCTCGTATGAGAAATATGATAATGCAAGAAATGTACCAATGTCATAATCACAAAAGAACAACTGCGGGCTAATCAACCCTACGGCCGCCGCTCCCGCGGACGGTCGGGTTGATACCGCGACAGAATGTTTTTTTTGTGATTATCGAAATGAGTACAATTACGAACCCATTATGCATCTTTTTCGTCATTTTGGATAATCACCATCTTTTTTGGTGTCATTTTGGCAGAATGTACTGGGTGATTGCCCCGGAAAATGTTACAAAGTTTTTCATAATCACGTTTTTTATAATTTTCAATAATCACTTTTTTATAAGTTTTCATAATCACTTTTTATAAGTTTTTTCATAATCACTTTTATAAGTTTTTCAATACACTTTTTTATAAGTTTTTCCATAAATAACTTTTAATAAGTTTCATAATACTTTTTTAAGTTTTCATAAATAACTTTTTTAAAAATACATAATCACATTTTGACATTTTCTTGTGATAAAACCTTCTTAAAACATTATCAAAGGAATGATTACTGGATCTGATAAACTTTGAGAATTACCGTTACTGCAAATTAATACATGTATAATAACAAGAAAACAAATGCGAGACGAATCTTTAAAGACCAATTAAAAAATGCAGAAAATATCCGGTCAGTTTGAGAGCTCAAAATGATATATCTCATTATCATCTTTTCCGTCATTTTGACGCGTAATCACCTCTTTTTGGTCTCAATTTTGGCAGAATGTACTGGGTGATTCCCCGGCGAAATGTTAACAAAGTTTTCAAACGGCAAAATGTCTCAATGGTATAATAATCCCGTTTAAATTGCAACCTCATTCTAACTTTTTGAAAACTACTAATATAAGTTAACGTGGCATTGGTTGTAACAACTTGTTGCAATAGACCAAGTACTAAGACGTTAGACTGTAAACTTCAGGTCGTGTGTTCGCGTCAACATTAACGCTCATTTATTCAAAAATTATTAATGTATTCATAACCAAATGAATTTCATACTGAAAGCTTTTCACGTAAGAGCTAGAAATAAAGTCGGAAAAAATATTAAATAATAATAAAAAAAATTGGCCGAAACCTTTTTGGTCATAAAATATTTATTTTGCTCCCGGCGGCCCGTGCCGGGGGGCTGAACATGTTTGCCTTTAAAAAGATGATAAAGCAGAAATGTAACCAAGGTAGATTACTGTCATAATCACAAAAGAGAACATTCGCGGCTAATCAACCCTACGCGCCGCTCCCGCGGACGGTCGGGTTGATTACCCGACAGATGTTCTTCTGTGATATCGACAGAGATCTACACTTGGGACATTTCGACCTATTAATGACTTTTTATGGATTAAATCACAATGACAACTTCGTCATTCTCACACAATGACTGTTTTTCAAGCATTCTCAACACAATGACCTTTTTTGTTCAAGACAACATGTTCTCACACAATAACCTTTTTTCAAAGACACATTTCTCACACAATGACCTTTTTTTCAAAAAATAAAAGATGACCTTTTTTCAAAAATTTATATGACCTATTTTTTTTCAAAAATTTAATGACCTTTTTTCAAAATTTAAAATGACGCTTTTTTCAAAATTTATAATGACCTATTTTTAAAAAAACTTATAATGACCTATTTTCCAAAAAATCTTATAATGACCTTTTTTTCAAAAAAATTATAATGACCTATTCAAAAAAATTTTATGACCTTTTTTTCCAAAAAATCATAATGACATATTTTCAAAAAATTTTAATGACCTTTTTTTCCAAAAAAAATCATAAAACCTTTTTCCGAAAAAATAATAATGACTGTGTTAATTTATTATCACATTTCAGACAGATAAAATTACTAAAATAATTATTTTCATTGCTTCGAAGTGAAAGCTGTGGATTCTCGTAGTTTTTTGCGACATAAGGTATATTTTTAAGTCTTTGACTATTTATCTTCGCTGAGGCCTTTTTAATAATATGTCGAGAAAGTTTCTTTGTTAATGCATGTCCATTGTTCTCATAATAAGGTTTCCCACAATCAATTTCCGAGATATCATGGACTTTTAATAAACCACTTTCGTTTATGTACTCGATGAGTTCAAGACATTTGAGTCATTGTTCCATTATCTTCTGAGTATTGATGCATTAGAATCCACCTCCATGTAAAGCTTATTGAAATACTTATATCGGATTAAAAAACGCAATTTATTTTTAACCTTAAACGCTTTTAGCATAATTTTTCCAAAAAGTAACAGGTTTTTTCGTCTTATCTGAAATTCTTGAAACAAAACAGTTTACTTAAATAGATTCGTATCTGACATAAACACAATCTTACTTTAGTGGCCAAATAGCAAAAAGACACATTTTATAAATTTTTTTAAGGTTAAAAATAGTGAAAATGCAGTAATTGTTTACGCACTGTACATAATTTAAGGGAGAACTTAGAAATGATACAATTTAAAAGATAAAATTTTAGCAATCCACACCCACAATCATATAATTTTCAGTATGTATGATATCAGATTCTGATACAGTTCAATCTCTTGATTTATGTGCCGGGTTGATTCGACTATCCTGAATCTCGTGGTAGTAGAACCCATGCTATCAGAGTCTAAAAATATTTTTGAAAATTAAAACAAAAATATATATATCATTATATATAAGTTTGCGTCCTTTTTCTTGATTCTCACGAATTCATTTTTCATAATATAGTTCTACAATATTTTCTATATGAAAATAAAAATTGAAATTTAACTCAAATTGTCAAAAATTTAATCTATCATTTGCGATAATTATTGAAGATTTTTTTGATTCGATCTATTTACAAAATGGCGATGTGATTGGCTGTTCAGTTAACGAAAGGCAAAGTATTCGATCGAGAAATAAAAAATCGAACAAAAAATTAAGAATTGGAAAGTCAATATTTTTGATAATAAAATAAATTTTCTGGATACCAAAAATAAATCAAACGTGTAAAATTATGTTAATTTAAAAAAAAAACATAGAAACGTTCAAAATTTGAAACTGCAATTTAAAATATTTTGATTAACACGTAAAAATAATTGAAAAAAGTTTGAAAAACTGGCTGATTTTCAGTGCTAATTTGCGGTAATCGTTATTTAGTTGCTATTCTTGGCCAATATCGTATTTAATTTCTCTTTACTAACCATAAGTCATAAACCTGTAAACGGTGATTTGTACGGAAACCAATCTTGGCTTTTTGTGGTTTTGTGATAAAAAAAGGAACAGAAATTTGTTTCCGGGACAATTGTTCAGTCTCAGCTACATCTCTGGCAATTTACGCGCCAAAATAGCTCTTTTTTTGTCTACTCAAATAATTTGTTTTTTGTAAGTCATAAATTTAATTAAGAATTAACAAATTTCATAAAAAAAGGTTTATTGTGCAAATTTAATATTTGAGCTTCTGTATCCCGGCCTTAAAGTGCCTGCGACAAGCCTGATTGGTCCCTAACACACAAAACGATCCAAACAAAAGTTAAAAATCGATAACAAAATAGGAAACAAACTATTCTTGTTGAAATTTATCAACTATTGAGTGCATTATATCAATGAAGTACAGTCAAAAATAGAAACTCAAATAGACTCCTGAAGACTAAAAAGTTTATCAAACCACCAGCCCAACCATAATTTTTATTTTATTATAATTTAAACTTTTTAAAGGAAAGTTAATAAAAGAGACAAAAAATAGACCAGGGGTCAACCCGGTGCAATTTTATAAAATAATTATTTTGTAATCATTTCTGTGATGTGGGAAACTTGATAAGATCAAAGACTGCATAAAGTTAATTAATGCTGAACAGTCCAGCCATCATTTCACATTATTTTATTTTAATTCTTATCAGAGAAAAAAGTAGAACAACGCGTTCAATAGAGTCTATAATGTATCTGGCTCGTAATGTTTGAAATAATAAACAAAAACACAAAGTCAAATATATAGTTTAAATATTCGCGGAACTGAAAATAATTCGGCCGTCAAACTGAATATATAATCACAATATTGCTTTCAAAAAATTTTTTCGCTACGATCAAATATTTGAAAATTATATACTTAATGTATTATTTTTAGTCCAATCTGCGTTTTTTGCTAAAAATAACTTCAAGGTAAAACTTTTGAATGGCTTTAGTAGGGTGCGCTGCGGGAATCCTACAGACTCAACTAAACTGTTGATAAACATTTATTTGCTATCGGGGGTAATCGCCACCGAAAAAGACGATTCGAGCAAAAAATTTTTTTTGGGCCATCTAGTGGTCAGAAAGTGAGTTTCAAAAACCCTCATTTCGATCCCAGTGGCCTAACCTAATAATAAGACATTATTTTAAATAGGACATTATATTACTTGAAAAAGTCATTGAATTTGGAAAAAAGGTCATTACAATTTTTTTGAAAAAAGGTCATTTATTCTTGAAAAAAAGGCATTATAATTTTTAGAAAAAAGGTCATTATATTTTTGAAAAAGGTCATTATATTTTTAAAAAGTCATTATAAATTTTGAAAAAAGGTCATTATATTTTGAAAAAAAGGTCAATAACTTTTGAAAAAAAAGCATTAGAAATTTTTTGAAAAAAAGGTCATTATATTTTGATAAAAGGTCATTATAATTTTTTAGAAAAATAGCAGTCATATATTTTTGAAAAAGTCATTATTTTGAAAAAAAAGGTCATTAGAAATTTTTTGAAAAAAAGGTCATTTATTTCGGAAAAAAAAGTCATATTGTGAAAAAAAGTCATATTTTTTTGAAAAAAAGGTCATTATTTTTTTGAAAAAAAGGCATTGTGTGAGAAATGGCCTGAAAAACAGGTCATTGTGTGAGAAATGACGAAGTTGTCATTGTGATTTAATCCATAAAAAAGTCATAAGTTTAAATGATCTTAAGTCATGTGCAAGAAATATCAGCTTGTCATTGTGCAAGAAATGTCGCCTAGGGCGACATTTCTTGCACAATGACAAGGCTGATATTTCTTGCACAATGACTTAAGATCATTTACCGTCAAATAATAAAAATTGAAAACAGTTTGGAAATTTTTTGGTAATTTCAAACCTTGTTTCATTTTTTTTATATGGAGCTAATAATTGATTTTTGGCTTTAGAGACGTTTTCAACCGATAGTATCACTTTCGCCTCTGGTTCTCCCGGTTCTGAACCTAGCGTAATAACAATAATGTTCGAAAAAATTCCCTTGCCCAATAAGTCGAAAAAGATTTGAGGTCACTTGTGAGGGATGGGTTTTTTATGAAACAAATTTCTCAAAGTAATATTTTTCTCAAAATTATTTTTAAATTCGAAAATTTGACCTTTGCTTTGAAAAGTTGAATTAATCTAAGAGTTGAAAAACGGTTTTAAAAGATGCTTTAATTTCCAGTCAAAATAGGATTGTGTTGATTTAGTGACTGAAGTCATCAGACAAAATTCCAGAAAACCTAATTCTCACATAACACAGTTATGAAAAAATTATTCGCCCTGGTAGGCTGATTGTTAGAACAATTTCAACCACATCCACGCTTATGACCAATTTCGCCCAGTTTTCTCAAATTATTTTTAGGAGACCGTAGATTAATTTAATAAATATATTATAAATTATAATAGGCCGGCCGAGCAAAAATGAGGTACCAGATAACAAGGTCGTATGGTTCTGAAATTTACCGTCCAAGCGTAGTTTTTGGCGCTTAAAAATCTGGCTTGGAAGAAAATTTGGTGCCATCACTCGGTGGCGCTGTTTTGGGTGATCAAAAATAGGAATTTACAACTTTGGAAAATAATAAACTTTTCTCTATTTGTGGTACTTTCATATCGATATGTCGATTGATCTAATATTCTGTTCTTTCTGAAATCTAACATATTATAACGACTTTTGAATTGGTGGGCTGACGGAAGAAGGTGGTGCTGAAACGCTAAAAATTGATTTACGTGCACTAATTATAATTTAAGGTCAAAAACGAAACGCCAGCTACCATTTGGGCCGAGATACATTGATTGGATCAAGCCCTTCAGCGGTGTTGCAGAACTTTCAATTGTGATAATAATGAAAATGAAGAAAAATGTGACTTTTGTGCAGCTGATGAAAGCTCTTCCATTAATCGGTGAAACGCGGTGTAACAACTGCATGAGCCGATTTAACTGGGACACAATCGAAGGAGAGGACGGATTATCATCGATTGCTATGTCACGACGAACACAGAAGTCAGCCCTGAAGATTTAAATTGTTTTTAGATTATTTTCTCACAGGTTTGTGCAATTAAATTTTTTCAAATGCCAAGTCTTTTTAATTGATATTACATTTGAATAACATGAGGTGACGAAATATAAGATTTTAGTAAGTCACATTCTATAATTTTTAAGAAAAGTTTTCTCATATGCATAACTATTTTTGTTTCTCCGTTTAGATTGAGGGGGCCATAAGTCCGGCAAATTGTACATTTTTCAGAGCGATATCATATATCCCCTTTATATATTTTTCCATATATGGGATATGGAAAAAAAATGTGAAAATATTTTTTATTTTATCTTCAATAAAAGTCTTCATTCTTGCGAACGTTCATATGTTTAATTTCTTAACATAAACTAATTATCTGTGAAAATATAAAAAACACTTTTCATTGTACATCCATTTCCAACTAAACCCGACTATAGAATTTTCTTTGAAGACGATAGTAATAAACTTCAGACAGGGTGACTGGTGGATTTCAAATTCAACCTGCTCGAAAAAAATGATGTCTCGATTTTCAAGTTTTGGTATCAAATGACCGGGCACACCGGACTAGAAGAAAAATCGAAAAAAAATTGATAAATTCGTTACAGGACAAAGTTATAGCCTATAACTTATAGGCAAAAGGTTGTTTGACCTTTGCACATCAGGTTTCACGGTTTTTCAAGTAAAAACCCCGAAAATAGCCTTAAATGAAAGAAAAGTGTCTAATGATGTACGGAAAAAAAAGCGACCGTGATTCAAACATATAATCGTCAGGGCCTGTAAGTACACAAGTAACGTTTTCAAAAGCAACACGAGCGGAAAAAATGTCCTTACCCTACGCAGCTATTAGTATGCTTAAAATGAGCGCAAAGCTCTAAACCGTGGTGTGAGTATTTTCGACCCATCAGCTGCCTCAAACAGGTACGGCACANAAAAAAATTGATAAATTCGTTACAAGGACAAAGTTATAGCCTATAACTTATAGGCCAAAAGGTTGTTTGACCTTTGCTACATCAGGGTTTCACGGTTTTTCAAGTAAAAACCCCGAAAATAGCCTTAAATGAAAGAAAAGTGTCTAATGATGTACGGCAAAAAAAAGCGACCGTGATTCAAACATATCAGATGTCTACAGGGCCTGTAAGTACACAAAGTAACGTTTTCAAAAAGCAACACGAGCGGAAAAAAATGTCCTTAACCCTACGCAGCTATTAGTATGCTTAAAATGAGCGCAAAGCTCTAAAACCGTGGTGTGAGTATTTTCGACCCATCAGCTGCCTCCAAACAGCTACAGGGCACAATTGTCTTTATATGGTGATTAAGAGATATATGTGTCATAAGGACTCAAAATTTTGCCAAAAAAATTGTATTCAGGTTTTGAATATGTTTTCAAGAAAAAATGGTCATTTTTGTCATGTTTTGACTTTCAAACCGCTAATTTACTGTTTTTCGTCAATTGTCTCTGAAAATGGAAACTCACAAAGCAGCTCATATTGATCGCAAGCATCAGACAAAGTGCGGAAAAAATGACACAAGTTTATTCCGTCATATCAGATGTCTACAAGACTTAAAAACCATGGAAAAAACTGAAAATCAAGTAAAAATTAGAACACGAGCGGACTTTTTTGTCCTTTGATGAGAGACTTTATCAGTGAGCTTAAATTTATAAGTAGAACGAGTTAGACATTGTCAAAACGTTAAATATTTTTAGATTGTAGCAAATGCTCAGAAACCCCGAAAGTTGAAAATGATAACTTTATGCAAAAAATGTTTTAAGGACTCAAAATTTTAAGAAAAAAATTCTCTAGGTGTTGAAAACGTTTCTCAAATTTTTTTTGGATTTTCGGTCAAGTTTTGACTCTCAAAACGCTGATTAACTGTTTTTTAATTTTTTCTTAACAATTTTCGATTTTTTTTGTTAAAAAAATTATTTGGCTGCCTACAAATTGAGAATCCTACAAATAAACTTAAAATGATCACAAGCCTCAGACAAAGTGAACAAAAATAGATAAATAACAATTTGACGTATCTGAAGTCTACAGAGCTAAAAATGAAGGAAAAATCATCAAATCTGATAGAAATTTTAGAAAAAAAATTATTTTGCCGTCTTTAGATTAAAAATCTTTTGAAGTAGCTTAAATTGAGAACAAGCACTCAATGAAGTAAGAAAAAAAAATAAAAATGATAATTGGTCATATCAGATGTCTAGACTCTAGACGGCTCCGAAACATAAAAAAATTAAAATCTGATAAAATTTTTTTGACATAGAACACGAGCAGACTTTTTTGTGATGAAACGCTTTAAATGACCCTGAATTCATAGCAGAAACTCAGACAATTTGTGTCACGAAGCAAAAAAAAATTTGTGAACATCACATGATCAAATACCTCGAAAGTTAAAAAACAAAATTCTTCGCTAAACAGGTCATAAGGACAAAAAAATTTGACAAACTTTAATTTTTGCGAATTTTGGAAACTTTTTCGTTTTTTTTCAGATTTTGGTCAAATTTTGCGCTTTTTCAATTTTTTTTGATTTTTTATGAAAAAATTTTTGAAATAAATAATAAATTGTCATTCGTGGCTTCAAAAACTGTTAGTAAAATCAAATTGGCCGCAAAAAAATAATAACGTTTTTTTAAATAAATAAAACAATGTTTAATTTTCTTGACGAAGATTTTCCGAAAATTAAGAAATTACAAAACTGCATTTTTAAATCTAAATAACACATTCCAATTTTCGTTATCTTATTTATTTGATAACCGATCAATTATTATTATACACATTGTTATTTTCATTTAAATTCAGTTAAAAAGGAAGTTTTCTTTTACGTTGCATTCTGGGAGTTGATTTCAATAAAAGATGTCTTATTGAAATGTCCAGTCGTGTTACAAATTCATCCTTCATAATGCAATTTTTATGATGACCTCGTAGGTTCAAAGTCACATTGTTGTATTGGAGATCGGATATATCTCTCTCTTTTTTTAAAAAGAATAGTTCTGCAAACATGCACGTGATTGGTCCACAATCATTTTCTACTTGGCCTTCGGGGTTTACTACCTTTATTATTCTTTCACGTAAAATTGATGAACCAAATAAAACACAACTGTCAGAATGATCCGAAAAAGATTGTCGATAATATGCATTGATTAGTCTTTTAAATTTTTGGTTGCAAACACAGACCGCTTAAAAAAATTGACCAAAATCAGCAAATTAATACTAGATTTTCATTAAAATTCATAAAACGTTCAAATGGTGAAATTTGACCCAAAATTTTCATAAGTAACCTTGTCTAAAAAACTGTCTGTCATTATATAAGAACACTGATCATTTTTGTACTTTAAAATTAATTTCGTGGATTTGAAATGCTTTGCTCTCTACCGCTACTGAGATCGAATTTCAAAAAATTATCAGAAAAAAGCAACACAAATTGTCTTTACAATTTGAAATACGTTTTTAGATTTGCAATACATAATACCAGGGGCCATAACGTAGATATCCGTATGTTGCAGTTTTTGCCGTATCCAGTTAAATAAAAAGGGTTCTAGACACGTGATCAACGTCATATTTTGGCTCGGCTACTCATTTTGGATTATCAACACAATCTTCAATTTGTTTTCTCAAAATTCTAAAATTTCTTCAATAGTTTGTTCCCTATCTTTGAAATCATTTTTTTGGTGTTTTTTAGTCTTGTAGACATCTGGTATTACGAAATAATTTTAAAATTTGTTTCCGAACTTAATGTGACGCTTGCAATTAAAATAAGCTACTTTTTGAGCTTTTAAGTCCTAAAATGGCGAAACTTGACAGATAACAGTAAATCAGCGTTTTGGGAGTCAAAACTTGACCGAAAATCCGTAAAAATTTTGAGAAACGTTTTCAACACCTAGAAAATTTTTTTCTGAAAATTTTGGGTCCTTGTAACATTTTTTGCATAAAGTTATCATTTTGAACTTTCGGGGTTTCTGAGCATTTGCTACAATTTAAAAATATTTAACGTTTTGACAATATCTAACTAGTTCTTCTTATTAATCTAAGCTAACTAAGAAAGTCTCATCAAAGGACAAAAAAGTCCGCTCGTGTTCTAATTTTTACTTGATTTTCAGTTTTTTCCTTGGTTTTTCAGTCTTGTAGATATCTGATATGACCGAATAAACTTGTGTCATTTTTTCCGCACTTTGTCTAACGTCTTAAATTATGATGTAGCAAAACTTTTCTCTACCATTTTCAGAGACAATTGACGAAAAACAGTAAATTAGCGGTTTGAAAGTCAAAACATGACAAAAATAACCATTTTTTGTTTAAAACGTATTCAAAATCTGAATAAAAATTTTTTTGGCAAAATTTTGAGTCCTTTAACACATATATCTCTTAATCACCATATAAGGACAATTGTGCCCTGTAGCTGTTTGGAGGCAGCTGATGGGTCGAAAATACTTACATCACGGTTTTAGAGCTAAGCACACTAATAGCTGCGTAGGGTTAAGGACATTCTTTTCCGCGCGTGTTGCTTTTGAAAAACGTTACTTTGTGTACTCACAGGCCCTGTAGACATCTGATATGTTTGAATCACGGTCGATTCTTTTTTCCGCACATCATTAGACATTTTTCTTTCCTTTAAGGCTATTTTCGGGGTTTTTACTTGAAAAACCGTGAAACCCTGATGTTGCAAAGGTCAAACATTCTTTTGGCCTATAACTTTGTCCTTGTAACGAATTTATCAATTTTTTTTGATTTTTCATCTAGTCCGGTGTGCCCGGTCATTTTGATACCAAAAACTTGAAAATCGGAGACATCATTTTTTTTTNTTTTTTTTTCGAGCAGATTGAATTTGAAATCCACCATTACGTCTCATGTTTTCATCCAACTTAGGAAGTTTTCAAATGGTCATATCGAGAAATTTTTTTTCGCATTCAACTGCCAGCTAAAAAGGCTAAATGGTTTATTTTAAGGAATGAATTGAAGCTAAAACAAAAATGTTCACAATTACCAGTATTACTAAGTATATTTTATGTTTTTTCTTCTTTAAATATGGACAATTCGAAATAAACTGGTGGTATTTTTATCCTCATACTCCGTCAGGAAAGTACTTTTTGTCGTTTTGAAAATATATTGTTTTGGTTTTTAGAATTTTGATCAAAATTTATGGGTATGCATAAATTCAAAGTATTGTTTTCGCAATCAAATTAAGGTTTTCATAGTAGCAGCTCATCAGCTATTCGATCATAATGTTTTAAAATATTTGACTGAAAAAATTAGAGAGGAGTGGGCTTTTGCGTGAGACTCGAAAATCTGTTTTTGGCTATTCTGGGACAAATTTAATTCACATTTTTTAAAACGATAGTAAGAGACCTTCGTAAGTATTTCGTTAATAAAATATAAATATAATTTTTCTATCTTCAAAACTCGCTTTGGTAGTTCAATCATAAAAAACTTGATAGCTGAAAAATTATAACTTTCAGTAAAAATTATCTATTAAATAATTTAACACCATTTCTCATCTCGCCATTCTAAATTTTAATCCTGAAAATATTTAGGTATTACATTGTACCGCCGAGCTCAGCGTGTAACACCTTTTGGACTCATTAATGATGTCACTATTGGTCACAAGTTTCTCAATAGAAAAACTATCGAAAGATGTGGTTGATTTTTCGCTTCAATCCGATTTTATGAAATGATGTTCGAAATTTTTGATGTTCGATTTTTATGTTTCATTTTCGGAGTCAAAAGGTTGAGCGGGCGACTGCGGTTTCGGCTCGATTAGCGCTTGTTCGGATCAATAGCATGTAACAAGTTGTTTTATTCTCAAAGAAAGTTCAAAATTTGATAGTGAGAAAAAATTACTTTAAATCAAATTGTATCTTCAAAATTTTTATGTTAAATGGATGCTTGAAGTTAACGCGGGCTTATACCACATCTACGAATCGTAGACTACGATACCAATTTCTAACTGTGTTTTTATCACTCTTGAACTTTCTATAGTCATTGATTTATGTTAAATTTTACCAAATTATTCTATTCATCGATCGAGATGGCCGGTTAGCATGTGTGATTTTTTTTGTTTGTTAAAAACATTTCGAACTTTAGAGGTTCGAAAAACCCATTATTAATCAATTATTTTATTCTTCTTATTCGTACTTCTTAAGGGTATCCCTGCTCCTACATTTTCTGCAGTTATTATGTCATAAAAATGCACCAAATCAATTGTTTATGTTTTGAAAGCATAAAACAATCCAAATGAAAACAAAAAATTTTGCGTTTTTTCGATTTTTTTCTAAGTATTTTTCTCAAAATTATGTTCAAAAATAACGT
>SCLH01000974.1:16495-69885 GCA_004367855.1 Oikopleura vanhoeffeni | reverse complement strand
ATTTAAGGCAATTTTGAAAAAACAGCCAGGTTTATATTTGCCTACCTTATTTTCTGATTCTATACGCCACATGATCATTTTGGCTTATGGTTGTTAATGGAAAAAGTCTTAGATTTTTTTTGATCACGATCAAAGTCTTTATTTGGTGATTCCAAAATGTTTGCAAAAATAAAAGTACTTAAACAGTAAAATTTTTCGAATTAAGGTGAAAAAAATACGACTTTAAAAAAATTTGTCGCGGTTAACTTAAAGTACGTAGACTTGATATCTGCCATAGCATGCCATTCACCATTTAATCGCATTTTACGACGCTCAATAAAATACAGATGAGCAGGAATAAGTTATGATCGAATGAAAATTACGTAATCATCAACCGTTTTTCCCCGAAATAATTCTTCACCAGATAGAAAAAAGTTATATGAACTCGGCCATCGTAACTCGATCTCGGGGAAAAAAATCGGCCAATTAGAGTCATAATTTATGACGCATTCTGCCAGTCAAGGTGTTTTCGAGCAAACAAATCATAACGTAATTCGGCGAACAAAACATAGTTTCGTCCCCTTTTTGACATTCCAATTTTTCCGGTGTTTTATAATGTAAAAAAATAAACCATAAAATAAATTCACCGTAGTATACTTTCGTACTCAATAATAATATTACGAACCCTTGGGTCTGTAACATATTCTTTCGTCCAGAAAAAAAATTATCCCAAGAAATTGGCGGATTCCCGATCGGCAGAAATTATTAGAAAATCTGTCAGAAACTGTTAGGATTAGAAATCAGATTTCAGCCGTAATAAGAAAATAATGATTAATCTAAATGGTGAAAGTTAATATTGGGTAATATCGGACATATCATATTTCATCCAAAATGTATTGTTAAAAATCGAGCGAGGTTGCAATTAATAAAAACAGGACTGTTTCCAAGGTAGATAAGCTATATCGCGTTAATTTGAGGTTTGGAGAGACGTTGTCGCGACATTAAGTAACAATTTTCTGGTATCTGAAAGGTTTTCTTGAGTAGCGAAGTATTTACTTAAACTTCATTTGTATCTTTTGATTTTAGGAAGGATTATCTCATTTTAAGATGCTAACGTTGGCTTGAATGTTGCTGATAGCATACAGATGTTGAGAATTTTCTCTTCGTAATATTTGTTATTACAGTTCATAAACTGCCTCTTAGTATACGTGCTCGCGATATAACCTGCGCCTAATTTTTTCAAATTTAGTGATTTATTCAAATAAAAAAAAAAAATTTTAAATTGAAAAACGGTAAATGATTTTGTTAACTTTTAATGCGTGGAATTAATCGGGAATACCGGGAAGTTTGTATCGACTCTAGATTTTTTTGAAAATTTTAAATTTCCGAAGAAATTATAAATTCGAACTTTTGGTTGACATTTATATTTTCCGCAGTTTATTAACATACGATTTAAATTTTAATCTAAAACATTTCAAAAGGTTTACCTCTCAAACGCTGAATCAATTTGATTTTCTAGTTTTGAACGGCTGCTTCAAAGTTGTAGCAAAAATTTTTGAAAAAATTTTTTTTGCCAAAATCATTTGAATTGTGAATGCGATTTTTCGTAAAGATATTATTGTCAATCTTCATCATAATAGATGTTTGTTCGGTAATTTGGCGGCCGTCATTGGACGATTTGCCTTTATGAAACTGTTTTTTGTATAAAAAAAGTTTATTCAAGACCTTTAAATTGACCTCAATTGAGAATTTTAAATTGGATATTAATCTGTACAGAAATATTTGGACTCGTGTTTTCTTCGTATGAAAAAGAAAGTTCGGTAGGGCCATTGATATGAACCAGTGTCATGATATGGAACATATATAATGAACCAGAAAATCAAACCGCAGGTCCAGAGATTCAAAAATGGGAAGTAGGAAACCAATTACAGATAGCACAATATTAATAATGTGCTAATGCTCCAATTGTTTCTTTTTATCTAAGTATTATGAATTAACATTCAAGGAATTTCACTACTTTAAATTTTCCATATTTCCTGAAGTCACTTTCAAATTATACTTTCTGTATGTTCAATTTTTATTGAGAGATTAATAAGACAATTTTTCATTTATGTCTTAATTTTTTAATAATTTTTATTCAAGCATTACCAATTCATTCAATTCATTACAAAAAAATTCATTTAATTTAATTATCCTTATATATTTTATAATAATATTTTTTTCTTTTCAATCCTGGGTTATATATAGATACTATAGTACAACGATAATATATACAAAGTACCTGCCTCTATATGGCAGCGCGCCCCTCACCCACACCAGGGGCGCCAGGTGTGGTAATTATAGTAGAGTCAAGAATGACGCTCTCAGTCAGAATCCTTACCAATATTTAAGTGTAAAATTGATTGGTTTATTAATTTAAAGAGTCAATATATTCACAATATGGAAAGACTATTGAGTTACTACAGTGAAAGGGGTCAATACTAAATGTATAAAAAGGTGAAATAGTATACCAGTATAACATTTCACTATTTCGATTTGTATACAATTTTGATTCAATCGAAGCAGATGGTGAAAATGTATAAATTGTGAATGTAATACAATTCGTGTGGTCAATGTGATTTACACTGAAATTATTTCAAATAACAGACTGTGAAATGTATACAAAATGTGTCAAATGTATACAAAATGAGTGAAATGTATACATTTTTTAGTATCCATGTGAATACTTTGTCAAATTATATAACAAAATTTTGAAAATTCTAGTTTTCCGAAACAGATTAAAGTAAAATATGGCCTGGAAATTTTTATTTCGCGAAATGGAAACAGGAGTTGCATTTAAATGAACTTGAATGCAAGTACGAATTCTACGTTGGACTATATCGATCTTATGCCTGGATCACTTTAAAACTTATTGCCTTTAAGAATAGGAGGATAAGTTTTTAATTAGTCAGCATGAATGTCAATATACAAACAAAAGATATTTCAAAAGGACAGAAATACGTAGTTGTTCAAATAATGTAACAACTTAGCAAAAAAACTCTTTAAACTTACTGGCCACCCAAAACAAAAAAATTTCAGATTTTGCCGAAGTGAGACCAGTCACGCATCCAGTTCTATTGATTTCGACTCGAAATGAAATCGAAAAAAGTTACTTGAGCTAGTGACTCAATTATTTCGGAGACCTCGCTGAAAAGAACTCTGATTTGTAAAAAAAATAATAAATTTAACCAAGAATCACAAAGTCTAACAAGGTCATTATGAATTTGTCAAATTGTGGGAACCAGCTATATTATATATAATATTCCCTACACACACTTTTTGTGAATATCCCGGCCGAAACTATCATAAATATTACGAAAATAATTAAAATAGGCAATTAGGTTAGAGTGTTTTTAAGTTAGTAGTCCCTGACCCCTTTAAAGCGACAGATCAGTTCGGTAAACATCAAGTTCTATAACTTCAGCGTTTGCCCGTGTACCAGTTGAAAAACCCTAAAATTCTTTGGAACCTCCTTAAGGGAGTGGGGTTGTTGCAAATTTGAGCCGCTTCCGACGGCATTACCCGCCAAAACTAGCAAAGCTGATATGCCAAAAACATTTGTTTACTAACAGACCGATCGACGGTTTCGAAAAACAACAAGGTTGTATACCATTTTAACACGACCGACCGACGTTTTTTTCGATTGTTAGTGAGCGAACGTATCAGGATGAGGTTTCCAATAGAGACGGCTCGAAATTACAGCTGCGCGCGACCTTATGTGGCCGAAGAATATTTCGCGTGCCACATGTGCTGAGATAGGCTTAGTGCTAAAGCACTCAATTACCTTTAATGATTTGTACGAGAAGTACTCGGCTTCTTGATTCCCTGTCTTAACTGATCTTTTCGGTATTCCTTCATCAGCACAATGGAGCTAAGAAGCGAATCTGCACTAAAAAATTGCGTAAAATTGTTTTTTACTGATAATAAGCGGAGATTCGGATACGCTTCTATTCTTTGGATACTCGTTGATTATAGTATAGCGAGCTATGAATGAACTCAGCTTGAGATATCGCTGTACTTCAAACCTGCCGAAGGTGTGTCGACCTCGGACGGTGTTTCGCACAACACCCGAAGGGCGCGATATTCGATGCTGGTAAGTCTACGTATGCAGCATATGCGGTTTAGTTAGTCATCACGAAGAGCATAAAGAAACAGAGTTTAGCAAAGACACGTCAATTGCGAAGCATGGATCTGTACGCAGAGTACTTGGTTCGATACTCCGGTCTAAGCTGACTTCTGTTCGGTTCATTCTCGCATCAGGACAACAATTCTATCCAACCTGGTTTAATTTTCAGGGTTCTCGATGTGTGTATTTTAGGACATAAGATTTTTTTGATCTGATTATTAGTTTTTTTTCAGTATGGTAAAATTGGAGACTTTTCACAACCAACAAAAAAATGAATAACAAATTGGGCGAAGTGCAGAGGAAAAAGTCAAATTTCCAGATGATAAAGGTCATAATACTGGTTATTTCTTTAAATCAACGATCGCAAAATGAGTTCTAACGTGAGGAATATTCGTCAACTATACTGTAGTTTTCTCGTAGTCATATTGTTGCGACAGCCCTATTTTCAATGTCACTTATACGTTATTAGGCATCGGAAAAATTATGAAGAGTTATGCGTTTTAGAATATTTCTTTCATCTGTCTTATACAATTCAATGTTTAATTTTTTTCGGAAGATTATTGGTGTCTTTATTTCAAAATATCTTTTTCAAATTTAACATTATCTTTTCGGTGATATGATTGTAATGTTTTTGGTATCGGCCAATACATACATGCTACATTGAAATTTTTGTGATTAGATCCTTATAACACCAGAAAGAAATTCGGTGGATATTAATAGACTTAATTTAACAGTTGATAACAAAGTGTTCACAACGGAAATCAACTTAAGCATTTCTGACTTTGTAACTGATAGAAGATCAGAAGAAATGAGAAGCTTAATTCTCAATATAAAAAGCGTGATCTGAAACTTGGGTATATTGTGTGACAGAGACAAATTAAAACGAACGACTAGGACATCATGTGAATAAGCCCGGTTCCGAGGGCCTCGGCTTGTCTTTCCACCATTTTCAGAGAATAATGATACCTTAGGGTTGTATCAAAAATTGTATGAAATTTTTATCGATTCTTGACCGAGAAACATTATTCAAGGGGGTATACGACTACCTGAATTAAATAAAGGCTTTAGAGGAATTAGAAATGCTTCAAAATTGATACGGGGTGATAATTAGACGTGTAGCTAAGAACCCAATCATTCACACAAAAAATTGTCAACGCATTTTTTCGATTTTTTTCTAAGTATTTTGTTAAAAAGACTGAAGTTAAAAAAAAGTTTGCTTCCGAATGTGACCACTAAAAACTCAAAATCACCGACTTGCACGATAAGCCAACTTTCTCATCAGGTGTTTCAACTGGCTTTCTTTTGAGACATAACTTTCAAATAATCGAAGCACTTAGTTTTTTTTTTTCGGGAAATTTTTATCGGAAAAATGACCAAAAAAATCATATTTTCCGAGGTTCTAGCTCGAAATGCAAAAGAGCTTCTCGATTCATCTCTTAAAATTTTCTGAGGAATACTTTGATTAAAAATTATGAGCTATTTTGGCAAACATATCCTCGGAGGAGAGTAGATCTTTGAAGTCTGAATTGTTAAAAATCGTCGTTATTGGCGTTCCTAGAATTGTTATGTTGCCGGATCAAAAAAAGCTCTCGATGAAAAATTTATAATACTGACCTGAACGTTACGTGATCTGTTGAAAATTTGAGCTCAATTTGACGTATACTAGTCTGAGGAGAATAGATTTTTGAAGGTTTTGAAAATGTCACCTTGTTTACGACTACTGAAGCTATTGGTTTAATGGTCGAAAATAATTTGTGATGTACTTTTCGCAAGATTTTAAGGTTAGATTCTACAATTAGCATTTTCGGTCTTTTCTCATGAACTGTAGTTTCAGTATATTTCAGCCGAGAAAATGTCAAATCAGAGTCGCATACCCCCTTAAATGCTTTAAAAAATCACCCAAATTTTAAGTGGCAATCAGTAATTGCTCAAGGTATAATCAAATTAATGATGCAAGGTTCAAATATTCCTTACCAATTTGACTAAAAAATTTTCTAAGAAATGTTTTTTATTAATTCGTGAAACTTTCACGAGTTGGAAATGGAGTAACTTATCACAAGTCACCGCATTCCAAAGTATCGAAAATGTGATGATTGTTTGACATTGTTTTGATATTCAATTTATAAGGTCGAACATTCAGTAAATCGTCTAAATTTCAGAGCTTGTAATGATTTTTAAATTACTCACAAAATCCAGTCTGCGTGAAAAATTGGCTCAGCAACGGATCAGTGTGATCAAATGTGTATCAATGTTTTTACTTATGTATATTTATAATTCAGAACTGAACTCCCTTGACATGAAATTATATTGTATATTAAATATCCCTTTATCACCTTTTGGTTAGAATGCGTAGCCACAACGTTAAAATCACACGTTAAAAGGAGTAGTGGCTACGCATTCTGACCAAAAGGTGATAAAGGGATATACGGAATTCGTATTACGGATTAAGGGCCCTCCGTTGACAGATCGTGACTATTTGAAAAATACAAACAACAAAGGATACTAGCACCCAATCAAAACCCTGAATTACAGAATAGGCCGACTTCATTGGTCATATTTGAGCCGAATAACCAATCAAATGTTCGGATTCCGCATTTTGCAAATAGTCACGATCTGCCGGTTTAGGTCCCTTAATCCATATGATATTATATCAAAGATGGTTCTCGTCTCATGAAAGCAAAACGTCATAAGAACCTATTTCCTGATGGTACTTTACATCTATGGTAATTTACCATAGCACATTACGGCTTACGCCATGGCTCAGGCTACAACAATATCTGAAAAATATATTAATAATGCATAGGTATGAATTTGACTGTCAAGGAGTTTATGACGTCAATCATGTTTCAAAGCGAATCCCTCGAAATCTGAATTTTTTTTGCTTGCGACGAGCATCATTTTTGATTTTATGTAACATTTTAAATGCAAGGTCCAAAATTTTAATGATTAAATTTTTTTCTGATCACGTTGAAATTTTTAGTAAAGTTTGAATCTAATACATCTAATCGCACCTATTTTATATCAATTTAACACACTTAAAGACAAAAACTACTACACCCGAGATTTGGAAGGATTTTGGTTGGGAACAAGCTATTTATGATTATACTAACTAAACGTTTTTTCAGAAACAGTTAAATAATTTTGCACATACAGTATGTACTTATTTCTCTTGAGGACTTAAGTTTGGTCCAACCTGACCCCTCGGGAAGTGACCGCGAAAGAAGTGCTATCAATGTATTTATCCGCGTTAATTCCAACCGCGATTGATGGCTGTGAATTAAACTCTAAATTGTTGGATTGTTGATTTTCAGATTAGTCTCAGACAAGTTTGAGAAAATGTTATATTCTCATGGTCAAGGCAAGTTTTCGATAAGATTGACTCAGCAAATTATTGATGATCTATAACCTTATCCATAATAAAGCTACTTAAAAGCCGGCCGATTTCAGAATATTGACCGTTTGTGGTCCGAAAATCCAGACGTTAACCTGCAGAAACTCATTTACTCTTGGAAAATTCATTACATTTTAGGATAAATGAAAAAACATAAAGATGTTCAGACTAGATGCTTGATTTTTATATCAGGTAACCTGATTCAGGTTATGCCGAACTCACTCTCAGACTACAACTCATAGTCTATGAGCAGGCTCATTGAGCCTCAAAATCTGAAAATTTTCTATTTCGAAAAATAACTCAAAACTTGAAAATTTTAAAATTAGAATAATGTATTTTTTTGTATTTTCTCAAAATAGGAGAAAAATACCACCGTTAACCCTTTAAAAATTGATCGTGATATGTAGCCCAAAAGAAATTTTCGTAATATAAAAATTGCAATTTTATAAAAAGTTTATCATCAGAAAAATAAATTTTTGAATTTTGTATCAAAATATCAAAAATTCTCTGGCCATTATATATGCCAGAATTGGTTATAGAATGTATGATCAAATTTGGTTTAATAGAATAAAACTTCGTGGAGGGCATAGAGAGCACTATTGGTGGGTAGCTTTAGGCCAGCTCATTGGTTACCGCAAAAACCGCAAACACACTAAGCCAGCGGCGCTATCCAACTTTTTTCATTTTATATTTGGCCAACACCAACTGACGCTTAATTTATCAATATCAAGACAGGCATCCCTTTAAGTTATATAACATTTTTGCGTGCTGATAAGAAGCTGACAGGGTGATTAAGAAAAGTTGGATACTTGATGATTACAAAAAACGGTTCAAAAAACTTGTATTTTCACCCAGAAATGCGCTACTGTTTCGTAACGTTTTAGTTCACCGATAAAATAATCCAAATTAGGAGAATTCGCTGAGTTTCAAAATAAGCATAATTAAATATTTTTTATTTCTAGGCATTCTAAATTCTGATAAATTTCCAATGAACTCAGAATATTCATCATTCGTAAACTTCAACTATTGCAAAAAGTTCTAAAAAAATTACATTTTTGTCGGATTCTGTCGAAATTTAAATTAATCGGTATGGTAACAAGAAAAAACGGCTTAGTCGCTGATACACTTTGGAGCAGAAAGCGAAACAAGCGTAAATTAGATTTTTGGCCACCTTGTGGTCAAAATATATGAAAAATATAATTCAGAATTTTTTTGTCTTTTTTAGGGTAATTTCGAGAAAATCTGAAAAACATTTTTTGATCGCAGACAGACTAAAGACACTTATTCTACTATAGTCTATAGTAAAATAAGTGTATTTCTTATTTGAATAGTTAATTTCGTGATTTTTTTGAAAATTAAATGTCTATCAATTCCACTATTACTCCATTTCTACTGAGTAGATTCTAAAGTCAAAAAAATATTTCCGAAAAATTTTCGGACTTTTCAAAATATGAAATAAAGATGTTCTCCATGAAGTTGATAAAAATTAATCAAAGATTTGGAACATTTTGGTCCTTTAGAAGTCATAAAATATAACTCAAGCATTATGTTGCAACACCGATTTAAATGTGAAATTTATGCTACAAAAGCAAAACATAGATTTGTGTTTAGGTAAGGATAAAAATTAACATGCATATAAGTGCGACTTTGAACAATTAATCATTCAAACAACCTTCGTAACTGAAACCTGCAAGAAAATAGCTGACACAAAAAAATTATCATTTTATAAATATTTATTAGCTTGAATTTTTACATAAAATGAATTAATATCTCACACAAAATAATATAACATAACGGTGCCTTCAACTTAATGAACTTCACCAGCCAAAAATTAATTTGTAATTTTTTGATTTAATTTTTGGAATACACAGTAGAGCTGTTTTTTTAAAAGACTGGCTCTTGATTGATAGCAGACTGATTGAAATTTTTCTTCAAAATAGTTTAAGTTTAAAAAAAATAGTTTTTATACAGAATGAAAGGAAATAAATTTAATGGTACTTAGGTATAAATGCTGATCAGCAATAAAAAGTAATCCCATTGATAGGACTGTTTAAAATCCTGCTAAGCATTTTGGATGGACAATTTTTGGTCTTTTTTGAAAATTTTTGGTTAAAATTTTTTCGGTCAAAAAATTGTCTCCAAAAGTTTCCTTCAATTGAAGAATAATGTGAAACAGCGTATTAAAATATAACACAATCATTTTCATATACAGTAGATACCCTTAACGCGGGTGATTTTTTAAAAACCAAAGCCCATGGGTTAACCAGTATCTACTGCCGTACCAAAACTAACCTATTGAATATAACTCTCAATAGAACACTAGGAACAATTTTGAGGTTTTTCTTCTCAAAAACAGTTTTTCTTTGTTGAAACGGGGTGGAACACAAAAGTGAAAATTAAAAAATTAAATTTTTTCAACATAGCCAGAAGTGATAATAAAAACGCAATCTTTTTTATTCACACAAAAGAGTCGGAGTTTGGGCCAGGTCAGTTGTTTTCATTATGCCACCCAAGAGCCAATCGGTTGGCCGCATCAGTAGGTGAGGTCTGGGCACTGGTTGCGAGCGCACCGGCTGCTAGACTACCGGTTGAATTTTGACTCGTAGCCGTTGCAGAATTATAGGCGCCCAGATACGAAGATAAGCCATTTATTGAACCCAGATAATTTGCTGCTCCCATAAGTTGGGTAGTTCCCGTCGGATCGTAAGGATAGGCACTGCTCGATCCACCATTCATACCGTAAGCGAAACCACTCATCTAAAAATTTTCATTAGGAAATTGAATTTCAACGAATTACAAAAGATATTTTTAAGCTAAACTTTAAAAAAAAAATTATATCCTGAAAAAGTTCTCTAGAATTTTCGAAAAAAAATAACAAAAAAAATTTTCATCCAAATTTTGCTGTTTTTAGCAAATTTTCAGTTGTCACAAAAATTGGAATAAAATGTCCAAAAATGTTCGCCGTAGTGTTTTTAAACAAAGAGACGCTTTATTGATGATATTGATTTTTTGTGATATTCAGTAATAACTCATTTGTCCGAACATGCAATAATTTAATGCAATTTTGAATTCTATTTAACCTTGAAAGCAAGGAAGCATTTTATGCCCCCGCGGGTGGGGGTTAATGGCTGAATTTATTAAAACGATTTTATAGTTATTTTTGTTTAACGTAAATAATAATTTAAGACAATTTTTTTATCCAATAATGAAATTTCATTTGAAAGATTTAATTTAATTTTAAGAAAATTCTATAGAAAAAAGTACACCCTAACGATATTGAAAAAGTCCATAGGCTATAGATAGGGTCATACCCAGGGGTAAAATCGACTTTTAAACTAACAATTATATTGGTATATAAAAATAGGTGACTCATACAGAATTTTAAGGGAAATTTTTTGAAATTTTTTTTTCTCGGAAAAATTTTCCCAGCCAAAATGGCCTTTCAAATTTAAAATTGTGTATATAACGCTCAGGCCCGCCCCATTCTTGCCCAAACGTAAAACTTGCCCATAAGAAAGCCCGTAAAATTTGACGTAGGTTACGATAAAGAAATTAAAGGCAAAAAAGGGCCCAATTACAGTGTTTCCGCCTACGCATTTATTGGGGAAATTTCTGCAAAATGACCAAAAAAATTTTCTGAAAATTTAAAAAGGTACAATTTTCGGAATTTTTTTTTGTGATGTATAGTTTAACGTTTTTTAACGACATCTTTATAATTATAACAACAAAATAAATGATAAATATATCCCAAAAGTGGCTAACAAAGCCCAAAAAGGTGTTTTTAAGACTCAAAATCTGACCACTAGGTGTCTGCAAAAAATTTGTCTCCAAAATTTGTCTCCAAAATTTGTCTCCAAAAATTTCATGGTCGGCATCATTTTTTTGAGAGCTTTAACCCGTAAACTTAACTCGTAGACTCGATTTTAGCCCACTCGTTGCCGCACACCATTTAATCGCATTTTACGACGCTTAATCATTAATGACATCAGTATAAAGTTATCGATAAACTTTGAAACAAAATGACGTTTTGTGCTTTTTTCAATTTTTACTGTATTACAGTACTTATTTTTTGCAAAATTTTTTAAATCACAAAATTAAACCTTTCATCGTGTATCGAAAAAAATTCTAAGACATTTTTTACATTACATCCTAGTCCGAAAATGATCACGTGACCGTATATTAAGGAATAAGGTTGGTAAAAGTAGTACTGTTTTTTTTCAAAAATTGCTTAAATCAATTTTGAAAGAAGTGAATGGTTCTTTAGAAGTTTTTAAGACTTTTTTCCCATTACATACAAGTCCAAAAGCGATCAGTGACCTTGAATTAGGAAATAAGTTTTGGTGAAACTAAACAATAGTGATCCAATTACGCCGAAAAATTGTTTGGGCAATAAACACCTAATTTAAGAGTTTTGAACTATAATATTTTCCAAACACGTCACGTGATTTATTTTTCGAGAGAAATAAGGATTTATCTATGACATATTTCAAACCTTATTTTTGAATTATTTCGTCACCTGATTATTTCGACGGACATTATGTAATGAGAAAAAAGTTCTTAAAAAGTTTTGAAGTTGACCCTGGATTTTTTTTGACGTAATTTGAGTTTTTTTTTTAAATTACTGTACAATGTTTTATTCAAAAGTACTCAATCACGTGGAAGACCCCTTAAAAGATCGTCACGATTTCTAAGACTTTTCTTGCATTTTAAATTGGCCTCCAGTTTAATAAGGCAGTTCCTGAAAGTCCAAAACTTCCGGAACACTGATTTCATGAGAATCAGTGAGTTTATGCGTAGGCGTGTGTCATTCTTTCTATTTCTCCAACAAAATATATTTACAACAAAATTTAAAAGACATTTTACTAAGAGATTTGTAGAACACTATAATTATGTTAACAGACGAGCGATAGAAAATCATTTGAAGTTTTATTGACGTAATTGCAATATAATTTAAGGTTTAATTTCATCTCATTATTGCACTTTTAGTCGAGTGAGTAGTAAATTTTGCAACTTTTTGTTTTATTATCCCATTAAATGCCTTTTAATTCGTTTAATTTGTTTTTTTAATTTTATAGCAAATTGCTGAATATTATTTTAAGCTATTGAAAAATGAATGTTTTAATGAAAACTTTGCTAATATGGCCGATTTAAAAGTGAGGCACGAGTTTGGGCTAAACTCGAGTCTGGGTATACAGATTCATGTCTAAAGTCTACGAGTTAAAGAATCACTCCTAAGGGGTTTGGTTTTGTAGATAGGTCTTCTGGGTATGAGTCATACCGTATGACCCTAGCTATGGTCCATAGCTCATAAAAAAAATACTTCTCAATCAAGATACGAAAAATATTTTGAGTATTCAAAGAGGTCTGCATTTCCGCGCATACTCCCATTCCCAGCAAAAAAATGATTTTTATCAAAATGTATAAAATATGTTTCTACATAGTGTTTATCGCAGAATCGGAGACTGCCTTGTTATACTTAGTGTGGAAAGGAAGTAATTGATGGGGGAGAGGAAATGAGTAAAAACCGCGGAAACGTATTTTTTGTTTCAAAATTCAAAACTAGAGTTTTTTCAAGTCCTTTTGGGCAAAAAATGGATCTAGTGGCTGTGAGGTAATTTCTAGGGTTGCAAAAGTTACAGCACTTAGGGGTTGACAATACTATATTATATATCCCCGTTTTACACTATGCCACAGATTTGGGCCCTGTGTAGTAAACGTAGTGTGTTATCTAGTAGTAGAGCCCAAATCTTTGGCATAGTGTGAAAGGGGGTCAACTACAAATTTTTGCTAAGATTTTCGATTCCAGCTAGCACCTTATCATACGCATGATGATTGGCTCGCGTTCAATTATCTTGTGATGATTTTGTTCTCACATCCAATTAGCCTCTGTCGTTTGCTAACTGAAATCGAAAGTCTTATGAAAAATGTCATATATTGTCATAGATGTATGTGTAGGGTCATACCCGGGAGCAAAACAAAATACCCGAAGCAGAATTTTAAAAGAAAATTTTTAATCTGAAAAAAAATTTGAAAATTTTTTCTCGGGTAAATGGCATTTTAAAGTTTAAATTGTCCATTTGAGTGCCCTTCCTAACCTGCCAAGGTGGCTTATAATGTCTAACTGAAAGCTTGGAAAATTCTTCATCGAATAAGACTAAAAATTTTGGTGCAAACCTCTGCAGCTTACAGTTTTTTGGGTTATCAGCTTTTCCGCCTACGTAGCTTAACTTTTTTTAACGCGGTCTTTTTAATTAAAAAATAAAATAAGAAATATATTATACCGTAAAGTGCTTTACAAATCCGAAAAAAGTGTTTTTTCATAATCAATTTCTGACCACCAGGTGTGACTCCCGGGTAGTGACCCTATGTATGTGTCATAAATGTCAATATATCATAAATTGTACATTATATCCTTTTCCCAACGGAACTTTATCTCAAAAACGTTTACTATCTCTATAGCGCGTGTTCAAATCCCACTAATGTTGTCTTACTGATTGTCTTGAGTATGATTATAGGCAAGGGTACTTGATATTAGGACCGCTAAATTTGATCGGTGTGTAATCACTCAAGCAATCACTAATACAATAACTTAGACATTGAGATAGAGATAGTAAACGTTTTTGAGATGGAGTTCCGTTAGGAGAAAGATATACAACATCTATTTAAATCTATATGAACTGGTTTCAAATAATTAATTAAAATTAATCAGAAGAAAATCCAAATGTCAACGTCTGAGCTATTTCTCACTAAAATTATCCAGGATCCCAAAATTTTAGCTACTAGCCCAATCAGTGATTCCTAATCTTGCGTAAGTTATTCTTATCGTGACGCTTTCATCGTAGATGATAATCTTTGTGTGAGCGGCAAAAAGTGATCAAAACGTGAGGTCCCCCTAATTTATATAGTAAATGTTTTTTAAATACATTTTAGAAAACCAGTTCTCAGATTATAAATATGATTTTGCCCATCGATTTTGAAACTGTCAAAACCGAAAAAAGTTCGAATCTAGCTGAAACCTTCACTAGGAACTTTCTCAGATATAATAAATATCAATTATTGAAAAATTAACTCAAAATTATCTTAAAAAATTTAGGACTTACATCAGGCACACGAGAAAATCGCGAATTTTGATCTGTTGATGAAGCATCAGTGGTTGGAACTTTGGTTGCTTGTGCTGAACCGGTGGAGGAGTTAGCGTGGGAAAATGGGTAGGTTGAACGATTTGGTGAAATTGTCGAATATGGCCATGATGCTGCACGACCAAATGGGTCCATAGTACCAAACATAGAATCAGCTGAAAATAAATATAGTTAATACATTTCTGAATGATTTAATGCAACTTTTGATTCGGCGTGTCATAAATTATAACTTTTTATTCTAGGCAAATTTTGTAATATGTCCCCCCAGTGCTCGTCGGAGTCGCGATTTTAATTTTAACACTCCGATTGTGGTTCAGAGCATTACAAAAAATTACAATAAAACTTCGATTATATCGGAGTATACACTTTAGGTCAACAACATTTATAATCCACATTTTTTCTCCTATTTTTTAGTTTGCAAAATGCGTAGACGTAGAAGTTTACCAATTTGGAGAACAAAAAGTGGGCAATACAAAATTAAATGTCGCAAAATACAAATTTTTATCAATTTTTACAGATTTCAATGCAAAAATTAATCAAAAAATTAAATTTTTCGTGAATTTTTTTTGTACTAATTATTTCCGCCTACGCACTTTTTATCGAAAAAATAGGCATTTTAAAAAAAATTCGACTTAGAATTTTGTCAGCCGAAAATTTATAATCCATTATAAAGGTTGGTTTATAAGGTGTATCTGCGCGCATTCTGTAGTCTTCTGCAAATTAAATTTTGTGCTGTGATCATATTTTCGGTGATATTTAGTGTTTTTGTGATGTATACCTATTTCAAATGATTTTTCGTAATATGACCCTAATATAAAAAATGTATTGTTAAAACTATTAATTATATTTTATAAACTATTTGTATTTCTATATCAGCCTTATTAAAAACCAGTTTCCATAGGTCATTCAAGAATGACACATAGAATTGAGTTTTTTCATGACGCTTATAAAACTAATTTCAGGTGTTTGCTTACCATAACCGCCTGCAACAGCATTTCTTAATCGTTCCATTTCTGACAATGTATTTCCAAAAGACAATCCAGCTCGTCCTTGCTCTTCGAGTTGCTTCTGTCGATGTTCTAAAAAATAAATTAAAGATTTGCCCAATCTTGAAAAAATTGATTTGAGTCCGGTTTAAATTTAATTAATCAAAATTGATTAATTAAAAATAAGAGAAAACGGAGAAATTAGAAATGAAGAAAAGTCTGTTCTATAACTCTAGTTATTACCCTAGGGTGGCCCGCAGGAAATTGATTTCAGTAATCAGTCAAAAATGTCAAGAGATTAAATTCGTAAAGTTTAATTCGAACGCTAATCAATTCCGGATAATTAAATTTGTTATTTATCACTACAAGCTGAGTTTGAAATCTGGTTATTCATTAACCTTAAAACGCTTCACGAAACGAGTTTTTAGAATATCATTTGATTTATTAAAAAAAATCGAGAAAAATTTGTAAATAATGTTGTTCAGAAAAATTTTGGCAAAAAGTTCGTAATTTTTTTTGACTAAGAAAACGGTTCACGAAGCTGGTTTCAAGACTATAATTTGATTTATTTTAAAGTTTATCCAGAATTGTTTGTAAATTATGTTGACCGTAAAATTTTTACAATTTTTCTGTGAAAATTTTTGGCAAAAAGTTTTTAAATTTTTTTCCTAAAATAAGAAATAGCAAACACGATGTTTTATAATTTTAACTCCATAGTGCTCACCTCCATATCCGTAGTGTTCTTTCGCCATTTGCTGTGAGGTGCGAACTAAGGAGTTAAATATAAATTTGTGCTACATTATGGCCAAAAGAAGCAAAAATAACAGTTCATTACAATACCATGTTGTAGAAGAGAAAACAAGGTTAAAGTGCCATGTTTTAGTTTTGAATAAGCTCCTAAAACATGCCTTGAAATTCGAGTTAGAGAATGCTAGATTTTTCTTGTATGTTTGTCAAAAAAATCTAGAATTTTCTTATAGGCATTAGTCGAACTCTGGGTTAGTTATTTTATTTATAAAGCGGAAATACATACTGCGGTACTCACTGCGCGGCTCACGAGGCCCGTCGACGGTGATTTTTATCGCGCGGTGATAGATGGCTATTTGAGGCGGATTTGTTGCAATCATCAGCGTCAGATTGAAGGTTTTACCTAAAGCAAAATGTTAAAAAAAATATCTAAAACAACCGTCTGGGAGTTAAACTAGAGTACAGATTTTCGTGCATTTCTTAGCCCAAGTCCTTGAGCTTGGGTTCAATATGTGGTTGACTCAATTTGACCACATTGGCGTTGTATTTAACCCGAAAACGTCCATAATTTGACCAAACTATTTGCCATCCATCATTCAAAATTCAACACGTAGGGAGTTAAGTAATTATTCTACATTCACGCAATTCTTTTAAACCTATTTCCGATACTTTGCAGCGCAAAAGTGAAAAAAATTTAAATTGAAACAAACATTTTAGAAAAAGTTAAAATATCTTCAAATTTTTTTTGATATGACTTTCAAAATAATTTAGTTAAACATTTTTAAATTTTGATTAAGAAACAAGGATAAAGTTGGCACAGCAAAACTTTTGTTGCAAAATAATCCTGAAATTATTTTTGATTGGAAAAATTGTTTGGAAAAATTGTCAGTAATTGCTTTAAATTTCACATGCTTTTCTGGAAATTATTTGAAATCCAGCTCAAAATTTTTGTATAAATTTTTTCCCATTTTCAAAATAGTTTGCTCAAAAAATTTGACTGACAGCATTATAGAGCACAATCTCCTTGAAAAGCCATTCTAGTATCAACAATCAGGTCAATTAGCTCATTAGTGGTAAAAACTTAATTATCAGGCGTGAAAGTTATTTACCAAAAATATTTCGCTTAAATTTCTCCTTACTAAAACACTGAAACTCCGATGACACTCTTAATAAAGTGCATAAAATTAAATCATTTTTCGCCGTATTGACCCTAAGGAATGTTCACCTGCAGAGGACAATCACGATTTTTTAGAACAATTTAGGATCAAAGAAAACCGCCGCCGCAATTTCAACTCTTGAAACTTCTGATTTTAACAATATTTTAATAAATATTAAATTAATTTAATGCTGATTTGCCACCTTGAAACCGCCAGCCCCCTTTGATATTTTCGCGGTCCGGTTGGATACTTTTTATTATCAAATATTTAATGTTTGTTGAAATGTACGCTGATTCTAAAACGCGGAGAACATTATTATAGAACATGTCCCAAACCGTGGAAGTAGCATAATTGGCCGCAAAAATTCCCTGCTTATTTGATGAACTATTTTTATGATATGCGGTATTTTATAACAGATTATGAAAAATGTCTAGTTTTGACCCAGAGATATGAGTTGATATTTTAAGTAATTGGTTTACACTTACTCTTATGAAAAAATATTAAATAATATGTATACAAATTCTTGTTGATATGACTTGTATTAAAAAATATTTCTAAGGGTGTTTTGACTAATCACCCAGTATAGTATATAATTTATGTTTTATGCTTGGTTGTTTTAAATTTAATTTTGATATATCCCTTTATCACTTTTTGATTAGAATGCGTAGCCACTACTCCTTTTAACGTGTGATTTTGACGTTGTGGCTACGCATTCTAACCAAAAAGTGATAAAGGGATATGGATCTCAACCCCTTGTGCCGACAGGAAGCCCGATTCAAATTTAAGCGGGATAATGCAATGATTATGAGCCAATCACCAAAATTTGTGCAAATTCTCGCTTATACTATTGATTGAAACTATTAATAATATTAACTTAATATATTATCTTGAGAAGCAAGTCCAGCGAGTTACATCTCCATTTTACACATTATTTGAATCAGGTCACCCGTCCGCACACGGAGTGGAGATCCATGTATCAGTTTATAGTTTGAAAAAATATTTATTTCACTTCATTATTAATTTTACTGGTTCACTGTAAAAAAATATTTACATTCACTTTTATTATATGGATTTATCATATCAGAGGACATATCCTGAATATTTAAAAAATGCGGAATCTGGGCATTTGATTGGTTGATCCTTTTTAAATCTCACGAATGAAATCGGCCTATTCTGCAATCCAGGATTTTGATTGGGTGCTATCCCGCGTTGTTTGGATCATTAAAATATTCAGGATCTGTCCTCTGAGGGTCTGTCATCTATACCTTCTATAACTTTCTATAATTACGGAAAGGTGGCTTATTTTAGTGAATTTTGCTTAGTGTTTGGCTTATTTTACTTAAAATGGTTGCAATTAGATTAATAGAACACGGTGCTGTAATTTTAGTGGATCCATCCTAATTCTTATCCAATATTTTGTTGTATCCTTATCTCTTCTCTAACCATTTTACCCTTAAAAGAAGCGCCCTAAACGTGTTACACACACAATGCATTCTTGTGGTATAGCTTAACTCTCGCTCTGCGCGTGGCTCAAATCACCGTTTGGCATTTAACTCGTCGCGTGCGAACTTTCAGACGAGCTAGATCCCATTTTGATGGATCTATATATTTTTACTGAGCAAACCCATTTTCTTTAAGGGGGGGTACTAGTGCGTCCGCGGTGAAATTTCACGCCGGGTTTTCAACACCAAGTTTTGGTGATGGATTCGGATAATTGGGTAGATTGATTTTCACCCAAGGGTACTAAAACCGCTTTAGAGGTACAATTAAACTCTTAAAACGGTGAAAGAAAACCGAATCTTGAATCATCTGTCATTCTCCAATACTAAGCTAGCACAGGAAAGTTAGCTTTGACATTTTAACAAATATTAATCGAAAGTTAACTTCTTAAATGAGCCATAATTATACCACGAAATATTATTTTATTTTAATTTCTTGCATCTTAATTTGGTATGAAAAATGACCAAATTTTTTTATGTAGTAAATAAAAACGATACGTAAAGTCACTGAAATGCATCTAAACCGATGTCGAAGAAAATTTTAAAAAATTTCTTTTTGATGACGTTGCAACTAGCCAATAGTGAAACTTTGGAGACAACTTTCAAAAAATACCCAAAACTCACTTAGAGAGTTTTATGGAAATCACGCTCAGCACAAAATTTTATTTTATCTAGTCCCATAAATTCGGTGCTTTGAACTGAATTTCACGACTACGAACAAATCGTTGTCAACAACTTAATTTGAAAAAATCCAAATTAACGAGAAAAATTTTCAACAACCATGTAATTAAAATTATTTATTTATTTATTTTATGTTCAAATTTTCTTCCAATTCGGAATCTTATTTACAAAAATGCAATTCAATTTTCGATCAAAATAAAGTATTTTTTTCACTTATTTTGTAAACTAAGTTTCTAAAGGGTTTTCAGGAAAGTGACAATTTCCAATTATTCATAATTTTTTCCTGGCCTCAAAAGACCTTATCAATTTCAACCGCTTCGATCGGCCAGTCCGGAACCCTTTTCCCAAGTGCGCCAAAACCCTTAAAATCTCATCCCTTTCATCTCGCCGTTCAAATCATAAAATCGAAAATGTTTAACATTAGGAATCCCCTTGAAATTTTTGAGCAGACTGATAAATCTGCGTTGCGTTTATCTATAAAGTGGAAACACTAACTGCACCACCGCCACCCCTTTGGTGTAAATATCGATAAGTCTCATTTGTGGTTTCACTTTCTTTCATCTAGAATATTATTAACAATAGAGTAAAACTTTGAGAAATTACAAGTTAGGAGTACGGCAAAAAATTTTTGCTAAACATTTTTCAATTGTTTAAAATTGCCTATATTTATTCTTAAAGTTTTTCTTGACATTTTCTTCGAAAAAATCTAAAATCTCAAGCTCAAATATAGGCAATTTCATAAACGGTTTTTCATTTTGAAGCAGTAGCTGACAACTTTTCGAAAAAATTTTTGTACGAAACGTTATATTTTCTCAAGGACTACAATTTAAATTTAATTTTAAAAATGTTCAGCATAAAAAATTGCCGTTTCTATCTTAGTTTAGAGTTAATTATGAATTTAGAAAATTTATACTGTATTATTTAAAAAATAATAATCATTTTTATTCTTGCGAAGGTTTTCGACACAATTTCGAAAACTAAAAAAAAATGTTTTGATGTTTTTCAAAAGTTTATTTTGTTACATAACTTAACATTATAAAGTTATTCAAAAAGGTGAAATAGTCGTCTAGAAATTTTGCCCGATACAATTAATAAAATTAATCATCAAATCCTTAAAAATCGGTGTTTTTGTGCAACATTTTTTAGTCCAATCAGGATGAAAACTGAGGAATGTGGCGCTTTGGGCAATTAAACCGATTCATATATTTGCTGAAAATGAACGGTAATGTAATAAAAAATTTCTCGCAAATAAAGCGTACCGACCTTTTTTTTGAACTGATTGGCCAGTTCATGTTTTTTTTTGTTAAAACATTTTCGATGACCTTGTTTTAAAAAACAACGAGAATTCATCGAGAATTTTCTGGTGAAAGAAGATGAATGTGATAATGAGCCCACAAAAAATGTAATTCACATTAAATTATGGTCACATTATTTACAAAAAATCGTCTCATGATACTTTCTAAATCGTAAATTATTCGTTTTAAAAAATTTAGTTTTCCAACCGCAACTTTAGGTGACTTCATCGTTTTTATTTACTATCTGATTACAATTTTGGTTACTTTGAATACTTAATGAACCAGATATTAGGCATTTACCAAAAAATATTTTGTCATGAGATTTGCAAGAAATGAAAATAAAATACTAATTTGACGATATTTAGTGGTATAATTATGGTTAGTAAAAGGCGCAAGAATCTGGCCATGGCACTAAAATAACTTTTTGCCACCACCACCAATTTACATATGCGCCTAACTCTAAAACAGCCTCAATTAAAATATAATATTTTTATTACATCACATTTCTATAAATATCCTCGTGCTCAAATCTGCCAGCTGAAATTTAACTCTCACACGCCGGAATTCACTTAATTGCTGGTCTGAAGTGATTGGTTAACCAGATGAAGTTTTTTGGTGTATTAGGGGTTAAAACAAGTAGTCGAGAAATTAAGAAGATGGAAAATAAAGATAACTGTCATTGCCAAGACGTTTTAGCTCCGGTGTTTTCCCCAAATTATGGGGTGAAACAAATTTTTTCTTTTTTAACAAAAAAATCATGGACCCAAAACCACAATTAAGCCTCCTTATCTACTTCCATACATTCTAAGAATGACCTCTAATAGAGATACCTTTGTTTTTAATATAGCACCAGCATTTAATGAGTGTAAAATCAGGAAACATGATAGACTATTTGAAATAAGGAATGGGTATCGATGTTTTTAAGCTGTCTTGTAGAAAATTTTTTTCTGGTCATTTTAAGACTTCGGATTTTTTCGTTTATGAAATTTTTCTAAGTCTTCTAGGAAAAAAATCCTAGGTCTTAAAATGACCAGAAAAAATTCTCTAAAGATACCTCAAAAACATCAATACCCATTTTTTGAGTTTTGAAATTCCTTATTTCAAATCGTCATACTTATTGAAATGATAAATTGTTTAATATTTTACAGAATTTAGTCTCTTGGAAACTTATTTTGAAAATCTGTATAAATTCCTCTTGTAAAGCCTGTTTTCATGGTAAATTTTTATGGACCAAAAAACACCGAAAAACAATTCTTCACCAAAAAATTACATAATTAAAATTAAAATACAGAAATTTACAGCAGAATTTTTGGTCAAATTTGTAGGTACCATGAAGTTGATGTTTTTTGGTAGATGGTGTTATCTTGATAATTATCTTTATAATTCAGCTTGATCAAAAAGAGACAAATATTTTCAACCAATAAGCGAGCGCATTAAATAGATTTAGTTTTTCACCATGAAATTTAATTCTTATTAGGAATTACGAAGAATTTTTTGAAGTGCGTCTTCAAGCAAGATTCTCGAGCAATAAGAATAAGTCATTTATCACTTCTTATTGGTCTTAAATAAATCTTGCTTTTTTCAACAGTGAGAAAAATAGATTTAATCAAAAAAATATGTTTTACTATATTTTCATATGCCGAGCTGATTACATAATCATTACTGCATTATAAGACATTGATTTAGTGGGCTCCGTTTTGTATCTTGGCGAAACCACAATAACAGAACCGCACACATAATCTGACCGGGTTTGACAAACGTGGGAAACATGAAAATTTGGATTTTAGATTGAACCCAGCGGATTTTTGGAGTTTTTGTAACCTGGAATGCTTCCTAAACCTTAGGCAAAACTTGTCTAGCACCGAATTTCAGGAAAAAAAATTGGGGAGTATAATAAATTCGATAAAGTGGGTCACTAGTCGAAGCATACCTACAGCTTTTGCCACAAAGGGGTGCTTTAGGTAATAACAGGCAAGGAGTTGATTTAACCAGCAACACTCTGTATAACATAAAAAATGACTCAAAAATGGTTATCAGCGTTTTTCGAGATTTTTGGCTTCAAATTTGCTTCAAGACGGTGATGACATTTAAAAGCAAATAATTGAGAATAATTTGGGTTATATTTGTGTTCGGATATCTGCTTGTTTTCACCGCAGAACGACATTTGTGTGAAGTTTATTTGCTATTTTGGTTTCATTATATGAACCGCACATAAAGACTTTTACTTTAAATTATGTTATTGCTTTGTTTCATCCACGATTTACTTTTTCGATACTAATTTGACAAGAACCGTAAAAAATAGAATGCATGGATGAAAAATATCAAGTAAATCTTGAAAAATATATTTTTATTCACAAATTAAGAAAAAGTTATATTAGTTTCCCAAATTTTCGACCAAATTTTTTTGAAATTTTAGGGAAATCGTTTTCAAAAATAAAAAAAAACTGGAAAACTATTTCAATTTGCATTGATAGTTTTTCAAAAAAATCAATTAATATACTTTAATACTATAAAATACTATTTGTCGATTTTTTTAAAATAATGTTTCAAATACGCTTGAGAGTTACTCCGAAATGAATACCGTTGGTTCTCAAAATATACCTTGAAATTTATCGAATGTATAAAATTGAATAAAATTATCGGAATTCGGCGTCGCTTTGAAATAGTCAGCCGTTTTCCCTGACCGATATTTGTTCGATTTCTATTGCTCAAAAATAATCCATCTGGTATTCAGCATAAATATAACAATCGTAATTTCAAAATTGAAACAAAATTACAAAAAAAAATAAATTTTTTGATCATTCCGGCTCGTATCGTGTAATGTCTCGGCGGGAGATCAGAAGGATTGCACCGCCACCTCCACCACAATTTTATAACTTTATTTTATACCCAGAACAAATCGAGTTAACTCTGAAATTGCTCAGTTTTAAAATCAATTTTTAATTTTTTTTGCTGAGAAAAAGTCGTATTATTTTTCTAATTTTTTTTTTCATTATAGTCGTCGGCAGCTTCACTTTGAAATTTTGGGCAAATTTTTTCATGTTTGAAAAATAAAAAAATAATTTCAAATTTCCATTGAGAATTTTTTTAAAAATATATCAATATATACACTTTTCTCGTCATTATCTAACATGACCCCTCATGTTTATCCTAGCTGGGTAAACACCCTGAAGGTCAAATTTGCATAACGCATCTCACTCTCTATAGAACAAAAGGAAAAAACAAACGGAACTTTCAATTCAAAATTAAATGCCGATTTATAAGTTTTTTTCTATACGGGGATTTATTGTAGGATTTTTTTGTCTCAAGTTCAATGTGGTCGGTCATTGCGTAATACTACTGCGGCATTGTTCAAAGCGGAAAGTTGTGGTTAACCTCAAATTTTGGCGCTCTAATTCGCTGATTAAAAATAGAGATGGGGAGGGTCAAAAATTGGGAGAAAAAAATTGAATTTTGTGAGATATTTAGACTTGGTTTATCAACAAAAACTATTATTTGAAAAGGTCCTCAAACCAAGTAGTAGATCCCCCTTCTATATTTCAAATCACTTGTCACCATCTCAGAAACCAAAATCAACCCCGGTATCTATTTGATTGCATGTTTTTATACAAAAATCTATGCTTTTAACCGGAAAAATCCCGAACAATGTCGAAAGTTGCGGTCTGAATTGATAAATAAACAAAAAAGAATGAGGCGGATATTTTATAATCCTAGTGCTCCTAAAGTTGTCTCAGTTTTTAAAAGTTGTCTCGTTTTTGACTTTACACTTGTTGGTTGGTTGTAATTACACCACCGATTTTACGCATATTACCCAGAGCCAAACACTTTCGTTTAAAACAACAATATATGTGGTTCTAAAAACAAAACAATGTTTGAAGCCTAAAATTTCAAGATATGCAAAACCACATAAGGCATAATATTTTACCAAACTATTTGTTCTATAAAATTACCTGAGACTTACTTCACCCCCTTATACCACTGTTGTAAATTTTTTCCCCTTGGGTATGACTGAATAATTTTTAATGTCTTTAATTAACTCTTAATTTCGAATTTCACACAAATTTGGGTATTTTTCTATTATTTCATCATAGTATAACTCAAACTTCAAATTAATTTTTCAATAAATTTTTTTTGAATTTAATCTGGAAGACAACTTCTCAGATCTGGAAAAGTTTTTTTTGATTATATCTTCATTACAATCAGAAAATTTTCAAATTTAATTGCTTTTAAAGCAAAAAAAATAAATTTATAATTTTGATTGAAATGTTATTTATGTTTTGAGGAAGAAGAAAATTCACATCATTTTTAAATAATCAACCTCTAAAAATTCTATAATTTGTTTTTGAGTTAAAAAATTCAAAAAACTCAATTATGTAACATAATCTATTTCGGAATCATTTTACAAAAATTGAGCTCAAATAATCTAGAATTATTATTGTAATTTAAAAAAATTTTAAATGTCACTTCAAAAATTTTTGCTCAAAATTATATTCAAAAATATTTTATATACGCCAAAACCGAAAGTAATAATGATTTTGAAACTATTCGAATATCATACTCGCTGATCTATGGAATGCACGCAAAAAGAATCTTGTGGCCAAAAAAACTTTAAACGCAAAAAAGTAATGTTAAGGAACTACCCAGTGTTTGTACCAGCCAGCAAATTCTTCGCGGTTTCATCTGTTTTTAATTCTGCTTCAAAATTAAAAAATATTTAATATTCTTTCTCTTGCAAAAGAAATAAAAATTCAGAAATTAATCAGGGATTAAAAGGAACCCAAAATATGCAAAATGCATTTAAAAAGGTTCTCTAAACAGATTTACAAAACACAAAACGAACTGTTACACTTCAATTAAGGTTCCCAGCAAAAGTATCGTCAAATCACAATAAATCTGATTTTTATACAAAATTAATTAAAAAACTCATTGCAAACAAAATTTAAATATCGGAAAAGTTATGAAATTTAAATGAAGTATTTTGGTCAACATAAAAAATTCACAAATGCATAATCAATGTACGTTATATCCCTTATAGGATTCCCTTTAACACATTAATGATGATCTAGGAATGTGCGGGTTAAAGAGTGTTAGGAGTGGCCCTCTCAGGAGTTGCCCTCCTGACTCTCCTTAAGGAGGTGTCATAAACCCAGCAGATTGAAGTCAATATAACTCACGAAAGTAATTAGTAGTTTATTTTTTTGGCTTATTATCGTTAGCTCAACCAGAATACATATCCTTTTCGGAACGGAACTCCATCTCAAAAACGCTTACTATCTCTTTAGCGCGTGTTCAAATCCCACTAATGTTGTCTAGTGATATATTGAATATGATTATAGGCAAGGGTCTTGATAATGGAACGCTAAATTTTATGGTGTGTAATCACTCAAGCAATCACTAGACAATCACTTAGACAACATCAGTGGGATTCGAACACGCGCTGTAGAGATAGTAAGCGTTTTTGAGATGGAGTTCCGTTCCGAAAAGGATATGATCCAGCTCATTAAATAATTTTTTATCTATTTTTAGGAAAGATTTGAGCTCAAGTTTTCATCTTTGAAAACGGAAAATTTGAAAAAAAAATCAAAACATGTGAAAATTTTCCGCAATTTTTGACCAAAATTTTTTCTGTTTTAATAACTAAATCTGTGTGTTAAAACCAAAAAAATAGCCACTTTAACTTTTTTCATGGTTTCCTACATATTTTCTGACCGCTGTTTGAAAATCGTAAAATTTTATTTTTTATTGACTTTTTTAGAAAAATTATGGAAATTTTCCCAAATCAAGTTCAAAATTTTTTATAGGTGGTTTTTTGAACTCCATAAAAAATCAGCAGAATCATATATTAAATGTTCTAGTATCTATCAAATTGGCGTATGTCAACTCATCGGTAGGTCGCGCGTTTATCATTTTGAAACTGTTGAAGAAATTTTTAACACTTGACTGTGTACTCGATAAGTGCATTCGGCACTGAATCTTTAGAATTTTATGGTTGTGAAAAATTTCCAATAAAATGGTGGTGTAATAGGCGCCATTTTGTTTAATAGTAAGGACATTTTTTATATCAAAACGCAATTTAATGTCAATTTTTATCTCAAAAAAGCTGTTTTTCTCTACTTTTTGCCAATTTTAACCATTTTTCATGGAAAAAACTTTGATATTTAAGAAATTTTCGACTGTGCAGAGTAATTAGGGAACTATTTCGGAGTACACCCGACAATGTCTGAAGTTTATTAATATCGTCTTTAAAAAATTCTATAGTCGGGAATTAAGTTGGAAATTGATGCACAGTGAAAAGTGTTTTTTGTATTTTTAACTATAGTTAGTTATGTTTAGATAATAAAAATGTAAACTTTGTAAGAATGACACTTTTAATTGAAATAAAAAAAAAAATAAATTTCCACATTTTTTTCTTTCATATATATATATTGCTCTGAAAAAATGTACCAATCTGCTGGGCTTATGCCACCTCCTTAACCCGCACATTCCTTGATCGTCATTAATGTGTTAAAGGGATATTTAAGTAATTCAAGCCAACTTTGAAACATTAATTTAAAAAACCGCTGTCAAAAAATCAGCCAAAAATAATTTTATATAAGTCAAATCAACTTTAAGGAAATAGACTTGACCGGAAAAGAGGCCAAAAACTGAAAAATTAATTCAAATGAGATAGCAAAACCGCAAAAAGTGGATAACGCTTTTTTATCTTTGCAGACTGGTAAAGAGAGAAACAGCCTGACGGGTGTTACCAGGTCGCTTAAATAATTATTTATCTTGACGATTTGATTCAATGAAAATTGAGAACATTTTCGTATATTTTTGGGTCTTTCAAGTCAATATCAACCGCCAGTTTCATAGAAGTTCAAATAAAAGTATAAAAAATTCCAGGTAATTTAGACTTAAGGACTTTGGGCTAAAAATGTTTATTTGAAAATTTCTTGAATGACTTACCTCTGCCGGATCTTCCTATAAATCTCAGGTCGTTAAACCTTGCAACATTGTTCTTAAAAGTTGTTGTATTATTTCTTAATTCTGCTGAAAATTCTTCGTCATTTCCTGCATATACTGTGACTTGAGAACCATCTGGTACTGACATTGGGTCCATTGCGACAATCTAGAAAAATGAAATTAAGTTTTTTATTCAAAAAGGTCTGAACGCATTTTTGACAGGTGGAAAACGATCGATTTTACCATAAATCAAGTTCAAAATAAAAAAAACGCCGAGCGCCATTCGTTTGGCCGACCGCAAAAACCGCAGGCTAAATATAAAAGCCTCAAAAATGATTTTTATAAATTATTTTTTTAGAGATAGATTAAATTCCACCGTCGGACCGTCCTTAAATTTTGAGAACGAAATAAAGTATGCATTAATTTCACACCGATTGATACCAAATTCCATCGACATGTTAGAAAATCCTGTGAAAAAACTCGACAAAAATCTGTGTTTACCCTATCGGGTAAAATTTTAGATCTCTTATTTTTGAATTAAATTTTTCGACAATGGAACAAAAAATCCAGGTGGTGTTGAGCCGTGATTTTGGGTAAATTGTGAGTAACGGCGCTCCCTTATCTATAAATTGGGGGTAAATAGTGATTATGAGAGGTGCCACCTCCTTATACTTTCTCAGCCTCCTAAACTATATATCGCGAAAATTTGAAAGTTATCGCATTTTATAGCGATTTGACATGGTTTTTGATTAAATCAGAGTTACAAAAAACGTTTTATATTTAACACGGACTGTCCCGCTGAGATCAAAGCCAAGACGTGATAAACATAAATCCCTAGTTCACTCTAAACCACTAAAATCACTTTTTTAAAGTACAAAATTTCATAATTTCAACCTCTAAAGATTGTCGAAGAATTACACTAAGTTGTCGCCACAAGTCTAGGGAAAATTGGCAAATATCTGTTAGAGCAAAATATTTAATTTAACAATATTTAATTTAACATTTTTAAGCGTGAAACATTGTAAACTTTGATACAAAATATCCTTTTACCAACGGACTCCATCCAAAAACCTTTACTATCTCTATAGCGCGTGTTCGATCCCACTAATGTTGTCTTAGTTATTGTCTTGAGTATGATTATAGGCAAGGGTGCTTGATATTGGGACCGCTAAATTTGATGGTGTGTAATCACTCAAGCAATCACTAAGACAACATTAGTGGGATTCGAACTCGCGCTTTAGAGATAGTAAAGGTTTTTGAGATGGAGTTCCGTTGGTAAAAGGATATATTTACGATAAATGTAATTATGCTTATCTTTAGAAAGATTAATTTTATTCTAGCAGTAAAATGTACGACGGTTAATAAGTGACGAAAATTCCGGCTAGAAAAATCACTCTTGTAATACAAATATAACTGTTGAAATTTAAACATAAAAATCATAAAAACGAAACGTTAAAAATACAAAAAATGGGAAATCTAAATATATTCTTTTACCTTAAATGGTGCCGGCAGCGATTTGTTTTTTCTCCAGTGAACTGGTAATTGTGTACATTGAAAATTTGGTGAATCAGTCTTGGACATTTCTGTGTGACCATGATGTTGGTCCATACCGGGAATACAACCATGGCGTAAAGCGGATAAATGATGATTATGTGAATCTAAACCTATTATAGTTCATTTTTGCTTGAATATTATGAGAAAAAAAACGAAAAAAATTATACTCGGCAAAACATACAGTGTGTCTTTTTTGCTTTGCAACGAACTTAGACAACTATTAGATTTCCGCAATTTTCATTGACCCGTCAATTCCCTTTTTTTTTATTGGCTCCTAGGGAAATATTTCATATTTAATTTCAAGAAAAAAGTGGCCATGCTGTATTAAAAACTTCTAGCTATTTACAGCATTTTTTAAAGAAATTTTTCTCAAAATATTTCTTAAAAAACCCCGCCATTTTTATTAAATTTCCGAGTATTTTTCAATTTCCATATATAAAATTTAATGGCCATTTTGTAGGTAAAAATTGTTTCTTAAGAAAAAATAAGAAGCCATTTTCTAGCGATTTTCAGGTTAAGAATATCCTTCAAAACTAATTCAAAAGCTATTTTCCAGCAATTTTGCTGATTGAAAATTTCTAACAAAAAGTCATTTTCTGGAAATTTTAAGTAGCAGTTACATGCATCTGAACCTATATTGAATCCCTTATTTTATTCAATTATTCTCTTATTCCACCGAAAAGCCTGCAGAATTAATTAAGGGGAAAACATCAAAAAATGATTTTATAATTGTCGCTTTGCCACTGCGTTTTGATTATTTATTTCCAAGCTCAAAAATAGAAGCGGTGATTATAATTAAATTAAACTATTATTTCGTTGGGTCCCTAGTTTTGAACCTACCGTAAGAGCCGTATGGATTCGAGTAATAATTTGAGCCCAGCACTGAGGGCAAATCCATCTGCAGATTTAACTGACTCGGGTCTGATAAAAGCATATTGTTAGCGGTTCTAGCGTGACCTTGATCAAAATGGGGCGGATTGGGTCTCCAAGCCGCCGAAAGTGATTGTGCCGTAGCCGCAATCTTTGCAATATTTTCTACCGCAAAGGGAAAAAGACTATCGGGCCGGTTTTCGGCCGAAACTGCGGAAGGGGTCGAGCTAGCCGCCGATAATGGGCCCAAATTCCCCTCAAACTGCTCCAGCTGGCAATTTTCAAATGTTCTCTCTCGGCGGTCTTCTGGTTTTCTCTCAAATATCTCGCGTTATGTGCAACCGTACTCGCGCTCCGTTATGTTAACAGGCATATATCGTAATAATGATTGATTTAATTGTTGTGTCTGTTTTTTATTGCGGTTGTTGTTCTGGTGGATTCAACTTCGCTTTTCGGTGACGAGTTGCGTTTGTGGCTTAGCGAGTGGCGGCGCAACACACTCCACCCGGTGGCGCCGCAGAGTGGCCAGTTCTACCCTCAATGTTCGATTTCCCTTCTTTATTTTTTTCGGTGAGAGGGTGAGCGAGATCTTTTTTCTTGCCTTCAAGTCCGAACCTTTTATTTTTTCCTCCGTTTTTCGCTAGCAGGGAGTTTTAGCGCAAGAGCGACGCAAGGACACAGTTTCTAAAATGGGAAAAAAGTTGATATTTTGAATGTATAATAAATGTAACACAAATATAGAATTTTTCCACATGTTAAATGAAATAGCTCTTCAAAAGATATTTAGTGACACTAGACTACTGTTAATAAATCTAGTTACTCATTTAAGCTGACACTTTTTCGGTTGATACTTTCAGTACTGATTTGAAAATTCAGCAAGTTTTCGAATGATATTAATGACAAGTATTCAAGTGAGTTGAAAAAGTACAAAATTGTAAATGTTGACAACTCTTTTGATAAACTTTATCTAATTAGAATAGCGAATTAATAAACTGATTATCTAATTAGGTTGACACTTGAATTTTGGACATTTTTATCAACTTATTAGCCATAATAACTGACGACTTGGCAATTGAGACATGAAAGTGCCAACTTACCAATGTTCTCGTACTTATGAAAAAGGCTTGTCTATTATCTTAGATAAGTGTCAAGTCACTGAGATAATTGTGACTTTACTTAAGCGACTTGGGAATTTTCTAAAATCTCTTTACAAGTCTCAAATAATCAGGTTTTTTATACAAAGTCAGCATTTTTTTTTAAATTTGATTTATCAAATAAATTCGAAAATTTTCATCTCATGAAGATAATCGGGTTTATTCTTCAGTTTTTTCTGAAAACTACTAGTATGTAGGCTCATAAACTTTTGAATAGGTTAATAAGCTAGTTTTAGATTTATTTTAATTTTCAATCTCTTGATTTATAATAAATTAAACCCATGAGTTTTAATACTAGAAAATAAAAGTTAGATTTGGGTACAGTTGTATATCTTTATTCAACCCAAAACGCAGCAAAATCTCTAACTCGTCTCTAATACGTGGGTCAGTATCTAAACCGTAGGTTAGATACTTTGGTGCGTTTTGGGTTGAATTAGAGTATGATTATCAGGCACAATTTTTTTTTTGATTTTACCGTTTAAATCCGTCTCTAGCTAATTACAAACTTGACTTGTGGTAATTAGGACTTGTGCTAATTTTTATTCGAATTTTAATTGTTACTGACTGTTAGACTACAAGGATAGTTCGCTCATAAATTTTTAACGATTGCTCAGTATTATAAACCTCAACTGACATCTCATGGCACTATTACATTAATTTCTTTATATAATTATCATGTAAACCACCGAAAAACATACTCTTGTCCGAAGTCTAATCCAGCCTAATCCACTCAGAGGAGATTCATAATGTCGTAAAAATGCCAAAAACTAACACAACATAATGGGCATAATTCATAAGCCCATTTATGTAATATTATATCTGTCGGATGGTGGTAAAATTAATTATTCAGTATATTTTTTTGCATCCATCAATATTTTTTTTCCTTTTCAACCCTTTTAATTTTTTTCGCCGAGTAAAAACTCACTCTAAATGGCGTTATGTGGTTAACCATGGTATCAACCGCGGCCTGACCACACATTTCTCTTTTGTTGGATGTATTCTGTTTTCTTATTCGAAATTGTCAGGGAAGGAGATGCGGAATAAAACATTAATTTATTAATTTTGGCCTGGGATGGAAAACAGAAAGGTTTTTTCTTTGAAATTATCGGAAACTTTCTGGCGAAGTTTGTCTATAAAAATGACCTTATAGACAACCAGATGGCAATAAGTATACTTTTGAGCTTATTTTTGAATTATTGAGTTGTGTACAAAAATTAACGTTTGAAACGACTCAACTTTTATTCGTATGATTTTCCGACAAAATTCGAAGTATTTTTTAAGTGTTCGAAAAAACATTTTTAATTTTCAATTTCTTTTCAATTCTCTGAATATTTTTCAATCAAATCTTGATTTTTTATAAAGTTTCTTATAAATAAACACAAACAACCTGCTAAGTGGATTTATACAAAAAACTTACATATATGTTTTACATTTAATTAATATATGATGTCAATTATACTAAAAATAATATTAGACACTCCAAATAGACACCCATACAAAAAATGGTAATAAACTACTTAAATAATTTCATTACTCACTATTTTCATCAGATCAAAGGAGTTTTTTGAATAAATGTTGACCTTGAAAAAACGTATCAATTACGCTATTATTGCGGTTTTTACGCAGCTTTCACAAAAAAAAACTCTGAAACCGCTTTATTTGCGATATTTACCAATAATTCCCCTTGTACGGTTCCTAATTCTCTGTGGTTAACATTTTCTGTTTTATTTCCGCAGTCGGTTATCGAAAAATTCTCGTCAGTGAACTTGATAATTTTTATTACCACGATTTTCACCTCCCGCGCTCGTCTGAGCATGGTCATATTTAATTTTTACGATATTTTTAGGCTATATTGTAACTCTATTGGCTAACTTTTACAGTCATTGTCACCGTTCAGATAAGAGTCAACTCACGTAGCGCATCGAGATAATAGAAAATACAAGAATATATTCTGATCGATTAATCATAAAAAATCATAATCATCGCTAATTGAATCGTATAACTTAATTCAAATTGTTGTATTTTAAAATTTCTAGAATTTTCCGAAATCACTCGAAAATCTCAAAAATTTAATTTCGATAACTAACAAAAATTTGTGAGTATTAGGGTCTATTAATATAATATCCTTTTGAGATATAACAACCGAGTAAAAAGCCAGAAAACATCATCTAGTACTCAGTGTAGGAAAGGACGATTTGAAATAATAAATTTTGGAAGTAAAAATGGGTACCGATTTTATTGGCCGGTCTTGTAGAGAATTTTTTTGTGATTATTCTAAAACCCAGGATTTTGTTTGGTTTTGAATTTTTTCCAAAAAAACTGTTTAAAGGTGCGAAAAGTGACCTTTCAGTCCGCGGGTTATCATGGGAGTTAAAATGGCGGTATCATAAATAAAATATCATTCAAAAACATATTAGAATTATCTTAGCTTTCGATTTATTATCATAATCATAGATTTAAGAATTTTAAACAAGTTTCAAGTTTAACACAAATTGACGGAAATCTAAAAATACTCGAGTTTTAAGTTTATGGAATAAATTTTTGTTTTGATTATCATTGCATTTTTTATGCTGATAAGGGATAAATAAAATAAGCTGACTTCAAAGTGAAGGGTTTTGTCCAGGGGTACTTTTTTGTAATGTTATCGGATGTACCAGCTGGTCAAAATTAACCGGTAAAGTATAGCTTCAGGTTCCGGAATTTAGCTTCAGGTACCGGAATTTAGCTTCCGGTATAGGCAACTTCACTATGCGTTGGCGGCGCGGCTTATTGACTATCCTGTTCCTCACAGAGTACTAGACAAGGTTTTCAGCATTTTTACTCGGTTGTTCAATCTTAGAGGGATATTTAACTGACTGAATAAACCTTTTAAATTTGACTCTGGGAAGTCCATAGGTCGCTCAAAATCAAATGTGCCCAAAATGAGGTGCTTTAACTAGTCTCCACTGTTAACATCACTCCAGTGAAAATAAGATAACGATCAATATAATTTATACCAGATTAAGCAACACCACATAATCGTGACTAGAAACGTATTCAGAAAATTGTTTTTTTATTGACCACAAAGTGCTCATAATTTATGTTTTATATAAGCTGAATGGTTCAAAAACGCTCAAAAATACGAAACAACTTGGCGTCAAGGTGTTAATTTAAAATATCAAATCTCTTTTTTTTTAAATCAAAAACTATTAAAAAACATACAATTTTTGATGGTTAAAATTTCCTTTCAAAAATCTAAATTTTTAGTTTTCGAAACTTGGCCGACATTTCATTGTGGGAGGTAAAAATTCATTTTGGTGGTTGCTAAGGTGTGGATGATTGGAACGTGGTAGACCAAAATTTCCAAATATGTGAAAATAACCGACCACCATCCACAGAAAAAGCCCAAATAAGGCGGTTTTAAAGTCTATCAGATAACTGCTTTGAAATAAATTGCTTAAGAGGTGGCCTCACAGACTGTTTTTTCGTTCAGGCCACGCTCCGATAACACAACGGGAAGTTAGACGAGTCATTTGGTGGCCACATAGGGGTTAACTGGTTAGCCCTCAGTTACCCCACAGGTTAACCCATGCTGTAACACGTTAGACCCACCAAGACACCACCAAAACGCAACACCAAAAACCTCCCAAAGCTTATGAAGCAATTAACGTTATCATTAATGTTCAACAAATCGGATTATTGATAATAATGCCCGAAAAATGACTCCAAAACTGTAGAAAAAACTGCTGCCAATGAAAAATTAACGAAAACTTTAAGAGTTTCATCTTTGATATACCCATTATTGGATAAAAGTATCAAACTATTTATTAAGCGAAAAAACACATGTGTTTCAAAATAACTCTATGGCGCTCTGTCACGTGAGAATTCAAATTAAGATCAATAAAAATTGACAATATTGATTAATGGAGTTATTTTAAATATATTATTAACCTTAAGAAATGACACTTGTGTTATCAAAAGTAATTAATTAATCAAATCGGAAGCCAATCTGTCCTCATTTTTTTTGCAAAAATTGTGATCACGTGATTTACAGATTCTGTGACACAGAAGATCATTGGAGATATTGAGAAATTGTTTTTGTATTATGCTTACAACTAAAAATCTCAATATGAAAAATTTACGGACGTTCTTCATCTGGTTCACCCGTGATAAATTTTATAAAATTTTATTAAAAAAGTTATTTTGGAAAACTTATTCTCTTTTTTCTCCGGTTATTTAAAAAATACACTATTCAGGCTTTTTGCGATTTCCTAATCTTAAATTTGAACATAAAATGGTGTCAGCGCAGATAAACTTTGGCGCTAAAGAGCGAATTCTTTTTTTACTAAATTTCTGAATTTTTTAGGCTAATTGCTAGAAAATCAGACAAACATACAACTCAGACGGTCAAATCGGACGAAAAAAATCACTCGGTAATTTTTGACCGTGTATAGTCTAATTTTATTTTCGTACCATTATAACATGAATTTGTTGAAAACAAAACAATTTCTGTTTTCTGATTTAAAGTTCTCAAAATACATTATTCAAAAATTAATCCTCTATTATCAAAATGTCCCAATTTCTAATATCGGAAATCAGTTAAATCGGAAATCAGGAATAAGTCTAATTTTTAATCAATTTAATCCGACCACAATGCGAAAAATTGCATTGAGTTTTCGAATTCATTTTCGCAAATAAAAAAACTACTCATCCTTAGTCAAAAAGCTACTTTAATTCTCTTTGCTAAAACAGCTTCAATTGTCAAAAAGTATTTTTTTGTTTCGATTTGTGGTTTTTTCATCCTCTCAATCTCCAAACATAGAACAGTATATTTTTTGAATAATTTTCAAAACTTGTGGTTTTTGCAGATAAAGGGAGACCCAGGTCAGGGAATTTTTCGCTTTTTTTGGCCAAAAGTTTTGGACAAAACCGCCGTTGTTAGTAATCCGGGATCATTAATCGGGTCTCGAGGCTCAAAATGCGGCAAAAAGTTAAATTTTGTGTTCAACAGATAGATTACAAATGTCGAAAATAACTTTTATCCACTCGGCCACGAACACAAATAAAGTTTTAAATGAAAGAAATGTCAAAAAATACCGGAGAAATTTAATATATTTTTTCTGAAATTTTTGACGATATTTTGGTAACAAACCTAAATAGGGCATTCATTACGACTGAAATTGTATGTTTAAAAATAATATATGTTTTGATGCAAATTCGTGTGAAATACCGATAGTTTTAATATTAACACTACTCATAAACAAAGGTGGGCAGGAAAAAAATCTACCAAATCAGATTTTATTAATTTTTTGGAGCACTTTTAGGTTTTTGGATGAAATTTATCCAAGAAAAGTTGAAAAAATTTGACAAATTTTTTTGAACTGAAACTAATAACTTCTTACTGGCTACAATTCAAAAATAATTCCATGCATGTTTAGCAAAAATAAGCTTACCCATATTAATTTTTCTCAACTGCATCTGAGGCACATATTGGAGCCGTATTTAGCTTTTTAGTAATATTTAACGATAAATTTGCATTAAAACCGCATTAACATAACAAATCACTCTTTAAATCTGACAGTTTGGCCATAAAATTTTATAGAGATCACAAATCTCTTCCATAAGGGTATAACGAAACATGTGCGTTTCAGAATTCCGAAAATATCTTCAACTTTAAAATTCAAATTTGGGAATTTATTAAAGTGGCTTGCCCTTATTTATAGTTTTTATATATGCTTATCTAGCTGAAGAACTACGATGTTCAATATATTTTAATCTTTTGAGATTTTTTGTGATGCCACACAAAAGTTGTATAAACAAATGTCCGAAAATAAGTGTTGCACTTGGGAGTTAAAAAACAATTACACAATTTTGAATTTTTAGCCGCATCTGCATAAACAATACAAAAAATATTAATTCCGCGCCCTCCCTACACGCGCCTCTGATAGAGATCGGTGCGAAAACGGGGAAAAATCCGATAAAATGTTTCCAGCTGAATTTATATTATTTTTTGTCTTGTGGTTTTAAGGAGTGTACCTTATTTTCCGTTCCCTTTTTGGTGGTTTATTTCGAAGACAGGTCTTGGAATGTTTGGAAAGTTGCGGTCAAATGCAAATCATCCAGAACCCCCCCTTTTTATTATCCATACTATCAAAACACCATCCCCTCTTTAACTTTATTTTTCTTTCGACTACAATTTTAGTCTCCTACTGTTGACATTGACGGTTTTTTCATCAAAATTTTGAAGAAAATTTCGATATTTTAGAAAAGTAAAGAAAGTGTTTGATGATTAACTAGTAGCGCCGGATATAAAAAAATAGGCGACAGATCAAAATAATAATCCATATTTTAATCACTTTTTAGTAATAATAATGTTCTGTTATCGCGCAAAAAATGTACAAAAGAGAAATTGAAAATTAATCGGGCCAAGTGGGCTATATCGATATTTGAAAGGGAAAAATCAAGATCGCATCAACTATACATTTTGACTATAGCTCAAGTGGGCGGCTGAGAGTTAAAAATAAAATGATCGGGATAGATAATGAATTCGTCGAAAGATGAAAGATCCGGAAATAAAATAAAAAAGATATATTCATTTAGCAACTTGAAAATTTAAATGTTTAGTGATTTGTTTGAAAAAATTTGTATTGAAATTGCATATATAACGTTTTTCAACGAATGGAACCATTTTATCAAAAACATCAATACTGTGAAATAATTTATTGATGGATTCTACAAAGGCCTGAAAAAACCTTATTTTATCAGTTTGGAAGTCCTAGTGGCTGGACTAGTTATAAAATAAATCGGATGAAAATATTCGGAAAATTTTCAAAGTGTTGAATAAAAAAAATTGTGCTCCCTACCTGAATAACGGTTTATGAATAGTTGGTACTATTCAAAACTTAATACGATGAAATTTATAAAAAAAAACTTCTATTGTACATATAGAATATATTTATGTAATATATTTCCTTTTCTTCAGCAAAAATAGTTCAAACTGTTCAAAACAGGTTTGCAAAGTATTTTATGTCATTTACCTGATAAAAATATCTTGTAGCCGGTCTTACCATGACTGCAAATAAACCAACAATAATAATAATATATGTATATATATATGTATATATATATGTATATATATATGTATATATATATGTATATATATATGTATATATATATATATGTATATATATGTATTTGTAAAAAAAATACAACTTTCCACACTCACAAAATTGTCGCGACTTCTGAAGTTTTTTAGTTATTTGTTTCATCTTACCGCTCAAAATAGCTTCCCCGATAAGTCGTGTATGTAAAAATTTTTATATGTAAATTTCTTGAACCATGACAGAAAACGTTTATCAAAATAACATTTATTGCATCCCCCAAAATGTATTTATTTCGCCAATTTAAACGGTCAGCGCTTAAATTATCATTTTTGACAATAATTTATTCAGATATGAGATGAATGGTCCGGAAATCAAATAAAAATGTTTAATTATTCAACTTCGCAAAGTTTTGAAGAATGCAAACTAATTTTTTTTGCCGAAAAATGGACCCATATTTTTTTTGTAATTAGGTTGATATTATAATTAATTATAAATTTTTGTCCAAAATCCCGGTGTCGCCGTTTCGACAGCTTTCCGACATATATTGAAAAAATCTAAATATCGTTTTGCTTGACGCTGTCGAAATATAATCGTCTCAAAAAGTCTAAATCAACCAAATATATAGATCAAGGGCCCTTAACTGACAGATCGTGACTATTTCAAAAATGCATAATCAAAGCATTTGATTGGTTGATTCCTTCGATATCTGACCAATGAAATCGGCCTATTCGGAATAGGCTATTTCACAATCCAGGGTTTTGATTGGATGTTTGAATCCCGCGTTGTTTGTATAATTCAAGAAGTCACGATCTGTCAACTGAGGGCCCTTAATCCATATACATGTACAGCAATTATTTGATTTTTTTAAAATAACCAGATTTAACAAAAGAAAATCAAATATTAATAATTAATTTCAATTAGTGCCTATGCTCAAATAATTGATTCAAATATGTATTGGCAAAGTACCGGACTATTTGAAAAAATGCTTATTTGACTGATTTTTGGTATCTTTAAATTTTTAAATGTGTAGGTTTTGCGTGGACCTGCTATTTTCGATGACATTTTTGAGAATACGAACCACTTATTACCAATCAGAGTTCAAGGTAAATTTCGACGTCATTGTAATGATTTGAAAATGAACGTATCAGCAACCATGGGTCTATTATGTGCACAAGATTCGCCAACGAGCAAAATGAATAATCTTAATCTGAGCCTAATTTTGTTCTTTAGCGACCCTTTTTTACATAATTGACCCACATTTTTTTCACATGATAACGTAGGCGGACAAATTCAGTTTCTAGCATTGTTGATGCTTAATATTTCTGGTCATTCGTCAGTTTAAAAATTTCAAACGATTTTTTTAGAAAAAATCTTTTAAACTAAAAAACTCAAGCTTCAAAAGTCAGTAGAAAATTATCATAGAGACATGCTTTAAGTGGATTGTGGGGGCTTCCAGCAATGTGCTGGGGAGAAATAAGCCCTTTTTAAAACTCAAATATCTTTTGTGAGAATTATGTGGACATCTATGTTTCCAATTGCACATTGCAGTTTGTAACCTTGAAATGGATAAAAGTGATAAATTTCTAGAAAATATTTTAACATGAGCCGTTATTAGCATAAAACCTTATTGCTGGTATTTCTCTCCATTGAAGTTTAACTTCATATACACGTATTCAAAAATTACATTATGCTGATATCATTTGTCAGAAAAAAATTCTTTACAATATAGATCAATAAATTTTTTTTAATTCATCTTAATTTGCCGGGAATTTTTTTTGAAAATTCATTGCTATAGTTAAATATAGGCAAAATGTACATTATTTTACAAAAAAAAAGTTTAACTTACGAACGGTACATGCGATTTCTTTTCTCTTTTTCATAAATCATTCTCGATTATCCTAGTAAAATTATAGACTAACAAAATTTTAATAATTTTTGTCATATTTTTCACAATCACTATTTTATGCAGATTTACTGCCCGCCATTATTACATTGATTAGGCTTAAAATTGAAATATTGAAAAAGGAGCAAAAACCCTAACAATTATAATATTGAAATACTTTCATAACTCGTAGACTCGATTTCCGGCAAGTAGTGACCATTCACCATTAAATCGCATTTCTACGACGCTTAAACATTAATGACAAGACAGTTATAAAGTTATCGATAAACTTTAAGATGAATGACGTTTGTGCGTTTTTTTATGAAAATTTTTACTGTATTACAGTATTTATTTTTGCAAAAATTTTTTTAAATTCACAAATGTAAACTCATCGTGATCAGAAAAAAATTCTAAGACTTTTTTCCCAATTACACTATAGCCTCCAAATGATCACGTGACCGTATATTTAAGGAATAAGGTTGGTAAAAGTAGTACTGTTTTTTTCCAAAAATTGCTTAAATCAATTTTTGAAAGAAGTGAAGTGGTTCTTAGAAGTTTTTAAGACTTTTTTACATTACACTCAGTCGAAAACGATCAGTGACCTTCAAATTAAGAAATGAGGTTGGCCCAAGTACCCAATAGTACTCAAACTACGCCGAAAAGTTTTGAGGATAATACACACTAATTTAAGAGTTTGAACGAATAATATTTTCCAAACACGTCACGGTGATCTTATTTTTCAAGAAATAAGCGATTATTTATGACATATTTTAAACTTTATTTTGCGATTATTTCGTCACGTGAATTTATTCAGACTTTCCTGTAATGAGAAAAAGTCTTAAAAACGTTTGAAGTTGACCCTGGAATTTTTTGACGTAATTTGAGTACTTTTTCAAATTAACTGTACATTGGTACCATATATTTTTTTTCCAAAGTACTCAAATCATGCGAAAGACCCCTCAAAAGAATCGTAACGAATTCAAGACTCTAAATGCATTACAGTATGGCCTCCAGTTTAAATAGAGCCAGATCTCCAGAGTCATAGCTTTCGAAATGCTTGGATGACATAAGAATGCGTAGGCGAGAGAGAAGGTGAGAAAAATGAATAATTACCGATTGGGTTTTTTTAATCTTTCAAGATTTCTGTTTGTATTATTGTGAAAATTGGCCTCCGGTTAGAATAGAGCACCTCTAGAAGCCAAAACTTCCGAAAAAATTAATTAATTAGAACAAAAAAGGTTTGCGAGTACGCGTAGGCGTGACTTCGTCTCTAGGTTGTAGAACAACAAATGATATTAAACAATAATTTCAGAGTCAATTTACGAAGAGAATTTTGATGAAAACATAAATAATTGTTAAATGGAACTAGAGAAAACCCTTTGAAAGTTAACTAAACAGTAGTTCAAAATATAAATAAACGTTTGAATTCGTTGTATGATATTGCACTGCTGCCCGTCACTGGGGTACATTTTCGCGAATTTTTTTCTCATCCCATTAAATGCCTTTGTTGTTCATCGAGAATTTTTATTTATTTTTATTATTGCAAATGGTGCTGAATATTATTTAAGCGATTGAAAAATGTAATGTTGATAATGAAACTTTGCTTATATGCTCGATCTATAAGAATGGTCACTAGTTGCCAAATCGAGTCTGGTACAGTTCATGTCTAAAGTCTACGACGTTAAGTGTTACTTTTTGCTGTGATTATTATTCTTTGTAATTTGAGACTATTCTATTGCTAGAATTCTTAATAAATAAATTATTTTTGCAAGCAAATCCAATATTTTAGAACTAGTTATTCGATAGTAAAAAAAATTTTTGGCTTGCAATCAATTTCTTATGTGCTGGATGGTCGGATACAAGAAAAATAATACCGAATTTGAGACCGTGGTCGAAAATTACTACTGCACCCACAATCCCCTTAAGGGAGTGGGCGTCGATAATTGGGTTCTTTTTTACACATTTTCGAGTGAAGTTTCTGAGAAACCAGGCTTCAGAAATAATTAATTTTTCTTCCAAATACGTAGTACAACTCTTAAGAAAGTTGCCAGTACTATTCAAAGCATCTAATACTTCAACCTACGCTCAGAAAATTATTTTTAGTAGGCGTCTCTTTAAGTACTAAAAACCCTACTCCTCATTCATTTCATATCATTTTTGCTTGTTATCTGCAATTCGATTTCTAAATATAAATTCACATCTTCGAGCGTAGCCGTTTTTTGAAAATTGTTCCCTTAGTGGTCAAAACAGCTGATTTGGGAGCCTCACGAAAAAGCCTACTCCTCCTTGAAAATATGTAGAAAATTTTCAATTTGTGCATCAAATTCACCTTAAAGCCTGGATTAAGGTCCGAACGTAGTCTTTTTATAAATTTCTATCTCCAAAATCTCAGGAACGACTTGTGAATTTTTTGTTTTTGTTGAAAGTCTGAACTATAAATTTTCTAAAACCTACTTTATTTGAAAAAATCAAAATTCACAAAAAATCCTGCAAGTTAAAAAACTCGGTGACAAATTCTCTACAAAATAGGGCGATCAAAAAAGTTATCTGGGAAATCTCAATTATCGTCACCCTAAATTTAACCTTTAATTTCCACCCCCCCAAAAACCGACTTTTCTTTGAAAAAATCTCAAAAAAAAAATCTTATAAGTGCAAAGACTTGGCTGAAAATTTTATACAAAAAAGGTGTATCAAAAAGTATCATACGTAAAGCTGAGATATCGACGCCCACTCCCTTAAGGAGGTTCCCAACGGTATTTTTAAGCATGAAAAATGAATTTATCAGCGAAAATATCATTTTATTATCCAACACTTAATTAATTGTTCAATTATTTGATCGAATGATCTATTTTTTATTGTTCAGAGATAATTATAACTAACTTAGGGGGTAGGTGTCGTAATCTGGTACCTTTCAATCACGCCTCAGAACAAATCTAGGGCAGTTATAAAATTCTGAGGATACTCGTTTGTAGATCTAGCCTTCGTCTAACGATTACACATCTCAAAGTCAACCTTGTTACATCACACCACCAGGTAGTGAGTCTATTCTAGAGCACTAAACGGTTTTTTCAAAATCGATCTTCTTTTAGACCCCACATACAAGCGTCTGGAAATTTCACAGAGTACGGGAAGAGTGAGGTTACTAATATGTTGGAGCCATTTTTTTGAATTTCGCTCTTGAAATTTCTAGAATCACTTTTGAACGCCGATTTTCACAATTTTTCGTCTTCAAGTGATACTTCTCCTAGACGGATGTTCAGAATAAGACCGTTTTTTCGACTCAGGTAGATGAATATAGTGTCGTCAATATGTTTGGCTCAGAATTTTTGAATTTCACCCTAGAATTCTAGAAATATGACTTTAAGTATACCGGAAATGAAAGTTCGAAAAAAAATTCGTCTGATCGGAACAAAAGTACCACCAAATTAAAGCTGAGATTTCACTGATCAAAAAGTTGGCTAACAGTTAATCAAATTTTCAACCAATCAGCGTCAAATTCGATAATAAGGTTCAACATTTTGGCTAAAAATAATTGAAATTTCTAGAATTCGATTAAGACATTTCCGATAATTTTAATGTCATGCATCGTTTCGTGGGTCATATTCACCAATAATAAATGTTCATATCATGGTGGAATACCGGTTTTATGCGAGTTAAAGCAAAAAAATTTTTGAATTTTGAAAATTCTAGATTTTGTTCTAGATTGTTTTGAAAAAAATGATTGCCACCACGAGATTCCTTGGGTCAACTTTAGTCATAACCGATATTAATTTATCATAAATTAATTCTATAGGGCCTTAAAAAATTACGACACCTACCCCCTTAATTGGGTTTTGATTATGCCGCACCGCAATATTTCTGAGAAAAATCGCACAAATAAAAGGTGGCGGTGGCACGGGTCGGTTATTTGAAACAGCAGGGTGCGGCGTATAGTTAGAAAATTTGTCGCCAAAAACCCTAATTATACGCATACTTTCTAACTATACGCGTACTTTTGGGAAAATGTGCTCTGATTGGTCATTTGGACAATATCTAGAGTTTAAAATTGCGTTAAAATATGTAAGAGTAGAATTTTTGGCGATTTTAAAGTTAATTTTTCGTTACAAATCTTCTAGAATGTATAAATAAAGTTTTATCGAAAAAAATTAAATCAAGTTAATTTAAAAAAAATATGAATTCGAAAAAGTATTATCCGAAAATCGTTGAAATGTCGAGGAAACAATGAAAATTATGAAAAAAAATATGCTCACCGTAAATGACTCTCAGAAAACCAGAAAAATAGAAAAACTAAATATTTTTATCTGAATAACTATTGGCCCATTTTCAAGCTAGCCGACATTGTCTGCGAGACTTGAAAACATGTTTTTCAAATCCTTGAAATACCGAAACTTCATTGGTCAATCTGAACATGTTTTTAAAAAAGTGTATTTTTCATTGTCGCGCCGACTGGAGAATCTTGGTCTGAAAATCTGGTTAAAACGCCTATCTTTTGCCTAGGAACGTTTGAAAAAAGCCCTATTCTTTTGCTTATAACTATACGCCCGCACGCCAGGAACGAATAAATTTATTTTCAAATGCGTAAGTTTTTTGCGGAGGCTTACTTAGGTTTTTGCGTGGAATCTAACTATACGCGTATAACTATACGCCGCACCTGCTGTACTCCAGATTACAAAAAGTTGTTTATATATCGGAAATGAGGTCAGATTTGTTTCTTACTAAATTATTTGCTAACGAGAAAAAATTATACCTTTTAGTTTTAGTAAATTATCTGTCTACTTCACCCTTAATTTCACGAATTTCTTGCAAATTTTACTCAATTACAGCCTGAGTTTTTTTTAATTGGGCCATTTTTTCACCGTCGGCTAGACAGGGAGATTGATTACCGTCAAAATTGGGCATAACATATGACTCATTGGTAACACGTGACTTTTTTGGCCAATTTTTTCACCGGGTGGAAAAAAATAGCCCAATTTTGATTTAATTAATTTGAACCAATCAGAAACTAGGATTTTCTTTAATTGTTCAACAATAGAACATTTTTCGGAAAAAATCCCCTAATTGTGATTCAATTAATTGAACCAATCAGGAACGAGCATTTCTTTTAAGGTTCAAACAATGAAACCTTTATTTAGTTGTTATAAGTTTTCAGATTAAAAGTCAATTCTAAATTTATTTAGCAGTTTTTGAACAATCTTTTCCGTGAGATTTGTTTTTTAGCTATGTCCCAATTAAAAAAAACTCAGGCTGTAAAACTTTGAACTGCTCTAGAAATAAAACGAGAAGAGATATCCTAAATCGGCTTTGAGGTTAGTTTTATTATAGGGTTAATTCGAGATGACGGGATTTAAAAAAAAAGTATGGAAACTCAGGGACTGAATCTTTATCGCGACACTTGTCAAAATACCAGTTTTCGGAAAAATTCTAGAGCTTAAATTTTTTTTCAAATTTCGCTTTAAGAAGTTTGATTTTGTGAGTTTTTATAACCTCAACAATTTTTCACGTTTCTAGCTTTTTTATTAAAGCACGCGAATCTTTTTAAAAATTAAAAAATAATGGTTTTAAGTTCGATTTACTGGTAAAATGCCATTTATTAAAATTCTTAAAACCATATGGTTTTGCAGCCGAGGTTTCGGTCATTCTAGCCATGCTAAATAGAAGTTTGTAGCTCTTACGGTTTTTCTGTAAAAGACCTTCAAAAAGCCCCTCATACCGTTGGGAACCCCCTTAAGTTGATTTTTGAGTTCAATTGAAGTAATTATCAATTTTTTAAAACAAATATTAACAAAATTTTCATATTTCCAAAATTTTTTCGATGAAATGCGTAAAATGAAGTACAATGTATGATAATTCAACAATTTTCGGACCATTTTAAACTTTTGTTAAATCAAGGACTTCAAGTGACCGTTTCTTTCTGACAATTATTCTTTTATAAATTATTATAAAACATGAATAAAAAATCTTTCTTTCTAAAAAAAATTTCAATTATTTTTTACCTTTGTTTCTCTTAGCTGAATAATAACTGGTGCTACTCATTTTCCCCGTCCTTCTCTTTTAATGTCAAAAAGACTTTATTTATATTATACAAACTATATATTATCAAGGCGGAGTGATAATCGTTTTGTTGCTCCGCATTTAACCCGCATAAATTAATGCTCCAAAAATTGTTTTCAACCTTGGCATCAATCTTAGAAGCCACATAAATACATAAGCAAAAAGTTTGCCGAAAGATAACAGACAAGGTTTGAAAATTTGTCTTTGATGGGTGTTTTTTAATTTAAACTTTCCCTTAAATTTAAACAAATTATATGAAATGTTTATGTTGACGAGTAAAATGAGGCTGACAATGTTTTTAAAATTTACTTATAAGTGCCTAATAAGTGCACTGAAAAAATAAACATTCGTTCAGCATTTTGAGAGTCATAATGGTTGTAATATAGTTGCAAAAGCTCACTAAATTTGAGTTTTGGCCACCTTGTAGTCAAAATAGGGAAAAAATAATCACACATTTTTTTGTGTAAAAAATTTCTGAGCTTTTGAGGGTAATTTCGAGAAAAAATCAGTTTTGACTGCGAACACCCTAGGTTGTAAACTTTAAAACTTTCAAATTTTATTTAGAGTGCACAATCGCCCGAAGTTGAAAATGAACCAATACTTTATTCGCCATTCATTTATGCGTTTAATTTAATTTCGGGTCATAAAAGTTAAAATCAGGGATGGGTCAAAGCTGGAGCAAAAATTGTGCAATAAACTCGGTTTGATAATTCGCATACCGGAAGACCTAATGTCAGCCAGTGCAGTTCAAAGCAATACAATTTAATTCATTACAGATTATCCTCATCCAACCATAATCAATCTCAATCGCACACCTACGCAATTACGCATAAAACCGCTATCTAAGATTATACTTACGTGTCCCGTAGAACTTTGACGTCAGAGACCTAAAGAATCGTGTGATGTGATTGGTCAATACGTATTGACTATTGTGTATTGACCAATCAAATCATGCGATTATTTATGTTTCTGACGTCAAAGTTCTACGGGACACGTAGGTATAATCTTAGATATCATCTAGCACTTGTATGCGTCATTTTGGAGCGTGATATGAGCACTAAAAGTATTATAGCTAAAATTCGTGAAATCCCGTAAGTTTTTTCGGCGATATTGGGCAGGCGGTATGAGGCCCTCGGAGGGCCGCCCTCCCCTGTAGTCAATTAATTTGATGGGGTTTTGATTGAATTCTACATCATTTAATCTAATAAAATAGTTCAGGGTGCTTACTAAGCACTGCTTAGTTATGGCAGGTTGAAACATTTTTCAGTGAAAAATGTGAGCAAAAAGAGTATATACTTACACTTGTATTGTAAAAGTCGTCATTTCAGAAAACTTATACAGTAGACGGTCTTACTTTTGACAGTTTATATCCGTCAGAGTTAACAAAAACGCTGTCCAAAACCTTTTTTAACATTAAAGATCCGGAATTTTTGAACAAAACCATGTTAATTCCTACGATGTAGCTGACGTTGTTATTTACCATGTTCTTGCAAGTTTTTATATTTCAAACCGTGGTCAATTAGCAACCATTTATTTTTTTAACATATTCTCAACCGCATACTAACAAAAACAGAAATTTCTTTGGTCAAAATTTTAGAAAATTTTCATTATTCAAATAGTTCTCACGCTTTTGACGTTCAACCAAACTGGCCGCTGTTTAACAGATGTTCTCGTGATTTAACCCGCGTTAACATTGCGTTTCAATTGTACGCTTAATTAACCACCGCCATGCCAAAACAAACGAACGCTTTTTGAAGGAGTTTCTTTTTTGGTAGCTTGTCTTTGATTTTTTGTTTAAAATTATTGTTTAAAAAGCGCGCCATAAACATTAGATGCGCATATATATATATTTTCAAACATTAGCTCAAAGTGAAGTTTATGAAAATAAATTTTCGAGGGTTGTTTTATGTGGTTAGACCTTTCAGAAATAGTCCTTACCAAGTCTATTTAGTTTTGATTCATTTTTAACACAACTTAATATGAACAATTCAGTATCACCTTTTTCAGTAAAAAAACTTTTCTAGCTAGTCAATAAAATGGCATGGCATAATGGCGTTCCAAGGTTAAAAATCATGAAAATACGATTATTCAAAATTATCTTTTCGCCATTTGGTGTTTCGAATAAGCTGTTTTAAATTTTGAATACAAAATTGTTTTTAGCGGAACACGCGACAATATGGTTTTTTTCTTCTGGTCCTTAATCACACGTTTTAATTGCCATTTTAAACACAAAAACTGGAAAATCTCCGTAAAATTCTCCCGTAAAAATTGTTTCTGTAATTATTTTCTAAATCTATGTTTTGTGGCTGATAAGAGACGACTGACCGGTCGAAAAAAATTATTTTTTAAAGCTGTGATACATATATAGTGATACACATATAGTGAGACATTTTACAACCAAAAAAACAATGAATTCCCTTGCAAGCCGATTGCTTTATTGGAATCTAAAGATCAACGATGAACTCACGGGTCTTGGAGATATCTGATATCATCGTCAATGACGATTCGTCATGCAGTTAATTTTATTCAGAATACAGCTTCCTAAGTTCCAAGCCAACAAAATGAACTTTTTCATAACTAAAAAAAATTGAACTGCTATAAGTTTGTTCTTGTCACAAATTGTATGAAAAATGAAATTTGTAAAACCGCGCATATGAATTTAGGGGGTGGTCAACGCAAAATTGGCCAAAAACGTAGTTTTGAAGTCTGTTTCACGCTCGATATAGATACGCAAAATATATGATTTTACCAGCATCACAATATTTGGGTCAATTGGCGTCGACTCAAGTCCGAAGTTAGTCGCCATAATTTTCACTTCCGCCGGAAATGATGTTCAAAAAATTTCTCCTTGAAAAATTGAAAGTCTATCTCCTCCCTGAGTTTTTGAGGTATTGTCAATACCGTATTGACTTTATTTTTTTTTAAGGGTATCCCGGCTCCTACATTTTCTGGAGTTATTATGTCATAAAAATGCACCAAATCAATTGTTTATGTTTTGAACGCATAAAACAACCCAAATGACAACAAAAAATTTTCGAAAATTTTGNGTTTTTTCGATTTTTTCTAAGTATTTTTCTGAAAAATTTTGTTCAAAAATAACGTTTGTGTCAATTTGATCACTAAAACTTCAAAATATCGGGTTGACGTAAGCCAACTTTCTCTTCAGTGTTTCCCCAGCTTTTTTTTGACCCTACTTTCGAAAAAACCGAAGCACATTTTTTTTCGGAAATTTTTCCACGTGACCTTGAAAAATTCATATTTTGAGTTTGGAGTCAAAATTAAAAAAAAAGCCTCCTCAGAAGTTTTTATTTGTTTCGAGCTACCGTTTGCAAAAATTTGAGTAGATTTTGAAATTTAACCTAGGAGGAGATAGATTTTCCGATGAACAAATTCCAAAAACGGTGGTTTATCGCATATTTTAGAAAAAATATAGCACTTATCGACAAAGCGTCCTCAGAAGTTGTTAACATACTGAATTATACAGGTTATGTTAAAAATTTAGGTTTATTTCAAAATAAAACCTCAGAGGAGTAGATTTCCGTTGGTTGGCTTAGGTTTCACTGTTCTCCTGTATGTGTCTGGGAGTGTATGCATGCAAAAAGTTTTGACGACATCGGTTTTTAACGCAGATGAAGGCCTGGTTCTACAAACTGGCTTTTGAATAATATCCTTGAAGCCGTTTGTTTTGGGTAATATTTAATTTATCGGGGGGGGAGAAATTATTGTTAATTAGGGCCGGGATAACCCTTAATCACCGTATATATTCGTATCTTGGCTGTATGTTCAAGAATTTTTTGGATTGATGCATATCGCTTTAATCTAGAAAACACTTATTTAGCCTTAAATCATGAGTTTTTCAAAACCTATCTAGTCCCTCAATTTTCAAAAAACTATTTTGTGAGTAGCACAAACGTGGACACCAAACAATTATCTTCCGCTGTATGCTCAAAGAATTTTGACATACTTCCTAAGTTTCTCTCCAGCGAGGTCGGAAACCCAAGTGCGAATTTGATTTTTGTCGGAAAAAAATATTTTTTTTCTAAATTTTCATTCAAAATTCAATTTTCATTACCTATCCGACGCAGAATTCAATTCAATTTCAGAAAATATAATTTTTGAAATTTCTGCGATGAAAATTAAGTCTCAAAACTCAAAATCAAATTGCCAACAAAAAAAACTATTTTCTAGAATAGTACTTTCGAGGGTAGTATGGACTCTAAAAATACAACTTATTGATTTCAAATACAGAAAATATGAAGTTTTGAGCGTTTTAGGAAAAATAACCTCATTACACATTTTTGTCAAGATTTGCGTTGACCACCCCTTGTCCTTAACCGACAGATCGTGACTATTTGAAAAATGCGGATTTCGAGCATTTCATTAGTTGATCCGCCCAAATCTGACGACGAAATCGGTCTATTTTGCAATCCAGGGTTTTGATTGGGTGCTTGTATCGGTAGGATCCTGACTGTGACCGTCCATCTTGACTCTATATAAGTACCACACTAGGAGCGCGACAGGTGTGGTGAGGCTAGCGCTACATATAATAAAGGCAGGTACTTTGTGATAAATTATACGTTATACTATAGTATATCAATTACGGGGGCTCCTGGTCCTTTTTTACTAGNCTAGTAAAAAAGGACCAGGAGCCCCCGTAATATATCATACAATATTAAACAATATACAGTTTAATTCATACTTGATTCACAAGTAATGGTTGATAAAATATATTAAAATAAAATAAAGAATAAATTAAATTGTCTTACATAAATCTGTCATAAAAAATGCTACATGCAGGAAGTACTATTTGAAGGTGATTTTCAGGAAATATGGAAAATTAAAAATCAGTGAAACGCGTTGTTTGTATGCTTCAAATCATCACGATCTGTCAACTAAGGGCTCTTAATCTATATTATTTTACCAGCAGTCCATAAGGTTTACTGGTTCAAAATAATGAAATTTTTCTTAGGAAGCATTTATTTTTTATGTTTTTTTTTGGAAATATATATTTTTCACAAATATTTTTGTAAGAAATATACTTGTTAATTATTATCATGTGTGTAACATTTGGATCATAAACATAAAATATGCACATATGATATTTGACATCTCCAAATCTTGCCCAAATAATTTAATTTTTATATTTATATATTTTATTTATTAGTTAATAAATAAATCCTTCAAGTGACGGAGGCATCAATATTTGTGGTTTAATGTATTGACCGCGTTTTGTGGTTTTAATTCACAACTCGAATTCTATTTTTCCAAGTTGACAATTTATAGGAAAGATCATAATTAAAATTATGAATTATTGAAAATAAATCGTCTGGACCCCTGACTTTGCTAAGCCAATTTTTTCCTCAGAAAAAATCTTCAACATAAATCTTCAGAAATCCACATAAATTCAAATATTTTTTGAGTGTACTTAGGTTAAAGGTGGTAGTGGCTGAAATATTTTTGAATTATTATCGTCTGACGACCAGTTTTCCTAAAAACTAAACAAAAATTCATATTTTAAGAATATCTAGTGCACTATAAGTTTTTGTTAAAAACAACGAATATATTTTGCGCATAACTAACTTGTCTAGATTACCGCAACAATGAGCTTGATCGGATTAGTACTTAACGAAAAATCGGTACCTCTGATTTCAAGTTTGGCCCGCTAGAGTGAGACCGATTTTCCGCGAGACCACATCGAATTTTTTTTCTTAGTCGATTTAGTATATCAATGTCATTGTTTGATATAATATCATCTTATTTTCAGAAACATTAATTCGGCAGACACTACCCTCTTACATCTGTAGTGTGCTTTATTTTTTGCAGCACCAATAATTTGTGACCGAAGTTAAATGTCTATCATAATTTGTATTTTTCGTCAAATCGGCCATTTTTTGCCGGCAAATATAAACTTGATCTGATTGTCTATCAGACGATCAATTAGCCTCTAAGTTTTACTAGCAGTTATTACTGCCATAGTTAATAAAAAACGTTTTTGGGAACCCCATGTATGTCGTTTACCGTGACTATACTGTCGGCTTTGATCAAAATTGGCGGTTAAATTACATGATGAAATTATTCACAAGGAAGTGAGTACTTTTAATAGAATTTTATTCACAATAAAAATGTTATTGCCTGTTTTGAAAAACGAAATTAGTTCTTAGAAATTCTATTTTCCCATGACGGACAGTATATTTTTTGCATTTTAACTTAATCTTACCTAAACGCAAGAACAGTTTTATTTCATAAATATGTCATTATTTTTGTTATAAATACGGTGAATCCTTCGAAAAAGGTTTCTTGAACTTTCAATTAAGGTAAGAACGGCAAAATTTTATTTGCTGAGTATTTTTTGATTATGTTTAAATTGTAGTCCTTGAAAAAATTTTACGTTAAATACAAAAATGTTTTAAAAAAATCATCAGCTACTGCTTAAAGGGAGGAACAGCGATGTGGCAGACTGGCGTCAATTTAACTTACGAAAACAATTAGTTGGTTTATTTTTTGTGCTTATTATCGTTAGCTGAACCAAAATAAATGTGTATCAGCTCATTGAAATATTTTTTTATCTATTTAAGGAAAGATTTGAGTTCGAACTTTTATTTTTGAATTCGTAAAATTTTCAAAAAAATTCAAAACATTAAAATTTCACGCATTTTTCACCCAATATTTTTTTTTTCTGAAATCTGTAAATAAAAAGAAAAAAAAGGCCACTTTAACTTTTTTCATGCATGTTTACATATTTTCTGACTGCTGTTTAAAAAATCATAACATGTTCATTTGTCATTTTTTGTCGACTTTTTTTAGAAATATTAT